>JARZZO010000001.1:10093169-10655669 GCA_030544215.1 Zantedeschia hybrid cultivar | reverse complement strand
TTTGATCAGATGGTGAAAATAGAGCCGCAAAGGATGGAAACAATCCTAAGGGTAGTAATTGAATACATAAAAATTTATGGCGAATTTTATTTATTTATTTTTAATCTGAAAACAGTGCGTGCAATCAGACCGCACGCACTGTAGCAAACTGCACCACAGCATTTCTGTATAGAAATCCCAGGTGAGATTAACATTGGCAATATTTATGGAATGTTAGCAGCTCCTAGGTATAGATGGCTGTAAGTTCGCGATTATATTATTTGAGAAAGACCTCATCTAGGCACCATTTCATGTCAAGTTTGAACATTCTAATAAGAACGGTAATCTTATTGAATGAGTCAATCGTCCATATGAACCATTTCATGTCAAGTTTCATGTCAAGTTGCACAAAAATATACATATGAACCATTTGTTCACACATGTGCGCACACACATGTATGAACAAATGGCTCATTCATTATGTTTGTAATCTTCTAAAAGATCAATACATAACTTCACAATATGAAATTATAGGGTGCCTTTTTAATAGCAACTAATGTTCTCATTCGATGAATGGTATTTCCAGGATCAATTTAATTCTTCCAAAATGGCAGCACCTATTTCTGGGAACATCAATGAAATCCCAGGTGAGATTAATACTGGCAAGATTTATGAAATGCTAGCAGCTCTTAGCTATGGATGGTTGTAAGTTCACAATCATGTTATTTGAGAAAGACCTCATCTACGCACCTTTTCATCTCAAGTTTGAATACTCTGAATAGAATTATAAGGCAGTTGTAAAAAAAATACAATAATTTCTGAAACCACTTTGAACTGCATTAACCAGAACAAATAACTCCGAGCACTAGAAAAAAAGTTGATACAATGCTACTTACCTAAACTCCTGTAACTTTTCTACTCTATTTTTTTTAGGAGACCCTGTTCTCCAGAAAACTGATCAAGGACCACTATTTTTCTTCCAAAACTGTCAATTCTTCTTTACCTAGAATGACATGGTCAGCAAAAGTGAGGTGTTAATGTGGATATAGATGTACATGCATCGTCATTCGACACCTAGTGGTAGAATCTTATATCTTGGTCAAAGAATAGCTACTCAAGTTTTTCCACTTTTTTAAGGTTGAAGACAAAATGTATCATAAAGTTTAAAAAGAAAGTGTACAAGCATATTGAAATATGTCTCTACACACCACACCCTCATCCCCACCCCCCACCCAAAAAAAAAACCCAAAAAACAAATCAGGAGGCACCATACATGAAAACCATTCATACTAGAGTAGTCAATCCCATCCCGTCCCAGTGAGAAAATGAGATGGGACAGTTTCTTGTCTGTCCCAGTCATTGTTTGGGTCTGTCCCGACTTGTCCCGCTCTATTTTGGCCTGTCCTAGCTTGTCTCAGCCTATCCCAGCAAGAATTTGTATTTTAACCTGAGATTTTCCTAACCACTTAAGCTCCCTGTAAGTTTATTTTAGCAGGTTCATTTGATGAATATACTCCTTTATGAAACCATAAACCAATCCTAAATGTTTATATGGCATTAATTTTTATCTTTTTTCGTGCTTATATATTTATTTGTTGGAATATGCATGGAAAGAATTCGGGTGTCCCGTGGCAATCTCAGCATCCAATACATTAACACATGCTCAGCAGACTGTAATGGTGGTGGTGGTTGCAACTGCTGAAGTAAAGGAGCAGTTCAAATGTCTCTGGATATCCCATAGGTATGGTACACAGCCCTGACAAGACACACAGCCTCGTCACTTTGAAGCCTCTTTTCTCCTCCATCTCATCCAGAAACCACTAGTAGCCATTTGGGTCACCCATCTCTGCATGTTCTTCCTTGCTGCTGCCTGGTGTGTCTACCTGAGACAATGTTGATGCAGCAAACACTGCCAATTCCTTTTGCCCTGTCATTCATTGACAACCCACCATTCATTTCAGCTGCCTCCATCCTTGGAACACATTTATGTGCCTCCATAACCTCCCAAACACCTTGCCCCTCAGAGGACTCAATTGCAGTGGTCTGCCATTGGGCCTAAACACCATATCATCACCTGCAATCACCTTCTCAAAAGCATTATTCTTTAGACATTTTGCATCCTCAACGGATCCCTCATCGGATCATACTCCACTACCAGATATGACGTGACTGCTGATGCAGCTACTGCCACAATGACACAGCTGATAATGGGGCAATTGCTTGCTATAGAACACAAACTGAAGAACAAGAAGAAAGGGGAGGAAGAAGGAACAGGAGGCAGTGGACAGGTGAGAGGAAGGATGCAGCAGCTGCAACAGGCTAATCCGCATGTCTCTTTCATTAATATGCCATGTAGGGTTACACAAAATAACACAGGACAAGAATACCCTTATCCCAATAACACAAACACACGCTTACAAGGCATATATAAGTGGACAAAAAATTATAATAAATTGGAGAAAATTACCCCTGACTACACTCCCCCTCAAGCTGAGCATAGGTATCAGCGAACAGCTTAGACAAAAGAAAGTAAAAGGATCCCTGGACAGCCCTTTGGTGAAGACATCCAAGAGTTGATCAATGGACGATCAACCGAACATAGGTAAGGCAGATTTCTCCAGGATCTAACTTTTCCCAAATGAAATGGCAATCAACCTCGATGTGTTTCATTCTATCGTGCTGAAAAGGATTATTAGCAATATCGATAGCGGCCTTATTGTCATAATAAAGTCACATCGGAATGTAAACTTGAACCCCAAGATCTTGAAGGAAAAGCTTCAACCATAGCATTTCCGTAATACCGTGTGTCGTGACACGATACTCAACTTTGAAACTAGAACAAGCACATATAGTCTGTTTCATGCTTCGCCATGTGACAAGGTTTCCACCAAGAAACAGACAGTAAAGTGGTCTACCGCCTATCATCTTGAGAACTAGCCCAATCAACATATGTAAAACCATCAACATCCATATGGGCAACCTTAGTATACAAGAACCCTTTGCCAGGACAGGATTTAATGTAACACAATAATCGCATATAGGCCACATATGTGGAACTCGGGGAGTATGCATAAATTGACTGACAATACTCATAGCATAAGCTATGTCAAGTCGAGTGAGAGATAAGTACAATATCTTGCCCACAAGCCACTGGTAGGTACCTCTACTTGCTTCAGACAAATGTTCCCCCACTAATTCCAAACACCCATGATGTGTCTCTACAGGAGTGAGGGCTGATTTACAACCCAACTTTTCAATCTCTTAAAGCAAATCAAAGGCGTACTTCCGCTGGCAAATGTACAAACTATGCTAAGACTTAACTACTTCGATGCCAAGAAAACACTTCAGCTTCCCAAAATCTTTAATGTCAAATTCATGTGCTAGGCTATCCTTTAACTTTCGTATCTCTACTGAATGATCTCCAGTGATAATTACATCATCTACGTACATAAGGAGAACCACCACTTGACCATCTTTTCACTTGGTGAAGAGAGTATCGTCAAAAATTTACCTATTGGTAACCAAGCCGAATCATAGCAGTCCCAAATCTGTCAAACCCAACTCTTGGGGACTACTTCAACCCATACGATGCCTTCTTTAATCGACATACTCTCTCCCTGACAATAAGTCCAGGTGGGGGCTACATATACACTTCTTTATGTAAATCACCATTTAGAAAAGCATTCTTCACATCCAATTGGTAAAGCTCCGAAGAAAACTAGACAACAAAAGATAACACAACTCTCACAGATTTTAGCTTGGCCACAGGAGCAAAGGTCTCCATGTAGTCAACACTATATGTCAGGATAAAATCCTTGGCAACCAATCTTACTTTGTACCGCTGAATAGTACCATGAGAATGATATTTGATGGTTTGCACCCACCTGGACCCTACCATACTCTTCCTTAAAAGCAATTCAACCAATTTCTAGATGTTATTTTTGTTAAGAGCTTGCATCTCCTCATCCATAGCTGTCATCCACTTTGAATCCTTAATAGCTTCAGTAAAGAAGTTAAGGACATGGTAAGTGAAAATAGCAGACCAAAAGAACAATATAAAGGTGAAATATGAAAATAGGACACATAATTAGAGAGGAGATACTTGGTACAAGCTCATGTCCCTTTCCGAACAGCAATGGAAAGATTCAGATCATAGAGTGTTGTAGGTGCTAAGGCCAAAAGTGGACCTAAAATTTTAGCAGCTTCTTGAGGTGGTGGATCCATGCGAGGCCTATTCTTATGCTAGATGTGTCTGGAATAGGAAAGTACATCCGATAAAAGACTTATTTCGCAAACTAGGTGTGGCACCAATCATGTCAGTGGCAAAAGGTAAGGGAATAGACTTAGAAAGAGGTTCACAAGGAAGAATAAGAGGCTCCTTCCCCTAACTAAGATACTGAGGTTCAAAATAGGTCTCACATTCAAAGAAAGTGACATCCTTGAGAACATATTTTCGCCCTGTTTTGGGGTCAAAGCATTTGTACCCCTTATGAGTAGGACAGTATCCCAAAAAGATACCACAAATAGCACAGGGGTCTAACTTTGTAGAACCAAGCCTCAAAGAATGAATAAAGAACACACAACTAAAAACACGGGGCTCAAGAGTAAATAATGGATGGTCACAACGAAGTACTTGAATAGGAAACATGTAGTCAAGTGTCCTAGAAGACATACGGTTGATAACATAAGAGGCGGTTAAGACAACATCAACTTTAAAAAAAAAATAAGTAATTGATATTGCAAAAGAAGAGCTTGAGAGGTCTCAAGTAAATGTCTATTTTTTCTTTTTGCTATCCTATTTTGTTGAGGGGAATAGGCACAAAAGGATTCATGAATGATTCCTCATCCTCCATAAAAAATATTGAGGGTCTTTTCAAAGTATTCTCTTGCAGTCGACTGCCATCTTGAGCCTTCAAAAAGTGGCTCAGACGCCACTTAAGCATGTCAAGGCAACACCTAGGCCAATCCATAGGCAACCAAATTAGGTCCACGAGGTACGAACTCTAATATAAATAAGGTTCCAGGGATGTTTAGGCCCTAATTCTCAAACTCCTTTCATCTCATCCTCCTCATCATTTCAAATTCCTTATTATCTCTAGCCTCGTCCTTCTTTGGGGAACCAATCTAAGGCATTGACGATGAGGCGCTCCTACACAAACAACAAGATTTTGCTCTCACTACAAGGGCCAGCGTCATGCAACAAGCCCCACCTGCCAATGTCAAGAAACTTTCAACTTGTAACCATTAGCATCTTCTGAAATAACCCCTAAGAAGAATGAGACGACTAAGTGCAGTCTTTAAAACAAGCATAAGAGATAAGAGAGGGAAAGGTTAAGTCTCCTTTCATCCTCTTATGCTTCTAGGATTCCATGTGTCCATGTCCGCTCTTGTCGCTTCTCTACAGGTGTTTATCTCCCCGTCTATGAGCATCTCTCCCCCCATCACCCAATTCCAAAGGTGTCATCAGACACCGCTTAGGGAAGTGCCTACGCAATCAGCACTTAAGGACCCAAATACACCACGGGTGATGGGAATGCAAGTGTTGCGGGAGCACAACCAAGAGCCCACTATATATTTTATTTGGCCTAGTAGAGGCCCATTTGATGCATTGTCAGTTTTTACCTAGACTATTAATGTGATTTTAGCTTTCATTTTGAGTTAAGGATATTTGAATCATTAGGACTACGATTAGGATTTGCTTTCTCTTTAAATAGTTTTGTAACACTCTTTTTCAATTAATGGTGAATTTTGGATTATTTTCCCTTGCTTTTCCAAGATGGAGAAGCAAAAAAACCTAACACGGGGTGGGGTGCGATGTCCTCCCCACCGATGCGACACCGGAGGCCGTTATCCTACCACTGGCCTGACTTTGAAGGCCTCCACCTTCTCCTAATTCCCTCCTCTTCTCTGTTGTCCCACATCATTAGATCACCTTACCAGTTTGACAACTATGCTCTTTTTATGCCCCCATCGTCTTTCGGTCCTGAGATTGAGGTGTACAGGCTAAGTAAGGTGTTTATCACTGTTGGCATTGGCCTAGACCCAGCAGGCCAAGGTTCCTATTATTTTGCAAGCTTCCTGACCGGTGATTCAGATCATCATTTGGCAAAGGAGCCTACCCTCCACTTGATTTAAGGCCTTTTCTACCTTGATTTTCCTTTCCCCTTTCTTTCTCATGAAATTTGAGCTTGGATGTCTTCACATGAAAGGACCCTAATTTTGCCCTGCATGTCAAACATTTGGCAAGACTTCAAAGCCATTCTCCATTGAAATGGTGGAAACCTAACAACCTCTAAGAATTATGGGTGTCTTTCCATCTAGAAAAATGTGGAGATTCCCCATAATGATGACTTGGCCAGACCAAGAAATGGCTCGGGCTGGGTCCGTCATTTGGCACCTTTTTTAATTTAAGAAAGGTGTGGATTGTACCACCAATTTATTAAATGAAGAGAGGAAGTACAATCAAGGTGGAGAAAAAGGAGAGGCTCCTCTTACCCACAAAGAAAAGCAAGAACAAGCAAATGATGTTTAAGGTTAATAACTAGCTTGCTCCAATCAGAGGCTGATAAATCAAGGAGATAGTGAGAAATGGTTGAACAAAAATACATGACTCGGATGCAATTGTTCCCTATGTAATGCTTACTACCCCAAAAGATGTTATTGTTGTGCTGCTTCCATAAACTCCAACAAAAATAATGTGGCATCAGAGTGGCACAGTGGATGCATGGTAGTCAGCATTATGAACAAATGGTATGATTTACATTTGATAATTGTATTTTGGACATGGTTCATGTGTAGAGTTGTGGCTATGTGAACCATTTCATTTTCTTGTAATTGAATAATTTGATTATATTGGATATTGCCCTATTGGAACTTTGTATGAATAATCCAGTTATTTCTTATTGGAACATTTTTTTATAGAAGGTGACATAAAGTCACATTTCATTGAACAATGGAAGAGAAGTACAAAGAAGGCCCAAGAAGGCAACACAACCTGGATGGGACACTCCCCCATCCAAGTCCCCAACAAGCTCAAAAGAAAATCACATCTATTATGTTTTATCAAGAAAATAAAACAGGAAATAAAGCAGAATTACAACTTGAAAAAAACATCAAGAAAATAAATCTCTCCACACACTGACCTTGTCAAAAATTACACTGCACCCCTCCTTGAGAATATCAACAGCTCTTCCCCACTCTTCCACCCATCTAAATGTATTCTTCAATAATTCATTAGCACTAGAAAACTAATCACTAAATTTCCTCCTATTTCTCTCACACCAGATGGTCCACATCAGAGCCGGACAGATGAGAAACCACAAATGTTTAAGTTCTTTAAAAGGACATTCAGTAATCCACCAACTTAAAAGATCCAACACATAAGCATGCTCCATCCAAGTCAATCCAAAAAGTCTGCAAAGAGTCTTCCACTGAATAGAAATAATACCACAACCACAAAATAAATGCTTTTGGTCCTCCTCAAAGAGTGCACAGAAAACACATTAAGAACTCCCAGGGAGATGAAGCTTCTTAGCCCTCCTTCCCGTAAGAAGTCTGGACCAAGCCAGTTTCCACATAAATACCTTGATCTTATTTGGAAGATAGTTAAACCATACTAATTCCTTCCACCAAACCCTACATCCACCATCATTCAACAGCTGAACAATGGACTTCACCGAAAAAATCCCATTATTAGTCCACCTCCAAACTCTCTTGTCATGCACCTCTCCACGAAACCTAACTCCACTGATAAGATTGAACAGAGTTAAGAGCTCCTCTATCTCCACTTCAGTTAGGTCCCTTCTCAAACGCAAATTGATCTGACCTGCAGTACTATGAGATAATACTTCCTCAACCGAAGCCTCTTGATTTAGAGTATTGTTGAATAAATTGCTGAAATCAGAAGAAAAGACCAAGGTTGAACATCATTTGTCTTTCCAAAATTTTGTATCACAACCATTACCAACTTGGATGTTAAAGGAAATGACCACGAAACCAGCACTCTTTAGTATATTCTTCCATATAGGGGACAAGTTGTAGCTGGTTGAAGGATAGAGCCTCCATTTATTCTCAGAATAAAAATAGAGGTCCTTGACAATAACAGCCCAGAGAGCATCCGAGCACTCCCCCCTTCTCCATAACCATTTGGCTTGCAAGGCTTTATTGAAGGTGGCAAGTCTACATAAGCCAATACCCCCTTGTTCCTTACTTCTACACACATTTTTCCAATTAATCAAATGAAGTCCTCTCTTCACCCTTTTCCCTCCAGCCCAAAAAAAAGAACT
The DNA here is from genome assembly GCA_030544215.1 of Zantedeschia hybrid cultivar. Classification (NCBI taxonomy): domain Eukaryota; kingdom Viridiplantae; phylum Streptophyta; class Magnoliopsida; order Alismatales; family Araceae; genus Zantedeschia; species Zantedeschia hybrid cultivar. The sequence goes on along the minus strand of JARZZO010000001.1, from coordinate 10,647,405 downwards.
TCTAGCTGATTCAATAATCTTTTCCACAGTCCTCGGAATCTTGAAAATAGAAGCAAAGTAGATAGCCAAAGAAGAGAGAACATATTTGGATAGAATCAACCTTCCTCCATTTGAAAGAAAGTTTCCTTTCCACCCTTCCAACCTATTCTCAAACTTCTTGATAAGACCATCCCAATCCCTCACCCTAATGGCACCATCCGATAAGGGCAAACCCAGATATTTGATGGGGAATTTATTGACTCTGCACTCCAAAGAAGTAGCAATTTCTTCTAGTCTATGCTGTGGCACATTCAACCCAACAATTTCAGATTTCTCATAATTGATCCTCATTCCAATAATAACCTCCACCAAAATCAGCAGTCTTTTGATATTCTTATTGGAACTTTGTATGAATAATCCAGTTATCTCTTGTCTGAAATGGGACTTTATTCTCATAGTGTCCTTAATTTGTACTAATTACCCCTAGATATTACTATATAACGTGATTGTGAAGTAGAAATGGTCCGAGATAGTGATGTTAAACCAAATTCGGTTGCACCCTTGATCTTGGGGTGTTACATATGGAGAACTACTTTCTTGATCAAGAGTTCAGCATTGCGGTCAATCTTCATTAAAACAACAATTATTTACTTTTACATAAAACCACATAAAACCTTAGGATATAACCCAACAAAAAACTAGAGCATGGTATGGGAAAGCATTCATAAGACATTTACTCATTACCTCAAACAGTCGTCCCACTGTAAATAACCTTTCGGACAAATCAAAGTAAAGACATCCAGCAGCAAAAGCAGAATGACTCGCCACAGGGACCTACACAGAACCAAAGCACTAAAAACTAAGAGATGATCACTGTTGCAATTTAACAAAACAACACGAGAGTTGCATATAAGCTGGAAGAAGCTTACACTAGAAAGCATTGACAAGGCAGCATCTTTCACTTCCTCAACTGTTACTCGAGGACAAAGAGAGCTTTTAGGACTTAACTTCCTTATCTGTGGCAAAATGGAATCAGAAAGGGAGAATCTCTGAAGGAAGCCTACTAATGACGAAGGTGAACTTTCCATGTAACTCATCCAGAAACTAAGCAAGTTCGCATGAATGCCAAGCTCTTTGGACATATTCATAATAAAATTTTCATCAATTGGAGAAGAACAAAATGCATGGCTGACTCTTCGGGTACTCCAAAGCATATCCACACACTTCTCAATAGGAATATTCATCCTTTTACCAAGTACAATTATCAATTTGCATACACGCAACTGAAGATCCAAGTTTCCCTAGAATTGCATAAAACAAACAGAAGCTTGTAAGACCACGGTTGATTAACTAACGAAACATCCACTTACTAGAGCAGCAGCATACCTTCAGGGCTGCCAGATCTGCAATGCCACACAATAATTGAACTATTTTATCATGCTCTGAATCAAGTTGGATGTCCTTAGAAACCCTTGACCACCAATTCAACGCACATTCAATGCAATCCAAGACAACCTGTGGCAAAAAGGTTAAAACTGATCAAAGTTGTTGCTGAAAAAAACAACCTGCTTTAAAAGAGCTCCTTGTAGAATGCCACCTTCTGGTTCTGATTGGCCTCCTGAGCACAATGTGCACGCAAGGAATATGCAAGGGCCAACTGATAGTGTAAAGAGACATTGCCTACCGAAGCATCACTACACAATGACTTCTGTTCAACAAAGCATCCAGAGTTTAAAAAAAAAAAAAAAAGCAGGTATAATTGACAAAGAAGGCTAACATGGATGCATTATATACAAAAGTGAAATCATGACAAGAGAAGAAGAATGGCACTAACAAGTAAGGAAGTGGCTTCAGAAAAGCACTGCAAACAGCTATCTAAGCCATCTAATCCACAAGCTCTAAGAGCTTGCCCCTTCTTAACAAGAATCCTTGCTCTTGGCAAAAGATATTCCTTTGTAGCATAAATGTCTGTAAGAAGCAAATCAATCAATCTTAGTTGTAACCTCAGGCATAACTTTGGATACCTCACATCTAACTCTTCATAAGCTAGAAGCTCCTGCATAAAGATCAGACAATGACAATGAGGGAAGGCAGACTTTTAGCCAAAATAACCGAAGGCAGCCCAATGGCCCTCATTCAAGTAAAGAGTGCACGACACTATACCTGCTCCAGAATAATGACCAATGTCTTCTTTGACAATGTTTCAGATTTGCTTAAGAGCAAGGAGTATAGAACAGGAACAGTATCCACCATATCAACATCCTTCATGTCTTTACAGACTATCTAAACCATGAAGATTATTAGGCCAAAAGAAAAACACAAACAAACACAAGAAAGCATTGTAAATTGGCACCTTGGCCCACTGCTTGACAAGAACAAAAGGATTTGTCGATGCTTCTAATAACTGCTCTGCAGCGGACCAACTTAACAGACTGGTGGTAACAATGTTATGCAAATCCGTCCCACCACATTGGTGAATAACATCAAGGGCAACAGCACTCTTTCCACATGCATCGGCAATGGTATCTTTTATCACATCTAGAGACAAGTTGACACTGTGAGTCATTGGTGATTTGCCTAAGAACAATTGGCAAAGGAGTGAAACATGAGTCCATAATGTTGTGCAGCACAATTGCAAAGCAACTGACGCCTGAAAAGACAAAATTGCACCTCAGATATTGAAGAAATGAATCAGCAGACAATCTAAATACAGTACCTTGTGAAAATGGATTCCAGCATAAACAACTTCACAGCAGCAAAAAGTGGTTATGAATAAACAAATGGCAGTTATGGACCTCTCTTCAAAGCCAAAATGAAATGATTTTTCAAAATATTTCATGTTTTGAAAAGGTAAGTTTTGCAGACGGAATGTGAACCTGCATAAAAGGCTACCAACATAATCTCTTTTAGTTATTTGACTGAAGATACAATATCTAAACCGAAGCCATTTCATGCTGTTCGAGCTCTATAGGCATAACTAACTAAAGTAAAAAAAACTACACGTATGCACAACGCAACAAAAGTGGTTCCCATGATAACAAAGTGACATTATACAAATGAATAGCAGAAAAATCTTATTGCGATAAAAGCTTTTGGGCCCTTCAGGAAAACATGTGTGTATCACTTACATGGATGCAAAATGTCTCCAAACTATAAACATACTATTAAACAAGAATAGCACCAAGAGCATGAACAATTCCAGGTGAAAAGAAAAGCAACAAGAACCTGATAAGATCACTTGAGAAAATTTTCCAAGAGAAGACAGGAAGACCTTTGTGCACCATAGGTAAAAATAGTATCTAATGGTACAAAACAATCAAGAAATAATACGATAAGAAGACAAAAAGACCTTAACTACAAGTCAAATATATGCATAGAGAGGGCCTTAAAATTTACAGGGAAAAGATAGGAACAAAGTGAACTTTAAATGGCCCAATGTGTGCGTGCCATGGTTGCTAGTATCGGCCGATATTGATACATATCAGTATCATACCAATCATTAAATTGAAAAAAAAAAAAAAAAAAACGGTACCAGACAGAAATTGGCCGGTACCATCCGATGCCACCAATACCAGTATTGGTACATATTGGTACCAATACCGACCGACACCGAGACCGGTACCGGCACTGTCATCCTTGGTACCACAAGCCAAAGAGAGAGAGGAGGTTCCTCCCACAGCATCAAAAAATCAATTATAGAACTAAAATTAAATAGAACCAATACTCATGCCCCAATCCTCAACTAAAACACAAAGAATGAACCTACTCTGATTATACAATTATAAATGACACGGAGGCAAGTGAAGAATCGACCTCTTCACACTCGCATAAGGTCGAGAAAACAATCTTTGGTGATTCTGACGTCCACTTGACTTTTGGCAGAAATAATCTTAAAGGCCTTCCCGAATGTTGATGCAACTTGGAGTGGAGCCTTTATTTTTTATAAGCTTCTCTGGACTTTCTCGGCTTCATGTCTCAAACCTTTGCAGTGGTATAATTCTTTTTTACTACTTCTCCGCCTTTTTTTCTTGCACAATCCATACTTCAGAGCATATGCTAGCTTTATGTGTCTTCCATTTAGTGGTAGGAAAGTAAAATTTCCTTTATGATCCACCAATTTGTAAGCACCACTTCCGTAAAAATCTTGGACTATAAAAGGGTCGATCCAGTTTGGGGTAAATTTCTTTATGGGCATAGATGCCATAATGTCTTCTTGTTTGGCCATCTGCAGATCACCCTCCTTGGATGCTCTTTCCTTCATTAGCTTGTCAAAGGTTCTTGACATTTTTACTGGTAGCCCGCAATCTTCCACCCTCCGAATTGGGTAATTCCTTAGAATGCTTTTCTTTTTTCTTTTTTTGCAGTCCATAATATTGAGCCGCCCGTATGCTTCATGCATTTTTATACCCCCAGTCTTGGTCTTTTTTTTTTTTTTTCTTTGCCCCTTGGCGATTTTGCTAACAAGTTGCACGAGAATTTGGCCTCCATTTTTGTTAATGACACACCATCATTGAATGTGACTCGACTAGGCATGCCAATCTTACTTCGGCCCAAGATGGTGACATTAGAGGACCTACAACATTCTTACCCCAATATGCACAAAGCCATGTAGGTGTTGTCAGAGGTAGCTGATTTGGAGGTCTTCTTAGGATTGGCCTACATACTTCACTTTGAGAATAGCTTTTTGCAAATTGCTCACAATCTGCAAACACTATTGGCTAAAAGAAAGGCTTAGTTTTGATGTTGGTCTTCATTTTTTGAGTTAAATTGGTAGGCTTCACATATTCCAGAACAAACCTCCGTCACTCTTTTTTCGAGCTTCCTTCAACAATAGGCATGGTGCGAGAACCAATTCCCTATCTTCAGGCACTAGTTGGAAGAACTATGATTAGCAGTTGGATCCAATCTTCCTTGTCATATGGCAGCCAATTGTTCTTCAATTTGATGATTGGGACATCCCAATCATCCACTGCTGCTTTGTCTTTCTTTCAAGCTCCTTGACTTCAATATTTTTGGACCATTCTTATGGTTTGTTAAGCTGGCTAGCAACATTCTTTCAACATGTTTTAACTTTTTACTTAGGGGACAATTTCACAGCAATTGCCAATTTGGCTAAGGCCTCAGCTTGCACACTTTGACCTACCCTTGTCGTAGTTTACTTTGGAGATGTGTACTCAATCTTTTGCCAATGATGAGTCATCAACTTTGGCTTTTGACTTTGTAGGACCTAAGGATTTGTCACATAACCAGGAGTGGGTCTGCGTAGCCGTCGATGCTCGAACATCATTTTCTAGGAGGCTTTGCAAGTCAATTATCAGGGCTTCATATTCTACCTTCATCCTTTGTAAATGACTCCATAGTGTAATGTGCCATCATTTGGCATGATATGACAAACCATACCCAAGTTGTGTTGTGGCTGCACCATCAAGCAATATAATTGTTCTTTATGTAATGTCAAGGCACATTTGCCAATCCTTAAGTGTAGTTCGTTGTGCTTGTGGTATTTCTTGCACGGGGAGGACTTCTTCACCTGGTAGGTTAATTTTTGAGGGAGAGTTCTTCAGGAGCTGGATGAGCCTGTTAGAAATTCTACCATGCCTTGGTGATGTCAAACGTTATGGGGAGTAGAGCCCATTTCTCCAGCTTTATTGACAAGGTACGTTGCCAAAGCAAGAACTTGAGTGGATCAAACCACAATATGGGCTTTGTAAACGAGGAGATAACGTCTTATCCCTTTTATATTACAAAAACTCATGCCCAACATATTTTCCCTATAGGAGTTGCTTTTTGTCATTTTCGCCTACTCATGCCGACAATGCCCCCAAAGAAGCAGAGCTTGCCTTTGATGGCTGCCCCCAACATTCGAAGGCTAAGCAAACATTCCTTGATTTTATCAGGAGTACTTGACACTTTTCATTGCATGTGGAGGAGCTCTTTTCCTTGTCAAGTTGGAAAAAGACTAGCAATCCTTTAACAAGACTGAGACAAGCTTGCCTTGAAGGGCTTTAACTTCTGTGAGATTTCTAGGAGGAAACAAAATCCCTAGTCAATCGCTCACTTTCAGCTCCTTGATGTCAACCAACGAATTCGAGGAATTTGTTGACAATACACCAAAGGTTCACTCAATGGGATTCATCTTTAAGTGATATGGTTGCAGCCTTGTGTAGATAGCTTGAGTAACGCTTCCTTCTTCAATTTTGACAACAAGGTCATCAGCTTTGCATTTAACCAAGTTGTGGAGCACTCTATCAAATACTTTGGATATGACCCTTTAGTAAGTAGCACCAACATTCTTGAGGCCGGAAGGCATTCTTTTGCAATCGACAAATCTCTTCTATGTCTTCACAAGCTATATGGCTTTCATGCTTGACAACCATTCTTGTTTGATTTTAGTCTGATGACCTATTCACAAAGGAAAATGACTCACGGCCTCTGGTGACCTCCATCATTGCCTTTGTATTTAGCAATGTGAAATTGTCTTTGAGGCAAGCCTTATTTAGGTCTTTGGAGTCGACGAAGGAACGGACCTATCTTTTTCCTTTTCTTCTTCTTCTTCTCTTGGCTGCTGCTATATTGACCTTCCATATGGGATGTGCGCATGTTTTGATAATATATACATCATGCATTTCACCAAGTTCAGCATTCACCTTCATTTCCAATTCTGGCCGCATTTGTCTCCACCTTTATGCACCTAAGAGGGTATTAATAAAAACTATGCCTGGACTTTCTACTTTCCTTTTCATTGAAGGTTTAGGGATTAGAGCTCCTCTTGTTCCTCTGCTTCTTCCATAATTGAAGCAAAGTCAACAATGTTGTCTTCTTCTCCATTGGAAGGTCATTCCTTATATGCTTCTGCGCTCCCATGTATCAGGCTTGGGTTGTCAACAAAGAACAATTCAATACCTGACATAATATTCACTAAGTTGACCGAAAGTTTTGACATTTGCACCGATCAACTTCCCTTGATTTCTGGCTTTAGACCCATCTTACATCAGCATCTTCACAAGCTAATCAGTTGTCGCATTTTATGCTAAGGTTGCGCCACCTTTTGATATAATCCACAGTAGGTTCATTTTGACCTTGTTTCATTGGAACCAACTTTATCATAGTTACCTTCCGCTCCAACATCCTGAAGCGATCGAGAAACTTCTTTTGCATTTCATCCCAAAAGGCCACGAAATTCGGCTTTAGTTTTGCATACCACTGGAATGCAATCCCTGTCAATGACGCCGATAAATGTTTTAGGAGATATGACTCGTCGGCCGCAAATTCTCCAAGCCACTCATGCAATGAGCAATATGCTCCTAAGCAGAGCATTCCCCATTGAACTTGGTGAATTTGGAGGGCTTTGTATGATTTGTATGGAGCTTCTTAAATATATGTCAAACAGGGAATGACACTTTGTATAGATCAAAGGTGGTTGCACCCTCACCATACTTGGACATTTTGGTTTCGACAAGTTGCTCGATCACAAGTCTTTGTGATGCTGCAACGTCTTTGGCAAATGCATGAGAATTTTTCGTATTGTGGATTGTCCCTTCACCCCTAGTCTCATAGAGATTTTAGGAGTGAAATTTGTTTCAGCAACATATTGCCTAACTACTGCGGCTGTTAGAAGGTTATTGCTAGGAGGTACTCTAGGTGGAAGCGCATTCACTGGGGTTGCTTGTGGTTGCCTCTATTGCTGCTCCCATCCTTGAATAAAGCCTAGAAGCAAGGGTTTAAGTTGTTGATTTTATAGTTATATTTCCTCCATACTCTGTGCCTGGGGTACACTTTGAAGTTGTTCTTCATTTTGCCCTTTATTTCGAACATTTATGACATTGGCACCATTTTCAAGAGGCGAGACTGCATTTGTGATCATCTAGTCCAACCAGTGGACGGCTTGCTCCACTAAATTAGTCATCGGCCCCTCTTGTTGTGTAATGTTGGCACTCTCCTGCGGATCATCAGGTAAAATTGCATATTGATTGTTGGAGCTGGTGACATAACATGTGTACATGCGAATGTTGTCGTCTGCTACCTGTGCAATTCTCTTTCTCTTTTGTGTTGCGTGTGAAGTAGCACCCAACTTTTCAAAAGTCAACAATCTTGGATAAATGATTGTTGATTTACATCATCTTGCCCCCATGTTGTAGGGCAATTGGTTTGCCACTTTATTCTATAACACTCCTTCCTTTTTTGACCTCAAAGGAATGGAGGTTTAGGAGCTGGATAAGTGAATTGCTCCACATTCTCTTCTTGTTGTTTTTGTTGATGCAACAATTGCTGCAAGGCCAAAGAAATCCTGACCTTGTGAATTTTGTAGGCATGTTCCCTGATGGCCCCCATCTTCTTGAGGTATAGATTCTTGTCCTCCATTAGATTGCCCCCTTTCAACAATGAGTACCTGGGTACATGCTTTTGCACCCAGTGAACAGGGACCTTGATGGTGATCTTCTTGAATTCTGCCTTATCTTAGCGAATCTTGGGCAATATCCCGAATCGGTTCTTTACAGGAACCATAGGCGCATAGTAGACTTTTGGTTTAGCAAGTTCTCCTTCATCCAACTGAATGGATGACATTGCGGCACGAGTCTTCTTATTGAGCTTTTGACCATCCCCATGTTGGATGAGGAAGCTAGTAACATAATTCTGATGTTGTCACTGGAGCCTTAGTAAAGTTGCTCTTCTCAGCATGGTAAGAGCCGCATTCTTTTCCCTTAGGCTTGGAGATGGCTTCAACTATCGGGATAACACCCGAGAAGTATAGGGACCCAACAACAGTAGGAAAGTTGCCAAAGCATATCAACCTGGAGAGACAGCCACATTGCGCATGACTAAGAATCACCAATGGACCAAAAATTAATTTAGTTGTCGCCGCCATCGATGATGTAGTGGTTTCAAATTCTACACAAAATGTGGCGAAGTTAGCAACTTCGTGGCAAGGGCATCACTGGATAGAGAGATAAAGAGAAAGAAAGATCCTATCGGACGTGCCATCTGTGGATTTGTTTTTCTTTTTATTTTATTTTTTGTTAGACTTTAAAGACTTGGGATGAGTCCCCAGAAAGTCTAGAACTTTAAATCAGGCGCAGATTTGTGAATTTGACCTCTCCCCACTGACCTTGGTCAATGTTAATTATGTCAATCAACTGATTGACTATCCTTGATTAACCATTTGATGATGCCTTTAAGTAAAACCACGCATTATCACATCACAAATTCAAATCAATAAGTCAAACTGTGACTTACTGTGGTGATGGACTTTAGGACAACTCATTTATATCCTTTAAGTGTCCTAAAATCTTTAAAGGATACATATTAACTTGCTTCGTCCCTTAAGTCCCTTAAATCCCTTAAAGGATACTTACAGGATACAACTTTACATAAGTTATGCATAAGGTCCCTTTTGGAATACTAAAGGATACACATTGAGATTGCAATTTCCTTTAATATCCTTAAAGGATGTCCTTAATCCTTTAAACATCCTTTAAGGCACAACATTCCCATAAGCCATAGGGAACATCAAATGTCCTTTAACTTAAAGGATACTAGCATGTTCGCTTGAGAGCCGCTAAGGGTCCTTTAGTATCCTCTAAAAGAGTACCCTTTAACCCCAACTTATCCTTTGCACATCTTAAGCGCATTAATGGGTTAAAAGAGGATTTGTTGAGAAAGTGGCTCCATTGATCCAACTGGGTGTCCTTTAGCACACTTTCTTTAATGCGTCTTAACGAACCACGTTTGTGACCCATTTTAAGTTAATGGGCTTTTGTGGGTTTACTTAAGATCCATTAAAGACCCAACAATTATCCATTAACAAAGCTTGTTCCATTTGGTGAAGTCATACACATGTATTTCATGAAATGACATGGATCAATAATTCACTAAGTGGACTCAATCTTGAATGTGCTTTTTATAATGACATTGATACAAAATCTAATCATATTTTAAATTGGTTAGTGAGACATGCCCTCACTTAATCAAAGAAAAATAACATTCATGACTCCAACATGATAGAGTCGTGATATAAAAATACAACGCTCAAAGAAGTATGAGAGCAAGTATAAAGGATCACTCAAACATTATGAGTGAATCCATGGATCTCTCAAGCATTAGGAGGGCATCCTCCTAATCTCAAAAAATGTGGTGGCTTTTGTTCTTGAGCATCTTGCCTTCAAAAACTTGGAGAACTTCAGCAGGATGGCAGCGTATGGAATCTCTCCAAGCCTTCTTGTTGGTCCCCTGCAGTAGCCCCCTTGAGGGGTTTATATAGAGATGAGGAGGAGGCCAACCAGTGCATGGAATTCCGGAACGGATCGGGAGGCCGCATAGGGACCCACCGATCCCGATCCCGATCTGAATCAAGATTGGATCGGCCGGAATTGGCTGAAATTGGCCAGAATTGGACAGGATCGGCTGATTCCGGCCGGATCGAGACTTACCGATCCCAATCCGAATCGGCCGATCCGGATCGAGATCTGCCAATTCTGCATTCCATGAACCAATGGGAGGGTGGCTGCCGATGGGACTCCTCACCGGTGTCTTCCCTCCTTTTATTTTTTTTTTATTTTTGAATTTTAAGAGAGAGGGGAGCCACCGGTGCCCCCTTTCTTCCCTTCTTTTATCCTCTTCATCTTCTTCCTTCTTCTTTTTTTTTGCTGTTTTTAATGGGAAACCCCGACCAGTAGGGGGGGATACTCACCAGTTGCCCCCTCCTCTTCCTTTTCTTCTGCTCATCTCTCTCTCTCCTGCTTTTTTCCTTCTTTTTTTCCAACAATACCCCTCACCAACTGGTGGGGGGTTCCAAGGGAACCAGCGGGGAGTCTTTTTTTTTTCTTCTCCTCCCTTCTTTCTTCTTCTTCTTCTTTCTTTCTTTTTTTCTTTTTTTTGCTTTATGCCCTTGTGGAAAAAAACTTGTCAAACATAATATTAGCTAGATATTACTTGCTGCTACATCATAAAGGATCAATATGCAGAAGCAACCATAGGATTGAATGTTAAGACATGGCTAGATTAAAACTGACCAGCACTCTTCTACCTAGACATTCCAAAATCAAGAATGTATAAATAAGCAGATATTTAAACAAACTGGATTAACAAATCATCAGTGTTGTCAGTTACCTTGTCCACTAGCCCAACATTGTATAATGATACACCAACATTATAGAATGAAGATGTCAGATATTTCAATTCTTGAGGCTCAATCCACCCACATGAAAGGACTTGATTAACACAGGTTCCCATCCTCTGAAAAAAGAATCATAATCACTACACAGTAAGCTAAGAGATATCCTCGTCAAACGATAAATCATGGAGAACTAGAACTAAAAAAGTACTAACAAAAACCAACCTGAATTTTATTTCCCGTTCCAAGGGAGATTTTAAGAGAAGCAACAGCTGCATGGATCATTGTTAGGCGGCTTGCATGATATCTTTCCTTTTTGCGGTTCTCATTGCATCTATACAAGGGCAAGGCAATTACATCTATAAGTTTATCACACACATCAAAATGAATTCTGGTTATCCAAGAATAGAAAGAAACTTGGAAAGATAAAGTGTATGTAAAACAAGGTAATTCAATAAAAAATAGAAAGAATCTTTACCTGAACTCAAGGAGAAACAAATCAAAGAATTGAAAGAATGCATTCTGAACATGATTTATATCAACGGAATGAAAATTCTTTTTTTCAGCTATCATATGTTTCCAGGCCATGTTTACATACTCCTCCAATTGTTTGCACAAGAAACCCAAAGCATCCAAGTAGGACAGCAAGGAAACTTCTCCATGCATTTGACTGCATGATTTGGAAATCTTGCATTCCAAAGATAAAGATGACACTTTTCTTGAAACATCATGAGTCGGCTCATCACTATTACGAAAGTAACATCCTACGGCACCCAGTGAATCAGCAAATATTTGCAGGTGCTCTATACCATCAAGAAACTCTACTGCTGCATCACTAGGACATCCATGCCCACGCTGAATGTGAGTATTTCCATTTCTTGTTGTATAGTCCAATCCAATGGCATAAATGCCCAAAACTGAAGCAACAGCAGATGAAACCTACAAAGCCATCGATCAGGTAATATTACCTAAAAGATGGATGTTAACAGAAAGATTACATGTCAGCATATATATTTCCAAACAGCATATACCATACCTCATTAAGATTACTTCTCCATCCATAAAGAAGTTCAGAAACAGCTTTCCTGATGTCCAAGTTTGCAGTTTGGCAGTTGTCAACAATGTAATGGACAAATTCAAAAACCTGATTTATCAGATGCACCACCTTAACCTGACAAAAGACTGTTAAATATCAAATAACATATATTTGTATAAAAACTAATACACAAGTGAAAACAACAAAAAGGAGTATACCAGATTATATTCTGGAATACACATAGCATGTGGTCATTGTTTTCAAGGTGTCGACTAGGCGACAAGATGCTCCTTCATGCCCAAGGTGACCTGGTGCTTAGGCTAGCAGTCCATTTAGGCTCTTGCCTAGGCCATCTAGGGGTAGCCCGCCCACCTAAGGCCCGCCCAACCCACTGTTAACAGTCATTTTTGGCACGACCGATTTATTTTGATTTTGATTTGATTTCATTTAATTTCCTTTTTCTTCTTCTCTGTTTTGATTTTGTCTTGTGGTAGAGATCATGATTTCCCACCATTTATTGGATATTGCATTTCATTTGGATGGTGGGCAATCATGCCCTAAAATTTGTTCAAAGATTTCAACTCAAAGTCGGCGCCGTGAAACACAAGACTTGATCACTATATGTTGACTCGCCCATGGAAAGGGTTATCGGGTTCTTTTGAATTCAAACTCTTTCTGCCAATACATCGACTAGCATTAATTACATCCTGCTGCAACAAAAAAACTCTTTGATTTCTATAAAAAGTGTTCCACATCTAAATATTACCATGCGGCGCCATTTTCCTCGCTCAATCTTGTTTTATTCCTCACACATATGGTATAGTATCAAAATGATCGGCATTGGCCCTTTTGAACATATGAAAATGATATCATATTACAAAGACGCATCATTTGGAAAGCACATTGTGGCCCTGCCAATCCCTTGTATTATGGGAGGGCACTATGTACAAGTACTGTTCACACGCACTATTCATCGATAGTAATCATCGGCATCATTCATGTGTGCCATGTGGGCCCCGGCTCAGGTCGGGTCTATATCAAGATATTCGACCATGTTTGGACATGATTTAATTCATTTGTTTGATAAAAGGATATGTGGCACATTTATTGAGGTATACTATTCATATGCCATTCGGCTCCACCAAGCCTTGATTAGAGGTCGTGCCTTGTCGGCAAATTTCATTTGTTCATTTGGATGAGACCGCACGTTGCATGTACTTTGGATTAACATTCATTTGTGTGACACATAGCGAGGCACTATTAGGGGACAGCAGTATTGGCTGAAAGTCGATCCCAACCGTTGTATGACATCGCCACATTTGAAATATTAACTTGGTTTGCTTTGATTGATGCAGACGTGAATGGCACACTTAGTGAGGTACTATTCACCCCTTGAGACGACTATCTAGCATTGAACAACGACATGCAACAGCACAAGACGATGCATGATGTAATTTCCTTTGATTTGTGCTTTGGAGGATATAAACAATTGGCATGCATATCAAGGTGCACTATTCACCTCTAGCAACAACTATCCTGGGTGGACCCCACAGAAAGGCAACATCATGAGGCATCATTGCATTTGAAAGAAAAAGTAGATTGGCTGTGATTGGCATAAACATGCAAGGCGCGCTTCCAAGTGCACTATTCACCCCCTGGCGACAATTGTTTGGGATGAAACAAACAAGTAGCGATACAAGGCGGCTGGGTCTCTCTTAATGCCCAGATTTGCCTTAATTGGCCTTTTGAAATACATAAATGTTTGCACATTTTTCGAGGCATTGATTGCCCTTATCAGCTAAAAGTTGACCCCTGATATTGTGTGGCATCGGTGCATTTGAAAGATTAAGTCAATTTGTTTTAATTAGAGTGAGCATGTATAGCATGCCTATCAGGGTACTATTCACCCCTAGAAACGATTGTCCAGCATCAAACAACGACCTGCAGTAGTGTAAGGCAGTGCATGATGCAATTTCTTCTAATCAGTTTTTGGAGGATAGAGATAATTAGTGTGTTTATCAAGATGCACTATTCACCCCTACTAACGACTGTTCCAAGTGGGTCCAGTAGATGGGTGGTGACACAAGGCGGCATTGCATTGCTTATGTATCACATTATTCACTATTCATGGCGACGGGTCACTGCTCATGTAGCGACGTGCACCATTCATGGCGACGTGTCACTATTCATGTATGACATGTCACTATTCATGGCGACAGTATGCGAACGAGAAGGAACGGGTTGCTTTATATGGCAGCGATCATATAGTGTTCTTCTTGGAGTGATCATCCACGGCTCGGACATTGCGACGTATCTAAAACCCCTTCTCCAAATACCTTAGAGAGAGAGTGAAAAGGTTGTGTGTGTTGCATGTTTTTCCACTCAGTTTTCAACCCATTACAAAAGAGTATAAGGGGTTATTTATAGGAGTTTACACCCAATAGAAAAAACTGACAAGTGGCAGCCTACAATTGGCCTATGGAGGTGGGGCCTAGCTTAGGTGGCAGCACCCTATTGGCCGGAAATTATCGGTCCACATGTCGATGAGGAGGCACGAGGTGGCGATGACGTGGCCAAGATGACGAGGCGAGGAGAATCCGCATGGCATGTTCTCATTGGTCCACGCCACTTGTACTTCTAATAACAAAAAATAATTTTTTGCAGGCTGAAGGCGGGGACACGTCGGAAGGAGGCGGCGACGTGGTCAAGAGGGCTGCAGCCATGGATGGCAGTACCGGTATCGATGGGTACCGGTACCGGTACGTACCGACCGGTGTATCGGCCGGTACTGGCAACCATGGCTGCAGCCCTCTTTGGGTGCTGCCGCCCCTTGTAGGCGGCACCCTGTGCCATGGGGGTCTGCCGCCTATAGGTGAAGGCAGCCTATTTTTTAGTCCCCCAAAACTATATTTTTTTGTGTTTTTACTTTCTAAAACATTTTTCTAAGATTTTTTTTCAAAACTTAGGGGTGTATGCCATTCCACTCTTTTATGCATTGAAGGGTAAGTTGGTTTTTTACTTTTTGTGCAAATTTTCTCCCCCAACACCCACTTTGTCATAGTAATTATCAAGAAGTTGAAGGGTATATTCATATAATTGGGCACAATTACGTCAAAAAGGGGAAATAGATGACCAAACTTCCGACCCTCTATGAGATTCTTCTTCCAGCGGCTTTTTTTTTCGTTTCCTCTCAAATTTAGACATGTCACTATGTTTAACAGCTGTAAGTATAGAAACATGACATTAGTATGTTGGTTTGTCTACTGTTTATTTAAATATGTCTCATATTTGGCTTTTTTCTTTACAAGGAATGATTATTCAACTAGTGAATTTCAGGTTGGGAGAATTTGTTTCCATCTTGGTTGGCATACTTCCAAGTACTCATTGGTTTTTTCCATAGGCATTTGTTAATAATTGTTATTTATTATGTTTTTTTCTTTTTACACTATAAATATATGTTGAATATTGTGAATGCCACCTTTGCATACTAATAAAAATAGAATTTTATAGGCTGAAAATTGTAGATAGTAATTCTCCTGAAACATGCTAGGTTCTACCAAGGTTAAGAAACCCGGGATCGGGGCTCGGATCGGCCGGTCCCAAACCGATCGGATCGGCCGATTCCGATCCGAGTCAGTCCGATCCTGGCTGAGTCAGGCTCGGCTGGTTCGGATAGCAGAAAAAAATATGAAAAAATGTGGAAAAAATATAAAACACAAGTCTAATGCATAATTGTGTTGAAATATATTGATTTGAAGTACATAAGATGTTGTTGGACAAAAAAACCTTGAATAAACTTACATATATGATTATGAACTTACATTTATTCCAAACGTACATTATACTGAATGAACATATGGCTAACATACTCAGCCCATGACATATAGCTCTGGTAGTATTGTTCATACTGCATCACATACCGGCTATAGTCATCCGTATTGGTATAAATGACTGAAAACTGTGGATATTCTAGACAACCCCTTGAATAGTCGGATGTATCAAAATGTTGAGGAGGGTAAACTACATATCCAGTAGGCTGACTATATGATGATGCATCTGATAGTTGCTCCTGATATTCTTGAGGAGCTTTACCTTTGTCCTTCCTCCTTGATCTGCTGAATGTTTGAATGGAAGATTCTTCACGTCCTCCTCTGCTACCATGATGTTCATCTTGGGTAGCATGTGTGAATTCTTCTTCTCCAGTGAATTGAATTGGTGGAGCTGGGGCTGGGGCACTGGTAGCATCTCCGCCATCCTCAGAACTGTTGGAGCTCGTCTTTAATGTCGAGTCATTTGAGGTTTGATATTGGACCTCATCACTTGGTTCTGGCGTTTCATCATCTTCCTCGATAGTCTCCAGATCAGCACTAGGAGGATTCCCAGATGACCGCTCAGCAGCACCTTGAGATGCCATTCCTTCACAGCACAAGAAGATGAGAGATCGCGGAGCTTGTAGTAGACTAGAAGTGACCTCGTGGGAGAGATAGAGAGAGAATTCTATGAGGGAGAGAGAGCAAGAATGTTAGGAGGCTCAAAGGGCATTTGTGGAGCCTTAGGAGGGCCTTGGGGGGGTTTAAATAGACCCCCAAGGCCCAAACTAGCCGTTGCTGGCCGTTTGGGAACGGCCAGCAACGGCTAGCTTGACCCCCAACGGCTAGTCAAACTAGCCGTTGGGGGCCGGGTCGGCCCGATCCGAGCCGACCCGGCCCGATCCGGTCCCGGATCGCCCGATCCGGCTCGGACCGGCCGATCCGAGTCCTGGACTCGGCCAGGAAACCCGGGATCGGCACGGTCGGCCAAAAACCTGTCCGACTCGGCCGATCCGTGCCGATCCGAGCCGAGTTTTTGAACCTTGGGTTCTACAAACTAGGCTTCACCTAGCCGCCTCATCTTGTTGCCTAAGCAATGAGGTGGTGGGCCACCACCTTGATCGCCTTAGATGCCTTCAAAACTATGCATGTAGTTAATAAATATAAACAACTCAAGACTCATTGCATAACCCAAAATTCATTGCACCTAACCGAAATAGCTCTTTTTCTAGGTGATAGCAAACACACCAGATTCTTGATAGACTATGAACAGTTAAAATAACAAAAGAAAAAAAGTGCAATCCAAGATGCAAAGATGCATCCATCCAACATTGTTGAGATGGTAGAAACAACTGCTGGAAGATAAAATCCCTAGATCTCCGGAACAAATAGGTTCAGCCAAAAGCTAAAATCTAAAGTGGATCCCTATCCAAAATCCATGTCCTCAATTTAGTAACTATGCTTATGTAACACCTCAGTCTTTGAGATTAAGGTATCCATTTTCGAGAGATTTTGGAGGTGCGTACAAACAGTGAATTTCCTTTTAGGGCGTGAACGGATGGTAAATGAGGGAATTCGAAGTCAGAAACGATCCTCTATAGCCTAAGGCAATAAAGGCATCATGGACTTGAGAGCGTCGATTTCAAAATCTGGTCATAGTATCAGTTATGACGCGTGTGCCTGAAGTTATGCCCGTTTTACCACAGGGTGTCAGAGGAGAATTTGCGCCTCAGCGGCGTGATACAAATTGGAATTAAGTCAGCCAGAAGTGATGTGAATCTAGGAAAGGCATCACCGACGGGTGATGCAGGCCCAGAACGAATCAGATAGAGGTGATGTGATATAGAGAAATGCATCTGAACATGATAATGTGAATTCACTCTAAATGAGCGTGCGCCTATGACCACCCTCTTTGTCCTCTTTTGAAGCCCTCCAAAACAGCCTTATGATTATGACCACAATAATGAATGATAAAGCCTATGTATGATTATGATATTATTAGGTTTCTCAATATATTTTCTGTAAACACCAGTAAAGATAAGTGACAACATTTAATTGACGAGATGAACTCAGACACTCTATCGCATGAGGATAGGGGGATGTTAGGTCAGCTTCTTATGACTTCTGCCACAGTCAGAAGAAATATCTCTTTTCTCAGTAAGGTCTAAAGTACAAATTTGAGACATTGCCAACGTAGGCAGAGGGTAGAGACCCATTTAAGAGCACTCATGACTGAAACCTAAAGAACAAAGTACGGAGACTACATCCCTAGATTAGCATATGACCACTGCTGCCAACGAGCCATTTGGAGACTCCTTGAGATGGACAGGCAGAAATCTTACGGCCATTGATGAGTGGTTATTCTTGTTACTCCAAAAGATGATTGGACCACTATAGCATAAAGAGATAGACCTGACTATATGATTTACAATGGCGGAGAGACAGGTATGAATAAATATGACCTAGTGAGGTGATGGCTGAAAGCCAGTTGTAAATGGTACAATGCAATTAAACTGAGTGGAAGCTGATTATGAGATGAAATGGTACAACCTGTGATATGACTATGACAGTTGAGCACCAGTTATGAATTAAAGATTTGGGGTCCATATCTCTCATTTCAATGAAGAACCACGTAATGAGCACAGAAAAGAATTTAAAGAGTATCATGACTGTGAATCAAAAGAATTACAATGAAGAACTATGTTGGATGCTTAGCATTGACTATAAATTCTAAAAGAATAGATAACTGAAAAAACGCTGGGTGGATGGAAACCCTGAAAACAGGATATGAATGTAGTTCTACAATTTCCAGTAATTTACATGGTCTGATCATGCTTTAGTTCCACGTGGTCATTCTTTGCCAAAGATATATGAATATGAATCATAAATGTATCTTGGTATATTTACCTCACGTTGTACAAATAATCATCATATAGTATTTATTATGCATATCAAGTTAAAGTTTCTCTGAATGTTTTCATTTAGAATGGAGAAAGAATTTTAAAATAATTGGGGATTGAGTAAGACACCCAATAAGCCCATTGTTTATATTGGCCCAAGCCTTTTTTTATTTTAAATGTTTTTAGGTCTTGATTTTCAAGGTTATAAAAGATGCAACTTTACTAATTGTTTTGAACATCAACCATCATGTATGGCTAATTGTATAAGAGAAGGAAAGGAGAGGGAGAGGAAGAATAAACATAAGAGAAGGAAAAAGGCAGCACAATGAGAGAGGATGAGCTAGAATGAGAGGGAGAGAGCTTTAGGAGAATTAGCACATGCCAAAATGCTCCTCGACCTTCCTACAGCCTGAAGACCAAAAGAAAAAAAAAAAGGCCTGCTCAATGACCACTTCAATCCGAGGAGGAAACGAGGAGTTGAGGAACAACACCATCTTGGATTCCAAGATCTGAAGTTCCTAGGGAAGGTACCTTTAAGGTACAGAAGTATTATGTAGCACCCGGATATGAGCTTGTGATGTTGTGCATCTTCCTCTTCTCTTCAAAATTTTGGGCTAATTGGTGGGCTAGGCTGTGTAAAATCTGCCAAAATAAGGGGAGGTTTCTATCAAATTTTTCCCAATAACTCGTGAAGGTCATAGGCATGTTATAGGTTCATAATATCAAGCCTAAAAATGGAGTAGAGTTTACAAGTATGACAAGTTACTTCTATTTCATTTTTTTACTGTAATTGAATGATGAGTCATACAACAAAGGGATTCTTCACTCTGGTGCCTTAGTGTTTTCTGCAATTTACAGTATTAAACATCTCAGATTTTCATGGGTATCTAACCTTGTGTGTATTTTTTAGGTATTTTTTGCAAATATACCCTTATAGTCTGCCTGATTTGTAACTATCCACCTGAAATCAACATATTATTTTAATAAGACTCCATTCCATTCAAAAGTTATACATATGCCCACACCATCACCACCATTTAGTTTAAGGACAGAAATGACTAATATATTCATCAGGGAAGAAAGCTTCTGGAAGCAGAGGTCCAAGGAGAGGTGGGTCAAGGAGGGAAACAAGAACACAACCTATTTTTAGCGGGTGGCCTCAGGCAGGAGAAGAATGAATCAGCTAAGGTTACTCAGGGATGGTGATCAGATGTACTCTAGTGACTCTCAGTTGAGGGAGCATGTTTTTTATTTCTACTCTAGGCTTTTCACAGAAGGCAGTTTCATGAGGTCTTCCATTGCAGCTGACCTACTACCTTCCATATCCAAGGAGGAGAGAGATATGGTGGCTGCTCCTTTCTCGACGAAGGAGATCAGGAGGGCTGTTTTCGAGTTGGCCGGGGATAAAGCTCCAAGCCCATATAGTTTCCCTCTCTTCATTTACCAGCATTGTTGGGGAATTGCAAAGACAGATATTCTTTAGGCTATGGAGGACTTTCAAGAGGGTAGGACAACCTCAGGGGCATTAATAAAACTTTCATTGCTCTCATCCTTAAGAAAGCTGGGGCACAATGGTTAGCAGACTACATGCCAATTAGTTTGCTGAACGGCATTTACAAGATCATCACTAAGGCCCTAGCTAGTAGACTTGAGTCAGTAGTAGGCAAGTTGATCAGTGGAAACCAGGGTGCTTTTGTTAAAGGGAGATTTATTCAGGATAACTTTATTGTTGCACATGAGGCTTTACACTCCATGAAGTTGCACCACATGAGTGGTCTTCTGTTGAAGTTGGACTTTGAAAAGGCATATGACAGGGTTAGCTGGAAGTGTTTATTGGATGTTCTCTCTCCTATGGGGTTAGGGGATAGATAGACTCAGTGGATAAAGGAGTGCATCTCTTCGGCTTCTTTTGTTGTGCCCGTTAATAGGCAGCCCAATCCATTCTTCCACAGTGGAAGAGGCTGACTCTCTATGGGTCAGTCCTAGATTCTCTCCCTATTTACTACCTCTATATCTTCAAAATCCCTATCATTATGGCTAAGAAGATGGATTCTATTCGAGCCAGGTTCTTATGGCATGGGTCGGTGGATATCAAGAAGGGTGGTTTCGATGTTTCCTCGGTCCACTTTTGCAGACCCAAGGAGAATGTAGGTTTGGGGCTAAAGAATATTGATCTTTTCAATTTGGCCATTCTCTCTAAGTGGCTATGGAAGTTGGTGCAAAGTGAGTCAAGTTCGTGGTATCAGGTGATCTCTCAGAAGTACTATACCCAAGCTAGAGAGTGGGATCTTATCTTGCACACTTTGTACAATGTATCCCCACTATGGAAGGGTATTCTATCTAGTACGGATGTGTTCGAGGCAGGCTCACTCATTATTGTGGGCAACGGTAGGAGCACTCTTTTCTGGGAGGAAGTGTGGTGCACTTCGCAGCCTTTAAGGATCCTTTTCCATCATCCATATGACATCTCTTTGCAGAAGACAGGCAGGGTTTTCCAAGTGGCAGGGGAGCAGTGAGAAGACTACTTGGACTCCAACATTCAGAAGACTCTTGAGAGAGGAGTTGGAAGACTTCCTAGTGATCCTGCAGCGGCTGCAGCCTTTCAACTTGACCCAAATAAAGGAGATCGTTGAACATGGAGATGGGAAAAGGGGGAGCACATTCAGTTAATTCCACTCACTCAATCATATTGGATGAGGGCTGTAGGTTTCCTCACTTATCGGCGATTTGGGGCGTTAAAAGCCTGCCTAAGGTGCAATTTCTACTATGGAGAGCCTCCTCACTTCAATTAATTCCACTTAATCATATCGGATGGGGGCTGTAGATTTCCTCACTTCTCTGAGGTTTGGGGGGTTAAAAGCCCGCCTAAGGTGCAATTTCTACTATGAAGAGCCTCCATCAATAGGCTTCCAACTTGCAACAGCTTGGCTCAATTCCTCATAGACCTTCGAATGACTCGTCTATGTGGAGAAAGGGAGGAATCCTTGGACCATCTCTTCGCAACATGCTCTTTGCTATGGAAGTGTGGCAACTCATTAGTGATCTTCTTCATGTGGACTACTTGAGTTTGTATTTGTTGAGGCGCTCCTTAGCAACTGGGGGAGACATTGGGCTTTGAAACAGGACTGGGTCCTTTGGTGGCTAGTTCTCCATGCGACAATTTGGGCACTTTGGACGAGTAGGATCTTCGGGAGGGAAGTTGTTTCACTACAAAGGATTTTTCTTTTATTTGTGATAAGGTCAAAGGGTGGGCTGAATTCTCATGTAATTTGAATTCTAGCAACTCCTCTTGGTTTTGCCTTTTGGAGGACCGGTGATTTTGGATGTTTTGTAATTTTGGGGGGGGGGGGGGGGGGGGGGGGGGGTAAGAGAGAGCAAATAAAGGAGAGAGGGGGAGGCCTCGGTGGGCACCCCCACCGGTTCCAACCGGTGGAGGGGGGTGCCACCGGTTGGACCCCCCACCGGTTGGGAACCGGTGGGGGGTCTCCCCCACCGGTTTTGGAAACCGGTGGGGGGTCTCCCCCACCGGTTTTGGAAACCGGTGGGGGGGTCTCCCCTCTCCAAACTCTCCCCCTTTATTTCACCTTTTTGGCTCTTAATGAGCCTTGACCCTCTTATTTTCAGATTTCCAAGTGTGAAAGGGGTCTTTGCCCATTAAATTCAGACTTGGGTTAAGTGTGAAAAGGGGTTTTTAGGATGGGGTTTAAGAGGGTTCTTGCATGGGATTCTTAACCCATGTGAATGGGGTTAAGATCCCCCATTAACTCCTCCTTTTCCTTTAATTTAATCCCCCACCCCCCCTTCCTTTTTTTGAATTTTTAAAGAAGAAGAGAGGGAGGGAAAGCCTCCTCCCCCCCCCCCCACCGGTTTCCCTCTTGGAACCGGTGGGGGGGTTCCCAACCGGTGGGGGCTCTCCCCACCGGTTCCCCCTCTCTCTCTCCTCCCTCCTCTTTGCCTATTTAAATAAGGGGGAGTGAGAGAGAGGGGTCCACCTTCTTCTTTTGCCATTTTGGGAATCCTGGAGATTTCTTCTCCCTTTTGGCAGATTTAGGCCCTCTTTGTGAGCTGGTTTTTGGCCCATTTGAGCTCCCTATTGGGCCTCCTTATTGGGCCACCCATTGGGCCTGCCTCCCTTGCTATTGGGCCTCTATTGAAGGTCATTTTGAGCAAGTTTGGAGAGCATTTTAGCCCCATTCCGGGACTGATTTGGGCCTGCTAGGGGTGCCTCCTGGGCTTCTTTTTGGGCTTCCCCATTGGGCCATTTATTGGGCCTAACTCTCCCGATATTGGGCCTCCGTTTCGGGGCTGATCTAGGTAATTTCCAGCACTGGTTTTACCTTATTTCGGGACAGATCCCAGCCCACTTTTGGGACTGAACTTGGGCCCATTTGGGGGCTTATTGGGCCTCATCTTGACCCCACCCGTAGGGCTACTTATTGGGCCCGTCTCCCCCACTATTGGGCCCCCATTTCGGAGCCATTTTGGGGGAGTTCTAGGACTGATCTTCCCCCATTTCGAGACAGATTTTAGTCCACCTTGGGACTGATTCTGACCCTTGTTTTGCAGCGTTCGGGGTCCCATTTATCGCTGCATTCGGGGTCTCCCTACGGGCCCCACTATCGAGCATTGCGAAGGCGGTTCGGGAGCTGATTTCGGGAGCCGAAGCAAGCAACTTGGGGCTGCCTCAGGCTCCTAAAAAAAAAATCTGATTAAGGCCTTCGTGGCCTAGGTATGTCTTTTACTTCGCTGCCCTCGTGATGCGAGCCCATGGTTTCTTATGAACTTCTAGTATTCACCTATATCGTAGGCGTGCATTTTATTTTGCATGACGTGGTCCTTCATGAACATATCATCATTCTTATGCATGTGTATTCTCCCATGGGAATTTCGCATCGACGCGAACATGCGTCGTATATGCATACTCATATAATGCAAATCTGCATATCTGTATATGAGATTTTTTTTTGGGTTCAACAAATGCCCCCCACGGGATGCTCGCCGAAGACGCAGTCGGAGGCGGATGTCCCGTGCATTTTTCGTGTACATATCTATTCATGGCCACGGGCATATATGAACCTATGTATATACATATATATTTTGTTTGTATATGTCCCGAGGGATTCTTTTCATGTCATGCCTTGACGATATCTTGCTAATTCTCCCTATCTTGCTCACCATGGTTTGAGCATATGCAGATTTTCTAGGAAAAATAGCAATGTTGTCCCATATCTTTTGTGTAATCAATTGCACGATTTGCTATTTGTGGGTTCGGACACCCTATGTATTTTAGTACTTGAATAGCCCAACGTCACCCCAAGAGCCTTGTCTTTATGACTTCGCGGCTTTCAGGGGGCGTTTGGAGCTATAAAATTTCCTTTATATTCGGATTGGCCTTTGTGACTTGGAGGGTCCTTATAAGACTGACATCATCGGATTGTCCGGCACGTTGCTCGGTCCCGAATATCTCTTGGCCTTTGTGACTTGGAGATCGGTTGGGAACATGGAGCGGGTCACTCAATCCTGACAATGTCATTCCTATTCAAAGGATATTAGTACCTTATTTTCGGCATTTCCGAGAGTCCTATGCAAGACATTCCGGATTGGCCAAGTATCCGCCATTGAGGCACATATATGAGCGCATGGTATGGGTGTTGTGCTAGTATTAGCACTTCATCTTTCTTATAGTTTGGGCATTTCCAGGAGCTCTACACGAGACATTCCGAATTAGCCGCATTTTTGCCATTTGTTGGCAATACGTAAGCTTTGCTGGATTATCCTGACTTCCTGTCGGGATTTAGTCGTATCATCTGCTTTGTGCATTATTTTGATGTGTATGTCTTTGTCCTTCCACAGGCCGCTATTCCTGCCTCATTATTGTGGCCGCACTCGGCGATTTCTCCTACGAGGGTCCTCAGAAGGAGGAGATTGCTTATTCAGATGCGGGGTTCCGCTGGGTGGCTCAGCCACATTTGCGGATCACTATTGAAGATGATGTCCCCATTCGCCATGAAAGCATATACAGAGACGGGGAATTCTTCTATTTTTTGCGGGGCGAGACCGCTCGACATCTTCCCTCAGATTTTTCCATCTACGAGCTGCTCCAATCATTCATCTATGTCGAAGATGGGGTCGAAAGACCGCTATCTCCTGCGGAGCGCCGCGACTTGGAGTGTGCCATTTTATTGGACCGGGACAATATGGAGGGGATGCTCCCCTTTTCATTCCCAGCCTTTCCTCTTGCCGTTGACCGATTGTGGGAGTTTCCTACTCCCGAACAGATGGGGCCCATCCGGGCTATTCTTCGGGTCCACGACATCAGCCGGACCTACCCGCCAGCTATGTGGACGAGAGCAGGAAGTCGTCCTCTTGAGGCCGCCCGACACCCTCAGGGGGTGTTTCTGACCGAGGCGGAAGAAGGTTCTATCCATGACCCGTCCGATTTCAGCATACTATTATCGGACATTTGCCGGGGCGTTCGCCCTGCATGGGACGCCCGTCTCCAGATCAGGAGTTCCAATGTCTTTCGCCTGGGGGCTACAGAATGGCTCATGCATATATTGAAGCATCACCGGCCAATCCTTGACAGGGCCGGTATATATGAGGCTGTTTCAGCGGCTCAGTATGATTATCCCTGCCATCACGGCTTCATCCAGGCGATCGCCGAGCGGTATATCCGCGATACTAATACTATCGCGACTGTTGAAGGCGAGACCGCCATCGACCTCTGGGCCTTATATCGGATTTCAGCTTTGCCGATCGTAGGGGAGCCCTATGAAGGAGTGTTAGATGAGTTCCATCGCAGCACTACTGACGGTGCGGGGAGCTATGCTACCCCCTATTGCTACAGGTATTTGCTAAAGGTATGGCGGAACTTATCCAAAGCCAAGCGCACCGCCTCGTCCTCCACTGGGGGGAGTTCTTCCGGCCCGGGGAAGGTATCACCAGCCGCCTGGGTCAGATTCTTCTTTGGAGGGCCATTCCGCTATCACCGAGGCTTTGCCAGCATCTTCGATGAGCGGGTCCCTTCTATTTTGTCACATAGGGACATACCTCGGAGAGGCATTATCATTGCGCCGGAGCATCAATCCGAGAACCCATGGGGCCTGGATGATATCACTTATGTGGCGGCTTATCTAGCATATTGGCTAGTCACTTTTGTCGTCCCGTACGGGGACGAGGGGGCTTTGCGTCCCGAGGTTTTACTAGCGGCTTCCCGACTCGCAGCGGGGACCCGCCTTGCTATTGCGCCGGCGGCACTTGCTAGTGTATATCATTCTTTCGGGGCCCTTTGCAGCTCGGCTACCCCGAATTCGTGTTCAGTGGTGATGGCCACTCACTATGTCAGCGCCTGGGCGGGACTCCTGCTTCCGGGTTATTCTCCCCTTGGCAGGGAGATGGACTCTTCACTGCCCACCGTGCTCCGACTGGCCAGCCAGCCTACCAGCCAGGGGACTGGTCAGCTTTCTTACGCCCGCGCGGCCTTGAGTTTTATACCTTTCGGCTCCTCCCGGAAGCTGGACTTCGACCACTCCTCGCGGAATTTCCGGCGGTATCTCGACAGAGGAGGAGCCGCCGACCGAGCTTGGTTTGACCCATGGACGGGCCGTATGGGCCATAACGGCGCTGCATTAGATGGGTGGACTCTAAGTACTCGCCCGTCCTTACTCATATTGAAGAAGGGGCGAGATGTCATCCTGGAACCTTATTATCCGAACCGCTTTGCGCGGAATTTTGGATATGATCAGATGATTCCTTCCAATCTTGCCTTTGCCGAGCTACCCCGGGTGTATCAAAAGCGGAAGAGCCATCTTGCTGCCCGGCTGTGGTGGAATTATTTTCAGCACCAAAATTCATTTGGTCCAGTGGCAGTGCCTCCCCCCACTCATGAAGGGAGTATGACTGTTTCCTTTGCTGCTTGGTGGCACAAAAACCAAGGGGAATTGCGGCTCAGGCCCGATCCAGAGCAGACGAGGAGTTCCTCTCAGGCTAAGTCCACCTAAGGACTTGGCCGACATACATATAAGGGACGAGCTGGCCCATCGGCGCCGAAGGCGAAGAAGAAGAAGGGCGGCGAGGATGATGGCTTTTATGAGCTCGCCGCTCCAGGGTATATATGGACTCATCAGTTCCTGGCGGACTGCAAAATCCCCAGAAGATTTGAGCACAGTACCCGGCTGCCCGTAGGCAGTTTCAATGGGGATCCCGCCAGAGATTGGCTATGTTATCTCAGCCACATGCTTGCTTGCTTCGGCCCTCGCCGCGAGGCATTCCTGATATTGCGGGCCGAGACCGTCGGCGATGTATGGCGGGTAATGGGGCAGGCGGCGACCCAGCTGGGGATGCCTTTTGATTCCCTCATACCCGAACCACCGAGGTCTTTTGCCGCGGCAGGTATTCCCATTTCTATATATTTATTTATTTTTTATTATTTACCTTATGGCATATGTGCCTTGCCTCTATATTAATCCTTTTATTTCGCAGGAGATGTCGTCTCCCCGCTGCTTGCGACTCCTGGAGGATCTCCCGTGCATCAGTCGCGCGAGGGAGGGCCTCATATCCTTGCTGGGGAGGCGGCTGCACCCCCTGCCAATATTGGTCCCACATCGGAGATGCAACTCCTAGTGGCCGCAGCGAAACAGGCTGCTCGGAGGAAGCGGGTGGCCGAAGAAGAGACGGGAGGCCGATCCGTTCGGCCCCGGCTGTCTCCTGCTTCTCCGCCGGCTCCGGCGCTTGTCGGGAGGCCACCTTCGCCTATCGGTAAGAAATCTGCTGATTTCTTTTATTTTGGGGATTAATTCCCCTTTTGAATACGACTTCTTATGCTGCATATATATTTTTTTTATATCAGAGGAGGGCGAATTTATCGGTGAGAACGCGCCTCAGGCGGCTATGGAGCCCGTCGCTGGCGAAGTTCCGCCCACAACAGGTGGGGCTGACTGGCCACCTTATCTTTGTATGCTTGTATTTCCATTCTTGCCATATCCAGAAGGCTCTCACCTTCCACTATTCCCATTTTTCAGGGGCCTATGTTCCCGAGCCTCCCGCTCAGGATCCCGTTCGAATAGCTTCGCCGGCCGTTGCGGAGGTATGGGGATATATGCATATATATGTATTTTGGCAAGTCGGTTTTCATCCCTTGCTGGGAGTGGCTGCGATTTTAATCATTCTCCTTTTTTGCTTCCTGCAGGAGAATGTGGCTACAGCTACAACTGCCGCACTGGGCAATGACGAGGAGCTGGGGGACCTTAATTGGGCCGACTATGAGCCCTATAGGTCCGATGTCCCTCTGGTCGACCAACTATATCATGAACTTTTGGACGACCAAGGCCGTTTCGGTAATATTCAGCTTTTTTGGCCGACATATCGCAGCTCCTTTGGCTTTTTGCCTTGCACAGGATCTGATTTTTTTTTTTTTGATCTTTTTCCTATGCAGATTTTACCTTTGAGGAACTGATGCGCTCAGCCTCTAGCCATTCAGGCTCTTCCTTCATGAAAGGCCTGGTAGGGGACTCGACCGCTCCCCCTGCAGTGGATAGTCCTCCACTCGAGGGTAAGTTATATTTGCTCTGATCTTCATGGCGTTTTGCAACCACCTTGTTCTTTTCTGGTAGCCAACATCAAATTTTGTATTACAGAAGTTGTCGAAACTATGCCAACCGCGGCTGCTTCTCCTTCTGTGGCTCCTCCTTCGGAGGATAATTCGGCGTCCCTCTTGCGTTTTCCTCGGCAGAAGGGGAGCCTGCAGCAATCGAGGCCATCCAGGAAAGGCCTGCGGCTACATCACCAGGTAGCCCTATTTTCTTTGCCTGGTGCTTAGAGCTGCACATACTATGTCTTCATATATGTTTTTTTTTTTTTTGACCGTGCCTTTCTTGCCTGTTTTCATTTCTCGGCATAGGCATCATCTTTGTGCCCACCCAAAGGTGGGAACGCCGAGAGGGGGTCAGATCGGCCCCTGGGCTTCTTTTGGGGAGCACTGAGGGGTCAGCAGCATCGGCCGCACGCGCCAGAGCTAGGTCCCTTCCCATTTGCTTCAGCCAAGTCCCAGCCGTCGGGGATATTGATACCTTGGCAGGTATAAGGCCTCTTATCCCTTGTTATTTCTGCATTGAATGTTATTGGATATTGACTCCATTTTTATTATGCAGCTTGGAGGGCTTCGCTGCCCGATTCTCAGGCTCATTCAGGGGACACCGCCCCCTTTTCCTGCTCAGGGGGAACTCCCTGGACTCCTCGGGTTGAGGAACCGGCTTATACTCCGACCGAGTTGCTTGATTATTCTGGGGATGAGGGCGAGCCTGAGGTCGCTTATCCAATCACCTTCAATCGGAGGGTGGGCTCGCCGACATGGAGCGGCTCCACCGCCAAGTTGTCGCCTTCGTGTCACTCAGGGGACACCGAATCTCTTTTTTCCTCTCCCCAAAAGGATGAGAAAGCGGGTGCTTCCAACCCTAAGGAGATTACGGAGCCAGGTAACATCTTTTTTCTTTCATTTTATTGCCGGCCTCATTTATTAACACCATCATTTCAGCTTTGGTTTTATGATATTCCATTTCTCTTTTCTTTTATCAGGCGGGGAAGGTCAGGATGACTGCCGCGTAAGCTGCCCAACGAGCTCAACTGCGGGCTGAGTTGGAGTCCGCTCTCAAGGATGTTGCCGCTCGAACTGCAGAAGCTTCTGAACTCCGAGCCGACAGAGAGACATTGGATTCTAGCATTGCTGAAGCAAGGTCCCAAGTCTCCGCTCTCCGTCTTCAGCTAGAAGAATTGGAGAGGGGCTTGGAAGAGGGCGTCGAGCAAGTGGCGACCCTCGACCGCCGTCTAGACGAACTCACCCGAGAGCGAGACGCGTCGGTGGACAGGGTTGAGGCTCTCCGTCTTTTATTGGACACCTCGCAGGCTTTGGTGGTGCGAGAGCCGACTCCGGCTCGGGACTAGCTGTCGGGGCTCCCCCCTTTTTTGTCCTTGTTATTGTTTCGTACTGAAACGCATTTTTGAGTCACGTCTCGGGCTCCTACTTTGCGGTCATCTATATGAGAGCTTTATGTTGGAAATGGTATTCATCTCCTCTTTTTTTCTTTTCTTTCTCTCTTTTTTTTTTATTTTTTTTTTATAAACCAATGCCAGCGCCCTTTCGGGTTTTCCCCGACATTAGCCCCCTCTTATTTTTGCCTGCACGCCCTCGCGGGTTTTCATGCAGCGGGGTTACCCGATTTTGCCTAAAGCGCCCTTTCGGGTTTTCACCTTAGCTGGGTATAAGACCTTTTTGCCCTTAGCCGATCCCAATGCGGATGAGATCGGTTAAGGCCGTCGGGACACCTCGCTTTTTAAGCCGCTTTTTTTTTTTTTTTTACAGAAATTCTAAATACTATTAAATATAAGACTATTATAAATATATGCCATAACTGAATCAACAGTCATTAGGGGAATATTCAATATGGGAACTTAATATGATATGGGTACACGAGAAGGGTCGTCTAAGGTTTAACACTCCTCGTGGGCGAAACATGAACTTTAGGGTTTAACACCTCCCGCAGGCGAACATGGGTTCTAGAATATAAAGCCTCCTGTAGGCTAACATGGATTTCTAGGATACAAAGCCTCTTGTAGGCGAATGTGAAATATGAATTTCCGGGATATAAAGCCCCCCGTAGGCGGATATGAATATGAATTTCCAAGATATAAAACCTCCTGTAGGCGAATATGAAATATGAATTTCCAGGATATAAAGCCTCCTGTAGGCGAATATGAAATATGAATTTCCGGGACATAAAGCCTCCCGTGGGCGAATATGAAATATGAATTTCCAGGATATAAAGCCTCCCGTGGGCGAATGTGGAATATGAATTTCCAGGATATAAAGCCTCCTGTAGGCGAATATGAAATATGAATTTCCGGGACATAAAGCCTCCCGTGGGCGAATATGAAATATGAATTTTCAGGATATAAAGCCTCCCATGGGCGAATATGGAATATGAATTTCCAGGATATAAAGCCTCCTATAGGCGAATATGAAATATGAATTTCCAGGATATAAAGCCTCTTGTAGGCGGATATGAAATATGAATTTTCAGGATATAAAGCCTCCCGTGGGCGAATATGGAATATGAATTTCCAGGATATAAAGCCTCCTGTAGGCGAATATGAAATATGAATTTCCAGGATATAAAGCCTCCTGTAGGCGGATATGGAATATGAATTTCCAGGATATAAAGCCTCCCGTGGGCGAATATGGAATATGAATTTCCAGGATACAAAGCCTCCCGTGGGCGAATATGGAATATGAATTTCCAGGATATAAAGCCTCCTGTAGGCGAATATGAAATATGAATTTCCAGGATATAAAGCCTCCTGTAGGCGGATATGGAATATGAATTTCCAGGATATAAAGCCTCACGTGGGCGGATATGAAATATGAATTTCCAGGATATAAAGCCTCCCGTGGGCGAATATGGAATATGAATTTCTAGGATATAAAGCCTCCCGTGGGCGAATATGAAATATGGATTTCCGGGACATAAAGCCTCCCGTAGGCGGATATGAAATATGAATTTCCAGGATATAAAGCCTCTTGTGGGCGAATATGAAATATGAATTTCCAGGATATAAAGCCTCCTGTAGGCGGATATGGAATATGAATTTCCAGGATATAAAGCCTCCTGTGGACGAATATGAAATATGAATTTCCAGGACATAAAGCTCCCGTAGGCGGATATGGCACATGAATTTCCAGGATATAATGCCTCCTGTAGGCGAATATGAAATATGAATTTCCAGGATATAAAGCCTCCCGTGGGCGAATATGAAATATGAATTTTCAGGATATAAAGCCTCCCGTGGGCGAATATGGAATATGAATTTCCGGGATATAAAGCCTCCCGTAGGCGGATATGAATTTCCCGGCCATTGAGGCACACCGGTGGGACTGGCGTGTATCAGGGTCGATTTCAGGGTATAACGCTCTTTTAGGGCGAATTCGACCGTTTACGGCACACCGATGGGACTGTATCATACGGGACCATAGTATATGGGTATGCCGATGGGACTATGACTTACAGGGGAATTTTGGGGTATACCGTTCCCAAGGACGCGAATAATACTTTCGTATTGCTTCCCAAGGGCGAACGAGAAAATCTTTACCCTTCGTGACACGCCAGTGGGACTAGAGTATGTGAAGGGAAAAACTCAGGATATAACGCCTCCTCGGGGCGGCAATGAGAAATTTCAGGCTACCACGCCTCCTTGGGGCAAAGGAATTTCCTTAAACCCCCTTGTGGTATGTCGGTGGGACTAGTTTATGCCCCGGGGAGATTCCGGATATATTACCTCCTTGGGGCGATAGGGAAATTCTCGACCCTTTTATGGTATGCCAGTGGGACTGGCATATGCCCAGGGGGGACTTGGAACATAATGCCTCCTCGGGGCAAAATTCTGGGGTTTAATGCCTTCTGTCGGCGAAATATGAATTTCGGGATTTAATGCCTCCCGTAGGCAAATTCCGGAGTTTAACGCCTTCCGTGGGCGAAGCATGAATTTTAGGGATTTAATGCCTCCCGTAAGCAAATATGAAAATCTTCATCGCATAATATTATTGACAGGAAAATATTTTCTTATCGCAATTATATGACGTCTTTCGAGAATATGTCTGTATTTACATTTGGTACAATAGGAACGGGGATTATTCTCTCAGGCTGCATCGAGCAGAAGAGTAAGTTTTTCCCACTTCCTTACCGAGTCGGGAGGTTATCGTCATCGTCGCCTCGGTCGTAGCCCTTGATGGGACATTATTGTACCACCAGTGTGGTACCAAGGGTTTATTCGTCATTGGCGACTCTGATATCCTCCCTGGGTAAGGATGTGGGAAAACTCAATCTCTGCCCTTAGCAGGCCGAGAGAGTTCTCCCCCCGCCGGGGAACAAGTATGCGGCTTTATGGGCCTATGTGCTCGCGCACGAGCATTATTGGCTTTCCTTGGCGCAAATGGCTTTTGCGCGGTATTCCCCGACAAGTTGCCGGATTATTTCGTCTTTTGCGACATATATTGGGCTTCACGGCACCGGGTTATGTTGCTGCTGTCGCTCGAGATGATCATGTACCGGAGCGTAATAAAACTTCATATGTCAACCGTTCAGTGGTGGGAAGGCCAGATTCCCTTTTTCGTCCACCAGCCTATAAGCACCACCTTCGTAGACTCTGCTTACTATGAAGGGTCCGACCCAGTTTGGTTTGAACTTATTTTTGGGCCGAGAGGCCATAACATCTTTATGCTTGACCATTACAAGGTCCCCCTTTTTGAAAGCTCTTTCTTTCACCAATTTATCGAATGCGCGAGACACTCGGGCCTGATATATTTGCAGACGCTGATACGCTTGCAGTCTTTCGCCTTCGAGGTCCGCCAGTTCCTCATAGCGTCTTTGAGTTTCGTTCATGTCGCCTTCCTGTACTCCATAGTGCAGGGCGACCCTATAAGATGCGAGCTCTATCTCTATCGGGATCATGGCTTCTGCTCCGTAGACCAAAGAGTATGGGGAGCACCCCGTTGGGGTTTTGTAGACGGTACGGTAGGCCCATAATGCTTCATGCATCTTCTCGTCCCAATCCCGCTTTCGTCCCCCACTGATCTTCACCAGAAGTTTGCAGAGGGTTTTATTGAAGGCTTCTGCCATCCCATTGGCTTGAGGATAGTATACTGAAGACGCATTCCAATCTATATGAAATTTGGCCGCCATCTTATATATTGTTTGATTTTTGAATGGCGTGCCATTATCTGATGTGATCCGGCTGGGAGTTCCGAACCGGTATATGATATTATGTCTGACGAAGCGTGATACCGTTTCGCCGGTCACTTCCTTCAGAGGAATGGCTTCTGCCCAACGAGTAAAATATTCCGTTGCGGCAAGAATGTATTTACACCCCCGAAATGACGGTGTCAATAGACCCACAACATCCATTCCCCAATGGGCAAAGCGCCATGTCGGGGTTGTCGGGTGCAAGTAATTGGGAGGTCGCCTAGGGATAGGACCGTAGGCTTGACATTGGGGGCAACTTCTCGCCATTTTCTCGCAATCTGCGAACATAGTTGGCCAATAGAAGCCTTTATTTTTTATGTTGATCTTCATTTTTGCGCCTGACTGATGAGCTCCGCACATCCCGGCATGAACTTCCTTCATTATTTTGCGGGACTCCCTTGGGGAAAGGCACCGGAGTAGAACCGCATTTTTGTCCTGAGGGACAAGGCGATATAGCACGCCATCTATCAGCCGATATGAAGTTGCTCTTCGAAGCAGTTGGATTCTTTCGGCTTTGCTATCGGGGAGCCAGCCATTTTTTATTTTGATGATAGGGACGCGCCAATCATCTTCCTCTTGGGTATTATGGTCTTCCAGTGCATTGATCTCAAATACTGTCGGACCATCTCCTTCATTTAATGAGGTAGGGAAGAGTCTCCTGTCTCTCACCACTATTTCAGTCTCCCCTTCGGGAGGTAATTTTAGCGCTGCCGCTAATTTGGCTAACGCATCGGCCTGGGCATTTTGGCCTCTTCTGATATGTTCTATTGCGAAGGTATAGAATTTTTCGCTCAGCCGGACGGCCGCCGCATGATAGGCTATTAATTCGGTCTTCCTGACCTCGAATATGCCGAGAATTTGTCAGATAACCAACAGGGAGTCCCCGTATACCTGGATACACCTGACACCTATCTCTAAGGCAATTTCCAGCCCTACAATTAGAGCTTCATATTCTGCCTCATTATTGGTCAGGGATTCCATTAGGGCACATGAGTGATGCAGTATCCCACCTTCCGGGGTGACTAGAACCAAGCCAGCTCCCGCCTTTGTGGTGGATGTGCCATCCGGCTTTATGATGGTTCTCGATGCCCCATCGAAATATAGCTGCCATGACTTTACTTCTGCTTGCTGCACGTCCAGTATTTTCTGTGCAGGCAAGACTTCTTCATCCGGCAATTCATTATTCAGAGGGGAAGTTTCAGGAATTGGGTGTGCCGCCAAGAATTCGGCCATACCCTGTCCTTTTATCGCCCTCTGGGGAACAAAGGTAATATCAAACTCCATGAGGAGTAAGGCCCATTTCCCTAACCTCCCAGACAACACAGGCTGGCGAAGTAGGAATTTTAGCGGATCAAACCGCGATATGAGTTTGACTTCATGTGCCAACAAATAATGCCTCAGCTTCTTTGTGGCAAATATAAGTGCCAAGCACATCTTTTCTGTTGGAGTATACCGATGTTCAGGACCCACCAACATCCTGCTGAGGTAATAGAGCGGCTGCTCTTTGCCATCTTCATTTTCTTGTGCTAGTAAAGCTCCCAAGGATGCATCCAAGGCTGCAATATAGAGTATGAGTGGTTTACCCTTTATGGGTGCCCCCAGCACCGGCGGCTTGAGGAGATATTCCTTTATATCATCAAGTGCTTTCTGGCATTCTTTGTCCCAAATAAATGGGGCTCCTTTCTTCGTCAATCTTGAGAAGGGCCTGCACCTTCCGGATAGGTTGGAGATAAACCTCCTGATATAGGCCAACCTGCCTTGCAAGGATCTAAGCTCAGTTAGAGTCCTGGGAGGGGGCAGCTCTCTGATTGCTTTGATTTTATCGGGGTCGATCTCGATTCCCCTATATCGGACTATGAAGCCCAAAAACTTCCCGCTAGAGACGCCGAAGGCGCACTTCATGGGATTCATTTTAAGTTGATATTGGCGAAGCCTTTCGAAGACTTTTCTTAAGTCCCCGAGGTGGTCGTCTTTCTTTGCAGACTTAACGACGAGGTCATCAACATAGCATTCGACCAAATTATGCAGCATCTCATCAAATATTTTGGTCATAGCCCTCTGGTATGTAGCACCGGCATTTTTCAGACCGAAGGGCATCCTTTTGTAATTGAATATTCCTTTCGGGGTACGAAAGGCTGTATGATTTTTATCCTTGAAGGCCATTCTAATCTGATTATAGCCCGATGATCCGTCCATAAAGGACAAGGCTTCATATCCTGTGGTGACATCCACCATGGTTTCGGTTATTGGCAATGGGAAGTCATCCTTCGGACATGCCTTATTTAAGTCACGAAAGTCAATGCAGACTCGGACTTGGCCATTCTTCTTCTTCACCGGCACAATATTTGCCAGCCATATTGGGTATATGCATTCTTCGATGAAGTCGACTTCTCGCATCTTGTCCACTTCGACATTCACCATAATTTCTAATTCAGGGCGCATTCGCCTCTGGGCTTGCTTTATTGGCTTGACTTCAGAGAGAATTGATAATTCATGCTCCGCCACTGAAGGGTCCAGACCAGGCATTTCTTTATAATTCCAGGCGAAACAATCTCTGAATTCTATCAAGAGTTCAGTGTATGCCTGTCTTTCTCCATCGCTCAGGAGGGCGCTGAGGAAAACCGGCCGAGGGTCTTCTGGGTTGCCGAGATTGATCTCTACCAGTTCGTCAACCGTGGCTTGTCCTCCGTCCTCTATCTCTCGAGGAGCTGGCTGGAGATCGATGAAGTCCTCCTCTTCATCCATATCGATCGAATAGGCTTCATGCCATTTGTCTGTATTTTCATGCGGGCCTTGGGGGATCGCATCGGCGGCTTTCGAAGATCCTTTTTGCCTTTCCATATTGGTATCATGGCCTTTATTGGTGTGTTGGGAAGGCTCTGCCGGACATTGCTCCCCTTCACAAACGGCATTTATTCCGGTTGAGACTGTTTCGACAGATAGGGGGATTTCTTCATTTCCATCTCCCGAACTGTTAAACCCAATATGGCCGGTTGGTTCCTCTACTCCCGATAGTAGGCTCACCATATGGATTGTATATGGGACGGAAGACCCCTGGCGTGGCCTATATCCAAGGCCTCTTCTATCTTGATTGGATGATTGCCCCCTGACTTGTGCAGGATGCCATAATTCTCGAAAGAATTTGTTCCTGGCTGCACTTTGTCTTTCTGGGATACTTTGGCGTTTGCACATTTGTCTTATATATTGGGGCATATCGTCCATTTCTTGGACCACTTCTTCGACTTCCGGCCGGACATTTTCATGTCCAAAACCGTCTTCGGGAGGACTCTCTGGCACGAGATCCCCCTTATAGAATATGATACGCCGCCCGTCTTTGTGACGGACTGCGAAGGTTTTCAATTCTTCCACAGTGTGGACTTCCCTGGGGGATATGGGCTTTGTAAGGCCGGGAGGTAGGCATATGCTAGCCTCTATATCTTTGCTGATAGCATTAGCTTCCAGATTGACGGCTGGCCTGCCAAATTTCGCCGACTTTCGATGAGACTGGCCGGGCTTCATTCCTTGCCGGAATTTAGCAGCTTTGCCCTCGTTAATTGTAATCCCGCCTTCCTCATCGGAAGACTTATCAGCTATCTTCTTCCCCTTACGACGGCTTTCGCCGGTCGTCGGGTCCGAGGCTTTATCAAAGTATAGTTGTGCATCTGCCAGATGACAGTCATATGCCTTGAATGGCTCCAAATCGGCAAATATCCGGTGTTGCTCACCGTCTTTCGTATATTTGAGGCATTGGTGGAGAGTTGAAGGCACCACCCAATTCCTATGTAACCAAGGCCTACCGAGTAACGCCTTGAAGGAAGTATTGGAGTCGACTATGAGAAAGGACACTTGGGTCACCCAGTCGTCCAAACATAATTCCACATCAACTCGACCGAGGCCTTCTTCCGCCTCTTGGTTTAATCCCGATATCGTTATGCCTTGCACCTTTTTCATGTATGGGGCGAGGTATAACGCTTGAAATGTTTTGAGGGGCAATATGTTCACGGCAGAGCCCGAGTCTACCAATATTCTATCGACCTCCCGGCCATTGATTTTGCCTCGCATATATAGCGGTCTATTGTGGCATGGCGATGATAACAGCATATCATCATCGGTGAAAGCTACCATAGCCTCATATGTTTCATATGCTTGAGCCTTTATTTCGGCCATATGGACCTCATATGTTTCAGGATTTTGTAAGGCAGTAATCAACGCCTCTCTTAATTCCTTGCTCAAGGCTATTGCTTCCCATATGCTGAGGGAAGCTGGCATTCTTTTCATATTTTGCAACACCTTTCGATCCGCCCTGGCTCGGGCTTGTTCGATAGGAGGCATTATTTCCGCCATGCTGTGAAGGGTCTCTTTCAAGGCCTTTGACTGCTCCCCTGAAGTCGGGGATTCTTCTGTCTGCATTTTCCCTTTCGTAGGGTCAATTTGCGCTTCTTCGAATAATTCTGCCAAGGTCTCGACTCCCTCTGCGGGATTTGGCTGGACCAAGGGGTTTATCTCTCCCGGCTCCTTGATGGATTGAGCATTTTTTGCCTGCGGAGAGCATTCTTCTTCATCAGAAGAAAGGCAGAAGCGAACATTACCCCGGACTTCTGGCCTTGGGATTGGCCCTGGGGTTTCTCCCCTGAAGTATATGATTTTATCTTGCTTTGGTTGATTTTCATTCCGACCGTTATTGCGCTCTCGACCTCGGCCTTTATTTTGATTTCTCCAGTTCCCCTTCCTTTGATAGGTAGCCAACGGGGTCCCGGTTTCTGGTGGAGCGTGCCCCGCTTCACCGCCGGAGTTATCTTGCAGTTGAGCCGACACCACATGACAGGCTCGATATTGTTGTTCCATCTTTTCTATTGTTAACCCCTCATCCCATAATAAACTGACATCGTCCGGAATGGAGAGTTCATCCTCACTGGCCTTTCGCATGCGGCCCTGGAGGTCCAACAGCCATGCTCTGAGGCGAGCTCGTCGGTCGAACTCTTCCCATGGGACATATTGATCCAAAGGGACATCCTCTGTGGGCCGATTTGGCTGATATTCTTCTAATTCGTCTATGATTTTCTGCAATCTTCGAAGTGGTGAGTCTTTGTCCTCAGACATATTTATGGCATTAGCAAGCATTTCCTGCTTCTTTAGCCTTCTCTTCTCACTTCTTTTTCTATTCTTTTCCTGCTTCTTTCTCCTTGCCGCTTCCTGAATGAAGCTGGATTGGACCGGCATTTCTGGAAGTGGGTCGAAATGAACCGCAACTTTCCCTTTTGCCGCATATGTTTGCAAGGATTTAGCCATTTGAGGCTTCTTTTTCTTTTTTGCCTTAGTCCACGGACTTCCTGGCTGATCGTGGTCAAGAGTAACTTTAACAGCTTGCTCGACCATCGAATCTGGCAACATTTGATATTCGCCAAATATTTCCTTTATGGACTTTTTGGAGGGACCCACATCCAAATTTTCTTGTTGACATTTCATATCCAACATTCGTATTCTCGTGGCTATGGCTGCCACAGTATCAATGGCGTGACAGGTGGACGGCCTATCAAGTGCCATTTCCTTATGTGTACTATCTGTGACGTCCTTCATATTGGAGGAGAACTTATGGATCATATTCATAGAATAATTAGTCACATGGGGTTGTGGGGGATCAACCAGATACTTCCCCATATTTATTTGTCCTTTTTGGATTAATTTTTCAATCTCATCCTTGAGGACGAAGCAATGCTCCGTTCGGTGCCCAAGGGCACGGTGGTATTGACAAAAATTAGGATCATCTGTCATATGCATCTCTTCCTCCCTTCTTGGTTTTGGAAGAGCGATAACTTTCTTTTTCATACAAAGTCGGAAAAGTTCACGAACTTTGTCTTTGGGGAATGAGTAGGGCTTTGCGCGCCTTTCCCTTAGAGTTAGTGAATTTCTGAAGCGTATTCCAGCCTCTTTATCGACCATACGCCTGGCTTGATGTCCTCTTTCGGCTATTCTCACGCTTTCATGGTTTCTTCTATAAGAGGTGGTTTCTTCTTGGCGATACATTTTCGAGTCCTCTCTAGGAAACATAGCCTGTTTGCCTCTTTTCCTCGAAGGGCGATCGGGGTCCGATTCCATCCCTTCAGAAGAGAAGAATCTGTCAACCTTGCTGAATGACAGAGTTTCTGAGAATTGCCTGGAGAGTCCCTCCATCATCTGGGTAAGCTCCTCTTGCTGACATGAAAGTCGTGTCAGGCTTGTCTGGATTCCTTCCAATACCGCCATGACCGAGTCCCCAGGGGGAGGAGTTGCTGGAGTATATATTGGTGTTGCCTCGCGCTCCGGAGAGGGCCTCACCGCTTCTTCTTCGGGATGGTACCCGGATGAGCTCTCGCTCATATAGATGACATTGACAGCAAATGCCTGCCTATTTCTTTGGTGAGGCTGGGGAGGGCTTACCAGATGTTTGCCCATCTCCACTGCGCCTTCACGGATGAGTCTTTCTATTTCATCTTTACAGACATAGCAGTGTTCTATGACATGCCCTAGCATGCGATGATATAGGCAATAATCTGGCTCATTAACCCTGCCTGCCTCAGTTGGCTTTTTGGGTTCAGGGAGCAATAGAAGTTTCGCCCGCATATATGTTTCAAACAATTTTTTTGTATGCTCGCGGGTGAAAGAATATGGTTTTTTCATTCTTTCAGCAAGAGAAGAAACAGGCGCCTTCCCTTCCCCCTTTTTATTGGCTGCCGGGACACTGGGACCTCCCCTAGCCTCGCTCCTTTCTGGAGTTGGAAAAAAGTCGACTGTATTCACCTCTTTAGCGGGAGCGCCCCGCTCCCTGGGCGCTTTCCCTTTATTTGGAAGTATAGTGGGGTAATCGGCGAAGAACATCTCGATCTCCGTCACGATATTATTGAGTTGATCGAAGTTTCTGACATTAGCTCCGATCAGCTTCTCATTTATCTCGGGCTTCAAGCCCCTTTTACACAATCTTACCGCGTCCTCGTGGACGGGTGGATTGTCGCACCTCATGCTGAGGTTCCGCCATTTCTTGATATAATCCACGGCGGATTCATTCTTCCCTTGTTTAAGTGTCACCAATTCGGTGATAGTGACCTTCCGCTCCGACACTTTGAAGCGATCAAGGAATTTTTTCTGCATTTCTTCCCAGCTGCTTATAGAGTTGGGCTTCAATTTGGCATACAACTGGAATGCCGTGCCGGTGAGGGAAGTTGAGAAGAACCTCAAAAGGTATGCCTCCTCAGTTGCCAACTCTCCCAGATCACTCATATAGTGGGCTATATGCTCTTGAGCTGAGCCCTCCCCGTCATATCTTGTTACTTTGGGGCGTTTACTGTGATCTGCTGGAAGCTTTTTGAACATATGACGAACCGGGAACGGCACCTTATATAAGTCAAATGTGCTTATT
Source organism: Zantedeschia hybrid cultivar (assembly GCA_030544215.1). NCBI lineage: Eukaryota > Viridiplantae > Streptophyta > Magnoliopsida > Alismatales > Araceae > Zantedeschia > Zantedeschia hybrid cultivar. Next base: position 10,606,389 of record JARZZO010000001.1, on the reverse strand, counting down.
CCTTCGTCTTGTTCGGCCATCTTGGCCTCAACAATTTGCTCAATCAGGTGCTTTTGCGATGTTGTCGCATCCTCTGCCGATGCACGTGATTGACGAGCATTATAGTTGGGCTCTTCAGCCCTATCTTCCTGAATCTCCTCAAGACTGAAGTTGACCTCCACAACCGGGGGTCCTGCAGGTGCAGGAATGGCCCTAGGCGGAGGTAGATTTATTGGAGGAGCCGAGGCAATCCTTTGTTGTTCCTCCATCTTCTGTATCAGGCCATATAGCAAGGCCTTTAATTGCTGATTTTCCTGCCTAATTTCCTCAAGAGTCTGAGGTTGAGGTTGTTCCTGCGGCAGTTGCGCGACCTCTGGCTCCTGGGCATTGGCCACACCTTCATTGGCTTGGGACGGTTCTGCCCCCTGGCCTACTTGGCCCAGCAGGCGCATAGCTTGCTCCATTTGGCGAGTAATTGGCCCGCCTCTTTGCATCAACCCAGCGGTATTATTCGACTCTTCCGATTGAGAAGGCTGCCGATTTGTGCTGGAAGTATAGCAGGTATATATTCGGATGCCATCATCCGTCATCCGGGCGGTCCTCCTCTTCCTCTGTGCTGGTCGTACCAAAGCACCGAGTCTTTCAAAGACCGAAGCCCGCTTTTGGGCGGGTTGCTGCGCCTCACAGGTATCCTTCTTTCCCCGACTTCGCTTATGATGAAGTCGAGTTGATGGATGATTTATCTCCTTGACCAGGTCTACAGGCCTGGGAGGTTGCTGCTCCGCCAGGATAACCCTAGCCTCGCGGATTTCGCGGGCTTCCTTTTTGGTCACCCACATCTTCTTTAGGCGGGGCGCATGACCCTCCTGACGTTCGCCCCCATTTTGGGGAATAGTATCATCCTGCGCTCGGGGTATATCATTGCCCCCTGTGCGTCGGGATGTAATGTACGCAGGCCGATGAACCACGGCTTTTTGCGTTTTCTTTTTCTTTTTAAAGGTTGCCACCTCCTGGCAAACCCTTGGCAGAATCCCAAAACGGTTGTGAACCGGAACCGTCGGGACATGCCGAGTTTTTGGAACGATTGGTTCCCCGCCATCCAAGCGAATGCGCAGGTCCCCAACCAGTATTGTTTTCCCGGTCCGGGAGGGACTCGGGGAAGCATTCTTTTTCTTCTGCCCCCTACTGGACGAGGAAGCGCGGAATGTAGTAATAGTATTGGCGGTGTAGACGACCTGCCGTTTCTCACCTCCATTGGCCTCCTTTGCGCGGGAGGCGCGCTTCTTTGCTTCTGCCGGAGCCGACTCCGGCACTGGGACTACTCCCAGGAAGTACGGAGATCCCACAACCGCGGGGAAGTTGCCGAAGCTGGTCGGCACAGTAAGATACCCACACTGGACGTGGGCCGCCACGGCAAGGGAGCCATAAGTGACCCTTGCTGCCATTATCGCTCTGACAAGTGAAAGACTTTACCACCTGTATAAGACATGGCAAAGTTAGTAGCATAGTTATGGTGAGGGCATCACCGGACGGAGAGATGAAGGGGAAGAGAGGTCCCACCGGGCGTGCCATCTCTGTTTGCGCGAAGATTTTTCTAAAACCTTCGTCGGGACCCGACCTAGACACATCTCTCCTATGTCGGATTTATTCGGAAATCCATTTTTTTGTTTGTTTATCTAGAGGAATTAGGGTCGGCTTTATATTTTTAATCGGATTATGAGAGCTTGGGATTAGCCCTCAGGGAATCCGGGACTTCGAATCAAGCGAAGATTCGAGTATATGACCTCTCTCCACTGACCTCGGTCAGTGTTAATTACGCTGAGCGACTGCTCGGCAACCCTTGATTAACCATCCGTATGATGCCCTTAATCATGCAAAAGCTACTAACATAAGAAGCGCATGCATATGCAGATGAAGGTATGTTTTAGGTTGACTCCTTAACCTCACTCCGGTTCGAGGACAATTTTTTATGTGATTTGGGATTGACTCCCGGTTATTAGGATTGGTTCCAAGTTTGGAGGATTAATTCCAAATTATACGGATTGATTCCCAATTTTTAGCCCTACAGGGACCTTTTTGTAATTTTACACCTTGAGGGGTTTTTATGTAATTATGGGCGCCTTATGAAAGCATAACAATTTACAAGTATATGTGGGATGGATTTTAAAGGGTTCCACACTTTATGGGGGTTATAAAATCAATTTTAAAGGTATGAGGGTTTTTTTTTGTAATTTTCCCTTAAACTGGGTTATCAAGTTTTAAGATTTGATATTGAGGCTATTGGAGAGAAATTTTACTCATGATATGATTTTTAGGGCTTTCGGGGTTATATATATAAATATCATACATAGGGGTATTTTGGTAATTTTATATTTATGTATTATGTTCATTATTAATGGTTTATATCCTTTCAGATTTTTTAATTTCTCTGATTTCTCACTGATTTTATTGATTTTAATCATCATTTTTTTTTGTTTAATTTGGTCAATTTAATTAATTAATCAATTAATTATTCATATGAGATCATTTAGGTTTATTATAATTTTCTTCAGATTTTACTGTTTTCTTATAGGTTTTCCTGATTTTTACTGGTTTTTTCCCGATTTTTAATTGATTTTTTGGATTTTTATTAATTAATTAATTATTAGTTATAAATTATCTTTTGGGTTTAGTTATAATTTTTTTATGCAGTTTTCTGAACTCATATTTTATTTGTTTAGGGGGTGAGGCTAGGAGTTAGGTTGAAGGTACAATCAATTTCATTTAGTTTTAGGAAACTATATACATATATGTATTATTATTGAAATATGATAATTATAAAATTTAAATGACACACACATGGGCACCAAATTTCTGATAATATTTCGGCAGTATTTCGCCTTATAATAAGACTGCTTTACAAAGAAAATTCGGCAGAACTTCCCCTTAGGATTGAACCTTAGGAGAGAGCTCCCCGGGACGAAATAACTCTCAAATTCGCAGCAAATCCGGGTTAAAAAAAAACCCGAATTTGGTCTTCAATTGGCAGCACTCTCCCTCCCAATTTCACCACAATCTCCCCCTTATATGTGGGCAGCTTGTATGCTTATGGTGTGCACTTGTGGTGTGCTTTCTATTGCCCCTTGAATTGGAGCCTTGGGGTCCTACTTATAGGCCCCAAAATCTGATCCGGTGGGGGGGTGCCACCGGGATGAACCAAGGTGGGGGGTGCCACCGGTTAGGGCTTCTCTCCTCCCCTTTTTTTCATTTTTTATTCCATATCAGCCAATGGGTGGCAAGGGGCGGGGGGGGGGTGGGGGGTAAGAGAGAGCAAATAAAGGAGAGAGGGGGAGGCCTCGGTGGGCACCCCCACCGGTTCCAACCGGTGGAGGGGGGTGCCACCGGTTGGACCCCCCACCGGTTGGGAACCGGTGGGGGGGTCTCCCCTCTCCAAACTCTCCCCCTTTTTTTCACCTTTTTGGCTCTTAATGAGCCTTGACCCTCTTATTTTCAGATTTCCAAGTGTGAAAGAGGTCTTTGCCCATTAAATTCAGACTTGGGTTAAGTGTGAAAGGGGGTTTTTAGGATGGGGTTTAAGAGGGTTCTTGCATGGGATTCTTAACCCATGTGAATGGGGTTAAGATCCCCCATTAACTCCTCCTTTTCCTTTAATTTAATCCCCCACCCCCCCTTCCTTTTTTTGAATTTTTAAAGAAGAAGAGAGGGAGGGAAAGCCTCCTCCCCCCCCCCCACCGGTTTCCCTCTTGGAACCGGTGGGGGGGTTCCCAACCGGTGGGGGCTCCCCCCACCGGTTCCCCCTCTCTCTCTCCTCCCTCCTCTTTGCCTATTTAAATAAGGGGGAGTGAGAGAGAGGGGTCCACCTTCTTCTTTTGCCATTTTGGGAATCCTGGAGATTTCTTCCCCCTTTTGGCAGATTTAGGCCCTCTTTGTGAGCTGGTTTTGGGCCCATTTGAGCTCCCTATTGGGCCTCCTTATTGGGCCACCCATTGGGCCTGCCTCCCTTGCTATTGGGCCTCTATTGAAGGTCATTTTGAGCAAGTTTGGAGAGCATTTTAGCCCCATTCCGGGACTGATTTGGGCCTGCTAGGGGTGCCTCCTGGGCTTCTTTTTGGGCTTCCCCATTGGGCCATTTATTGGGCCTAACTCTCCCGATATTGGGCCTCCGTTTCGGGGCTGATCTAGGTAATTTCCAGCACTGGTTTTACCTTATTTCGGGACAGATCCCAGCCCACTTTTGGGACTGAACTTGGGCCCATTTGGGGGTTTATTGGGCCTCATCTTGACCCCACCCGTAGGGCTACTTATTGGGCCCGTCTCCCCCACTATTGGGCCCCCATTTCGGGGCCATTTTGGGGGAGTTCTAGGACTGATCTTCCCCCATTTCGGGACAGATTTTAGTCCACCTTGGGACTGATTCTGACCCTTATTTTGCAGCGTTCGGGGTCCCATTTATCGCTGCATTCGGGGTCTCCCTACGGGCCCCACTATCGAGCATTGCGAAGGCGGTTCGGGAGCTGATTTCGGGAACCGAAGCAAGCAACTTGGGGCTGCCTCAGGCTCCTAAAAAAAAAATCTGATTAAGGCCTTCGTGGCCTAGGTATGTCTTTTACTTCGCTGCCCTCGTGATGCGAGCCCATGGTTTCTTATGGACTTCTAGTATTCACCTATATCGTAGGCGTGCATTTTATTTTGCATGACGTGGTCCTTCATGAACATATCATCATTCTTATGCATGTGTATTCTCCCATGGGAATTTCGCATCGACGCGAACATGCGTCGTATATGCATACTCATATAATGCAAATCTGCATATCTGTATATGAGATTTTTTTTTTGGGTTCAACAGTACCTCACAATTATTAACCTCTAGTGAATTAATTAACTTCCTCTCTTAAACCTGTAGATCTTTTGTAAATTCTACCGTCTCCTGGAAGCTGTCCTTGTGCCTAGGGAAGATTTACCATGATTTGCCACAGAAGATCCAGCAGAAGATATGGTGTAAACCTTCTTTATTATGCATTTTCATAGAGACTATGTTTCCGTGTTGTTTCCAAGGTGTTCCCATCTCCATGTCTATCTCAGCTCGCTCTCCTAATTTATCATAGTTGATGCCATTAAACATGTTTATATTTGTGTTACTGTGTAGTATTTTATGTAGGTGTCAAGCCCAGGCTTTTGGTTGTTCCAGCGAAGGCCCAGGCCGTTGACACCCTATTATCAAGTTATTAAAAAAGGGTTACACATTATAATTCAGAATAAGCTTAAACCAAAATGCTATGTGCAAGCATGGATCAAAATGCTCAGCCATCAGAGCAAATGGATAAGTGAAGTGGAAGTACCTCACATTTGCAAGAGATAGAATCCAGAGAGCATCTCAACATTTCAAGCATTAGTGAAGGTCTGCTTTCCCACTGAAGGCAAATAGATGAGCAAACTTGACGAGCAATCTGTCGTTCAGATATCCACATTTCAATAAGAGTAACTTCATCTCATGTCAAATTTTACTTCATAAAAATGAAGCAACACAAAGACGATGGAGTTAAAAGAAAGATCTTTTTTCTTGTTTCGCACTCAATACAGTTTAAGAAATGGATAGAAATAACAACACCACCTTAGGGAATCGATCCATTGAAGAAGATTTCATCAGCTCCCTTAGCATCGTCAAACAGAAATTATAAACCAGACCAGCGTCAAAGGACATGCATTCCCCAGCCAAGAACAGCGAGCATTTGCAAAGAGCATTTACCAAAGCCGATTGATACTTCTCAAAAGCTTTAGAATCCAAAATCCTGTCCATTTAATACAAAAAAAAATCATCAATTATTCGATTGGCCACAATGCATCACCTACCAACAAACTTCACTGAGAATTCACATCAACTATAACTTTGAATTTCCGCTGAGAACTCAACTACAGTAAGGTAAGCCAGCCAAAGCCACAGAAGTTACCCAAGCCAAGGCTGGACCTCTTCAGCCATCGACAGGATCCGACGGTACACAGCACCATCCTTCGCCTTCCTCTTGTACGCGCATCTCATGAGACTTGCAACGACCTCGACGACCAGGACAGCGAGCTCGGCATCCTTAGCGCCCTCTGCCGTCGAATCTGGCAGGAGACGGGCACAACCGGCGGGTGCAGCACCCTTCGCCGCTCTCCCCCTCTGGGCCTTCTTAGGCGCGGCCGGGGACACTGCCGACACAAGGCTCTCGAGAAGGGAGACAGCCTCCTCCTCCGCCTCCGCATACCTCCCCCGCGCCTCCAAGCAGCAGAGGAGGCTGCGTCGGTGGAGATGCACCGAGAAAGGCTTGCCGCCATCCCGGCCGCCGGCGCCCCCTTCCACGGCCGCGAGGACGGCGAAGGACTCGTCCGCCGCCTCCATGGCCGTGGCCCGAGGAGATGGAAATGTGAAAGGGGTGGGTTTGGAAAAAGGAAATGGAGGGGAAAGGGAAGCCTTTTTGCATGAACATCCTTTTAAGTTTTCATACGTTAACATTGCTCCTTAGATTTAATATATATGTCGATGGCCTAGGGAGTTCGCTGAAGACGTGCAGCATTTTGCGTATACAATATGTACAGAGGTTTTCACACTTATAAGACACTTGTGTTGGATCTGTATGGAAAAATACATGTGGCGCCGTAGCCCACGCCGGACCGCTGCAAGCCTGCGATGAGAGCGCGAACGCTGGCATTTGAACGGAGATTTGTCTTCACAGTTTGGGTTGGATTTAGGGGTAAAATTTTAAAAATCAAACCAAATAGAAGTAAGGAGTCAAATCCAATCAAACTAAACTATAATAATTTGAAATTGAATTAAATTAAATCGAAATAATTCGGTTTTAATCCGTTTGATTTGAGGTTAGGACCTTATAATGGGGTCACTATAGTTAAATAATCCACTTTAATATTATTTTTTAAAAAAAATTAACAAAAAAATATTATTTAAAAAATATTTAGAGATTTAAGTCTCGAAATAGACTATTATAGCTAAACATCTTATTTTATTAAGAACTCGTCACCTTTTTTTTTTACAAGATGACGTTCTAAAAGGTATTATCTGAAAATAATTTAAAATTTTATATCTTATAATTACATAAGCTAACATTTAATATGAGAATTTAATATTTATATTACACTTTCTTAACATAATTCAGTTTATTCAGGTTGGTTTGATTTATGAACAAAAGAAACCAAACCTAATCAAATTTTGGTTCCAAAATAAACCGAAATTTTGATAACTTCAAATCAAACCAAACCAAATTGAACCGATCGAAATTTTGATAACTTCAAATCAAACCAAACCAAATCGAACTGGTCGGTTTGATTTGATTTTTCGATTTGAACAGAACAGTGAACACTCTTAGTAAAATTTGTTGCACTATCAAAGTTATTATTTATTAAGTTGGTTAATAATATTTTTATTAAAATAAAATTACTTAACATTTTTATTATTAATTTAAGATCATTTTTTTAGTTTTTTTTGCATCGTCCAATCTAAACCCTTCAAAAAGATATTTCAAAAAAATAAATAAATAAAAGCACCGCCAAGTTTCATTCAATTACTCCTAATATATATATACACGGTGCGGCTCGTGCGGGCCGGAGACAGTGACTCAACACAAGGAGGTTCCAATATAATCACCTTTGGATTGGATAATAAAATAGTCATAAATATACTTTATAAAAAAAATTGAAGTTCTCAAATATAACTATATAATAAATCCATATTAATCAAATTACAAACTTGTGTTGATGAAAGGATAAAAGTTTTTAGCTCTTTGTTTAAGATGTAGGTATTAGTTTTTGGCTGCACAAAAATTAACATCCTCAGAAGTGTTTTTTTTTTTTTTTTTTTTTTTTTTGGGAGGGGGGGGGAGGTTAAATTCATATGATGTTCTAGTTTATTAGATCTAAGTAGCTATAATTTTATTCTATTTAGTAATATAAAATGTTCTAGTTTATGAGATCTAAGTAACTATAATAAAGTGTTAAAGTGTCAAAAAAATGAATATTTCGCATTATATCTCCATTAATGTAGCAGATGGGAGCTAGCGGCAAACGCAAAAATTATGTTCAGTGGGGTCACTCTGACAATAGGCCAGCGGGGCCACTCTATTAAATCAGAATCAGCGGGCCAATAAAGTCACTCTAATGGGTCGAGATCAGTGAACCTATATTGTAATAGGCTAAAATTAGTGAGCCGTCATATATTTTACAAAATCCAGTGGGGGCACAGGACCCCAGTGGTGACATGCTGCATCAGCCACTTATGGGAGCCTTACTATGAAAATTCTTACATATGTATGTATCTTATGGAACGGTACCGAAAAATAGGGATGCAAATGAATCAATACATTCGATGAACAACTTGAAAGACAATTCGATAATAGATCGATTTAGCTCATTTATTAAGTTAAATGAATAAACTTGACCAAAAATTTGAGCTTGATTGATTAAACGAGTCAAGCTTGAACACATGAGAACTCAACTCAATTATACTCGTGAACAAGCTAGCTTGTATGTGCATTTTAATAGTACTCATTCATACCTCTTTTAAATACTAATTTAACCAATTAATAAACTTAGTTACTAAGACATTTAATGTCTTATCAAGTTTTCTATCAAATAATTAGTACTCATCATGGTTTGACTTGAGTTTCTATGTTTAAATTGAAAAAAATTAGACAAAATCTATTACAGACTTATTCAGCTTACGAGCTACTCAAGCACGTTTAATATCTGAATGACTCAAACTTGAACAACCATCATAGATATTGTAATGCCTGACGCATTAGGTAGCACATTAGTGACCATTAGTGGTTTTAGGCAGCCCATTAGAGGACTTAGGGTGGCTTATAAGGCAACTCTTGTCTTTGTTCTGATAGGCGTCGATATGTATGGACGTTATTTAAAAAACTGATAAGCATCCAGTCGTGCTCACGTGATTCAGGCTAGTGGCCCAATCCAACTTAGATTCATTTGTTTCTTTATGTGGGAGTTTTGTTCCGTATGGAACTCGACATAGATGTTATTTATAGTTCCCCTTCGTACCAAGACCCTCTAGTGCATCCATAAAACCTAAAGAGAGTTAGAAGTAGGATTGAGAGCGACTTGGAGGGAGAATAGGAATTGTTCGTGGTGGTTTTTTGTGCAGTGCGTGAAGGACTTTGCATGAGGCCCCCGTGTGTGGGTGCTCAAAGTGTCATGCTTTAATTAAATTTCTAATATTAACATGATAAACAATTAAGATGTGTGTGATCGCCAGAGATTGCGAATCTCAAAAGATAAACTTGATCTCTACTTACCTTGTTAATCTGGGAGATTTTGTGGTTCTTTTTGTTTTCTCCTCTTCGGTCGGCCGAAGAAGAAGAACTTCTTTTCTCTTTTACTCTCTTTCTGTTTTGGTTTTCTTCTTTTCTTCTTTTTCTTCAAAACCTTCAAACAATCAAATAAACAAAAGCAAAAGGTAGATTAGAGCTATGGTGATGGTGTAATATCTATTCTAATAATCAAACTAAGCATGCAATTAAACTAATCAACTCACTTATTTTGTGATTTCTTTAAACTCCAAACTCATAGGAACATGGAAATATATGTAGTGTGCATGTGAAATATGGAGTGATGAGATGAAAAACAGTGAGAAAATAGTACCCTAAACTAATGAAAAACCAAACAAATCAAGAAGAATAAGAAAGGGGAAAGAAAGAAGTTGGCCCCTCCAGAGCCTTGATTCTTCAAAACTTCAATGGAAGAAAGAAGAAGAGGAAGGGAGAGCTCCAAGCCTTGTCTACGTTCTTCACAAGAGAAGCCTCATTTCACCTTAATGGGAGCTCCAAATCCTTCAATAACCAACCTCCTTGAAGGCTCAAAGGGTCTATGTATATATAAGAGCCAATTTGAGAGTAATTTGACCTTCAAAGGCCTCTCCCACTCATCCGCATTACCATGGATAGACTTCAAGAGTTAGAAGCCTTTCCAACTATAGAAACTAGATAATCTCGACCAAAGTGCACTTCCCAATAAATCCTCTAAATCGCGTCGTTCACTACCGACGTCATTTGACTAATTAGAGGGGCCAAAATAGAAAGAAAATCCAGAAGGAAAATGTAAACAAATAGGAAACTTAAATGATGTCGTCCATAAAAAATGTCTTTTAGATAATTAAGAAATTAACTCGAATTTAAATTGAAAATCGAGACGAATTAAGAAACATAAATGATGTCATCTATGGGCGACGTCATTCAGTTAAATCTATCTCGATTAAAGGAATTTAAGTCAGAATTGATTTCAGCTATAAATCTAAATAGCGTCGGCCATGGTCGACGTCAATCAGCGAATTTTGGGAAAAATCAATGAAAATTAATTAATGATTAAAAAGTGGACTATTTCGGGACATTATAATTATGACATAAAATTTACTCAATGTGAAGTCAAAATTAACGTGTCTACACTGTAGTGGTGAGAGAGGGTATGGAGGAGGGCCATGTCGTGCCTAGGTAGGCTTCTTCCCATTCTTAGTTTTCGGTGTTGAGGCAAGTAATGATTAACCATGAACCCGTAACTACTTTTATGTAGAAAAATCTACCTTTTAAGACTATTTTCCTATCTATTATGGCTATGGAGTAATTGAATGATGCTAAGACGAAGTTTGATGCTTGTAAAACCTGTTTAGTTATCATACTTAGCTAGAAATTTGCAAGAACTTGTGGAATGTATGTGAAAAATCTAAAAATCTGGAATTTTGGGATGAAGGGTGTCTATATAGGGTGACATGATTTAGATAATCATGTCCACCTATGTAGATGCGTTTCAACATTTAACAAGTCATTACATTTTCTATCTAAACCATGTAAACTTTAGTACTATAATTCTAAACCATTGATTTCAAATTATAGGTCATGATTAGTCCTTTCATCATGTTTGACCTATTAAAATAGCATGCTTAGAATTTATATTTTTGAAAAAGAATTAAGATTTTCCTTTTAATTTAGAATTTGTAAAAATCTGCAAAGCTGATCGAATGACATTTAAGACTAGGGCTGCAAATGGGTTGGAGTCGGAAGCGGAATCACCAACTTCCAATTCCAATTATGATAGTAAACATGTGATTTTGATTTATATTCTGATAAAACTGGAATAAAGTTCCATCGATTTTGTTTTGTTTTCGATTCCGTTATTTGAAACGGAATGGTTTCTGATAATTATCAGAATCCCTAATTAGACTGTAGGTTGAAGCAAACAATGTATGTAATTGTTGCTTACCAACATCAGTGATGGTGACGACAGTGCCGCCAGAGAACCTGCAAGTACTCATCGCTTGGCCCTTCTGTTGGGAGAAGCAATTGGCGTCGGGTGGGTACCAAGCCCCATGCTATAAACAATGGAAGCACAATTGGTTGCAGCTCTACAGGCAAGCCTAGCATCCTTTGTAGGTGCCTAGTGCACACATCACTCCTACAAATTGACCGAGAGCAAAGGGTGAGTAGTAAGCACCATGCTCGCATCACACACACACATAGACTTACAAACCTGAAGAGAGGTGATCTGGTTGTAGCAGTGGCGGACACAAAAATTACATCCAGTGGGTCACTGTGACAATGGGCCAGTGGGGTCACTCTATTAAACTGAAATCAGCAGGTTAGTTGGGTCACTCAAATGGGCCGAGATCAGTGAACCTACACTGTAATAGGCTAAAATTAGTGAGCCTTCAAATATTTTACAAAATCCAATGGGGTCCCCGCTGGTGACATGTTTCATCTGCCACTAGATGTAGGCACGAGAGGTAATCTAGCCGCTAGTGTGATGAGGGCTTGGCCAGTTGTGAAAGGAGCAAATCCGCTCGATGGAGGTAGAGCTTTGGCTACTAGTGGGGAGAGTAGATATGGTCACTCCGCGTAAGGGAAGGACGTATGACTGGTGACCATGCGTTGCTTGGGCTGAAGGAGATCTGTTTCCTGGAGGTGGTGAAGCTCTGGTCATTGGTCACTAGTTTGGAGATGAGAGTTGTCGTGCGTGGAGTCCAAGAGGGTCAGAAGGGGAAAATGTACTCATGGAAGGGGATGCAACCTTGGCAGTTGTGCACTCCTTAGGGTTCCACTTTCATACGTTATGGTGCGGGTTGAGATAGGTCGTTGGATCACTTTAATCAATAGAACAAAATCATCCATAATAAAAAGGGTATCAATAATCAGAAAAATAGATACATAATGTGTAAATTCTGATACTGTTTTTGTTAGTCTACGGAAACCATTTCTTAATTCTGAAACCACTTATTTCAATCACAATCGGGTTAGAATAATAGTATATTAGGTTCCATTTGCAGCCCGATCTAGGACGGTGGACGCCTATTACATAAGACATCGACTATCCGAGACGCCCACACAAAACCTATATAAAGCCTATTCTTTCATGAAAATTTAATGTTCTAAAGCTTTGTTAAACACTGTAATGCACGCCACTACACTATATGATGATGTATGCATATAATTAAAATGTTATGATGTGGACACACCAACTAGTAGTATGAGATCTAAGTGCCACATGGGCCATAGTGCTACGCCAAGGGAGCCATCTTTTGATTCATTTATAGATCAAAGTGCTACTAGGTGGGAGCCACCTCTTGATCCTATAGGGGTCATCTCTAGATTCTCACATCTATTTAGTTAATGGTTATGAGGTAATGTATGAGCCCAAGGCAACGGCTTAAATCCTAGAAAATATGCTTGCATGCTAACTGGGCAAGATCCGAGAACATCCCCTAACTATGCAACTGAAGACTTAGTGAGTTTTACCTTACCACTAGGTAAAGAAGATGATGATGATGCCTCTATGTCATGTTATGGTTGCTTGTTCTATGTTATGAAAGTAATAAGATGATGATATGTGTGACCATGTTAAAGTTAAGTCAAGATATGGTGAATAATGCATGTTTACAGTTATGTTAAGAATCTTGCATGTTTAAAGATCATGTTTAAGATTTATGTTCAAGATTATGTATGACTAGACGGTGAAGAACATGTTTTAGGAAATATGATGACATTGCTCAATATAGATAGATGTTTATCATGCATTTTTCTTTATTATATGATGTATGAAAAAATTGTACTTTTGTGGATTATAAACTTGCAAAGTCGGTTGAGACTCATCCTAGCTCATTAACATTTTCAGGAGAGACTGAGCTTGAGGAGGAGCCGGAGGCTTAGAGCTTTGGGATCAAGACTTATTAAGTAGTGTAGGGTTCGATTATTTTCCATTTAGCACTCTTGATGTAATAGTTTATTTCAGATTTGAGAGGTAATATTTAATTTGGATATGTAGAATTCCTGGACAACTATTGGCTACTATTGTTATTGCTATGTTATTTTTATTTAGTGGATGTTTCATGTGGATATGATGGTTGTCTCATGGGTTTAATAGATGTATCTATACTTGCTTTAGATATTTGTGGAGTTTATATTGTTCCCATTATAGCGTGCCTGTCAATTCGAAGTAAGTCGACATGACCTCAGTAGGGGCATTATAGGAGCTGGTATCAAAATAAGTTTTTCTAGATTAAGCAATTAAGAATGATCAACTTGAGAAACACTGGACCTAGATCATAAGTGCCGATTTTTGAGAATTCAGGCTAGACTTGTTGTTTAGGCCTGACTTGTATTCTGTTTTGCAGGGAAATGTCTTGCAGGCGTGGACGTCTCGCGAGAGAGCGTGGTCCCTGTTAGTCTTAGGTGGCCTACAAGCCAATCTGACTATGTAAATCTCGTTCATATTTATTAATATAATTGCATAATATTCATTGTGTGTAAATCGTATTAATTATCGTCTCATAATGAAGTTTGTGAATATGTGCGATAATGATCAGATTATGATGAGATCATACTAATGAGACTAATCACTTAAACACACATATTCTTAATCGTTCCTTGTCGGAGGATATCCGAGAAGGACATTGGATATCCGGTTAGAATAGTACAGATTACTCCTGCTCATATGATGAGGGTGACTGATCTCATAAGTCACTTGTGTGGAGACACTAAGGCGAATCTATAGGTGCTCATTGGAGAATGAGTTCACTGAACTGATCCGACTGAATCGCTGCATGGTATTGTACCTCACTGTCAACCAGCTTGATTCTATTGTCGCAGTTGCGTGGATGGTCCTCGGACCTGAGACACCAAGGACACCTTGTCGGTGGACTTCTGTGCTTTGACCTTGGTTTATGAATCTCTAACCACGGTATTCTAAACAGCCAAGGATCAGGTACATCGGAATACCGCCGGAGGGAATTGTGTGTCAATAAGGAATCATTCGCTCTTGGTACGATGAGAGAAAATGCTCTAGGAAGGATGCGCGGAAGTCCCTGGCCAGGGCGAACGATAATATCGGGAAAGGAGTTTTTCGATATTCATCAGCGGCATCCAATCCAAGTAAGTCGACCGGTTAGGGTTTGACAGCACGCCATACCCTGAGTTGACTCGAGAGCATTATACGAATGAAGGATATTATCCACGCGGTAACTGTCGACGGAAAGGTTCCAAGAGTAGGTTACTTAACCCCGATACCTTCCGGGTTCACGCGGTGTTGCTTGGCACCCAACGTGATCGGAGGCCCGACCGAATTCGATGTGCGACATTGATTCGGTTGATTAATTAATTAATAAAGAGTTATTAATTGATTAATAAAGCCAGTGAGGAGTCACTGGGCTTATTGGGCTATTAACCATACTGGTTATTGGGCCTAGAGGGTCACACGCAAAGGATTCTCAAGGCGATGGATAAATAAGTGGGTTTTATATAAACCGGGGGTTTTTATGAAAAACCGCGTGGTTAGTATAAAATATAGCGAACAGGCTGAACAGGCCAAGCTGCTGTTAACCCTAGCCGCTCTCGCCTCTCTTTCTCTCTCTCTCTGGTGCCCCAGAAGAATCCGGATCCCCGAATCTGCTCCGTCGCATCTCCGAATCCCGTTCAACGAGAAATCATCCGCGCGTTGCGACGATCGTTGCGGCGAACGACGGAGACTTCGCAGGCTGCGAAGAACGAGGAACGTAAGGATATCCGTCGCGAGAAGGATCGTGTGGACTCCACTAGAGGCCGGACGCTTGTGCGGCTTGCGGTGTCGCACCGACGAAACCGAACGGTTGCGAATTCGAATGCGCACACGGTAAGACTTCGATTATCCGATAATCCGGTTTTTAGATTTTTCGAAATGGGAACGGATCTCTGATTTATTTTTATTTCCGCTGCGCGAGAGATCCGGAGAAACCCGGGAACCCAACAGTCCCGAGCAACAGAACATCGGGGTAGATGCTGCAGCCCTCATTCTGCTTCCACCCCCACCATTGGATGTGGGAGGTTTTATGCAGATTTTCAGGGGCCTGTGCAAGTTGCACAATAGTAGAGGCTTGCAGCAAAGGCCTACAGTACCGGTGGAGCTAGAATATATGTAAAACCCTACAAAGTTTAAGGACATATGCATAAATTTCTAAAAAGTATAAAAAAAAGTTTAGGGCTTATAATGTCATACACTATTTTATAGGGTTTAAGTGAAATTATATAAGATCTAAAAGGTATCTTTAAAAAGTTGAAAAAGGCCCATCATCGATTACTTTGAAAAGAAATGGAAGCACATGACTTAATGGGCCGAATTTAATGGCCTAAACGGGCCTAAACTAAAAGCCCAAAATGGGACATGTTAATAAGGCCTAATGGGCCCTGGTTATTGGGCCAGCAGTGGCCCAATTGGGGCCGCGGCCCGCAATAAGGGGGGGGGTCGAAACTGCCATACCCCCCTTGCCACCACCCTTCCCATCTATACAAGGGGGGTAGGTGGCAAGCAAGGGGGTAGTAGTAGGGGTAAGAGAGAGAGAGAGAGAGAGAGAGAGAGAGAGAGAGAGAGAGGAAGAAGAAGAAGAAAGAGAAGGGGGAGTAGCTGACGGCGGCCAGTGGCAGCTAGGCGGCGGCTTGGCAACGGTGGTGCAACAATTGACGACGACCTTTTTCGTAAGAGGTAGGGTAATACTCTCCCGGTACTCCTATTTAGTTTTGGCTTTAGGGGTTTTTTATAATGTATAATAAGATTTATGTTTTTGGGAAGAAGAATGATGATTGGGTAATTTGTATTTTAATGGCAAGTAAAAAAAAATAAAATCATATAGAGCATGTTGTTGCATAAATAAGAGTATGTTTTTAGGATTTTAATTATGTGATATTTATGATCAAAGACATGAAATTTGAGACAGAGTTTAAAATCATTAATCAGCATGATATTGTATATACACAATGGTTTATTTCGTGTGTTTTTCTATGTTCTTCCAAATATTATTATAAATTGCATGAAAAAGGGGATGGGTAAATTATGAATCAAGTTTGATACTAGAAAGCACGCATCATAACATGATTAAGATCATGTTTATGTTGAAGGATTTAAAAAGTTGAAGACCTAATTGTATATTATTTTTTGATTTTAGGAAATATTATGGAGTTAAGATTCATAAGAAATGACTTTAGTTTATTTGCATCTCCTTGTGTAATATATGCATGTTTGCATGTTGTTTTAGCTGATTTTCCATATGATGTTTTATTAGGAACTATACTGGAATTTATATATGAATGCAAGAATATGATGAATCATAATAAACCCTATATAAATATAACTATATGTGTGCCATGATGTAAGGATAAATGAAAAAGAATCTCATGAAAACAACCCTAAGAAGGGGGACAAGGAGAACAAGAATGTTTGCATAAATAAAGAAACGATGAAAGAAAATTAGAAGAAGGCTAGGAAGCCTTCCATGATGATGAACCTTTATATTAATAATAAACAATGGTTCTATGATGATGACAACAACATCATAATTTATGAAGAAAAGACTTGACATTTGTTTAAGGCTATATTGTGCCATGAACACACATGCATATATCTATATATAATGATTTACATAACAATCTCTTAGCTATGAGGACTCCAATGAGAGAAATAAAGACTATGAAATGAAATGAGGCACGGAAGCCTCTATGATGATAAAAAATGAAATGCGATTATGATGATGACTGTGAAATTAAGATATGGAAGCCTTTTATAATGAAAATAAATTGTTATGAAATGTATGACCGGTGTTTTCTACGATGATTTGTCTTTCTTTTTATAAAGAAAAGAAATGACATCATGGTTAGCAGGACAACGACACATATCTCGGGGATAAGGAGACATATGGAAAGCTCCGTAATTGATGTGTGCCGAGGTACGGAGCATCTCCTCTTTGGTTACAGTTGCAGAGTCCAGATTCGGGACCTCGGTTGCGCAGGAGACAAAGTTCCAACTTGAGTGCACTCATAAGTTAGGGTATGGACGTTGTAACGACCCGCTACCTTATAATCGGGGATCCGATTACTAAATGAGTATCAAATCATTAAAATTAGGAGCCAAACCAGGATCTCAAATAAGTCTGGGAAATAAATGATACACTAAACTAAATATTTCACACTGCATCGAACAGTAAAGTAAAAAGTACAAGAAATAAAATTATTACAGTCCGACTCGATTCAGTAATTAAATACATAGTCCACAACTGAAATAAAATAATTATGTGTACATGCCAGAAATGAAAGTACAACTACATCGGCGCATATCCCAGAACAATGGCTGCTGGGGAGCAACTCGAGACAGAACCCACAACTCCTTTGCCTATCAGGAACCCTCACCTGAAAATGCAGGGAGTGAGTCGTACAAGAATGGACTCAATAGGGATCCCTCTATCCCCACCTCCCCATACATACGCACACACAATTGCGACTCGCAACACAACAAGGATATATAGGCAAGATATGTGCAAGTAAAGCGATAAATAAACCATACGTCCACCGTAATAAACACACAGAAAGCTGCCAAGTCAACCAGGAAAACACCGACCCGCTGGGACAGAACAGCAGCCCTCGGATAGCACGCTGGCTATTCCGGCCTGTTTAGCTCTAGGTGGTTCTGCCTCCTCCCACACCAGTACAAGTTACTACCTCGGGGTACACCCAATGACCCTCGCCTCCTAGGCACCACCGTGTCACTCCCACGCTGACACTGTGTCACTCCCACACCGGCACATGGTGTCAATGTTGGGATCTCTTGTTTCTCCTGATCTCCCGCGCAGCGGAAATAAAATTAAAAGCGGAGATCCGTTCCCGTTTCGAAAAATCAAAATCCCGATAATCAGATTATCGAATCTTACAGTGTGCGGATTCGAATCCGCAACCGTTCAGTTCCGTTGGTGCAACATCGCAAGCCGCGCAAGCGCCCGGCCTCTAGCGGAGTCTACGCGATCCTCCTCGCGACGGATATCCTCACATTCCTCGTTCTTCGTAGCCACGAGACCTCCGTCGATCGCCGCAATGCGCGGACGATTTCCCGTCGAACGGGAGTCGGAGAAGCGGCGGAGCAGATCCGGGGATCCGGATATGTCTGGGACGCCAGAGAGAGAGAGAAACAGAGGAGGGGGCGGCTAGGGTTAGCAGCAGCTTGACCTGCTCAGCCCGTTCGCTACATTTTATACTAACCGCGCGGTTTTTCATAAAAACCCTCGATTTGTATAAAGCCCATTCATTTATCTATCGCCTTGAGAATCATTTGCGTGTGACCCTCTAGGCCCAATTATTAGTCCGTTAATAGCCCAATAAGCCCAGTAGCTCCTTACTGGCTTTATTAATCAATTAATAACTATTTATTAATTAATTAATCAATCGAATTGATGTCGCATATCGAATTCGACCGGGCCTCCTATCACGTTGGGTGCCAAGCAACACCGCGTGAACCCGGAAGGTATCGGGGTTAAGTAACCCACTCTTGGAACCTTTCCGTCGACAGTTACCGCGTGGATATAATCCTTCATTCGTATAATGCTCTCGAGTCAACTCAGGGTATGGCGTGCTGTCAAACCCTAACCGGTCGACTTATTTGGATTGGATGCCGCTCATGAATATCGAAAAACTCCTTTCCCGATATTATCGTCCGCCCTGGCCAGGGACTTTCGCGCATCCTTCCTAGAGCATTTTCTCTCATCGTACCGAGAGCGAATGATTCCTTATTGACACACAATTCCCTTCGACGGTATTCCGCTGTACCCGATCCTTGGTTGTTTAGAATCATGTGGTTAGAGATTTATAAACCAAGGTCAAAGCACAGAAGTCCACCAACTAGGTGTCCTTGGTGTCTCAGGTCCGAGGACCATCTACGCAACTGCGACAATAGAATCAAGCTGGTTGACAGTGAGGTATAATACTATCCAGCGATTCAGTCAGATCAGTTCAGTGAACTCATTCTCTAATGAGCACCTACAGATTCGCCTTAGTGTCTCCACACAAGTGACTAATGAGATCAGTCACCCTCATTGCATGAGCAGGATTAATCTGTACTAGTCTAACCGGATATCCGATGTTCTTCTCTGATATCCTCCGACTAGGAACGATTAAGAATATGTGTGTTTAAGTGATCAATCTCATTAGTATGATTTCATCATAATCTGATCACTATAGCACATATTCACGGACTTCATTACGAGACAATAATTAATACGATTTACACATAATGAATATTATGCCATTATATTAATAAATGAACGAGATTACAAAGTCAGATTTGCTTGTAGGCCACCTAAGACTAACAATCTCCCACTTGGACTAAAGCCAATCACCTTTATACAGTAAGCCTATAGACTTTAGGTGACGCTCAAACACAATTTGAGCCAACGGCTTTGTTAGTGGATCTGCTACATTGTCGACAAATGGAACTCTTTCCATTACTACATCTCCTCTGGATATAATCTATTTGATAAGATGAAAGCGCCTCAGAATATGCTTTGATTTCTGATGAGACCGCGGCTCTTTCGCTTGCGCAATCGCTCTATTGTTGTCACACAACAGCGGAACAGGTTCAGAGATGCTAGGAACTACGCCGAGGTCGGTGATGAATTTCTTCAACGACACTGCTTCCTTGGCAGCTTCAGCTGCAACGATGTACTCAGCTTCAGTCGTCGAATTTGCAGTGGTTGCTTGCTTGTAAGTCTTCCATCACACTTCTCCTCCATTCAAAGTAAACACAAATCCAGATGTAGACTTACTATCATCTGGATCTGACTGGAAACTCGAATCAGTAAAGCCTCGCAGTTTCAAGTCACCTTCTACATAGACAAGAAACATATCCTTAGTTTTTCTCAAGTACTTAAGGATACATTTCACTGCCTTCCAGTGCTCTTCGCCTGATTAGCCTAAAATCTGCTCTTAACACTTAGAGCAAATGCAACATCAGGCCGTGTACATAGTATGGCATACATGATAGATCCTATGGCAGAGGCATAGGGTATTCTATCCATGAATGCCCTCTCATTAGGAGTCTTAGGAGACTGCACCTTTGAGAGATTAATCCATGTCTCATCGGTATGAGACCTCTTTTGGAATTTTCCATGCCAAACCTTTTGACTATGGTATCTATGTACAATGATTGGGTCATTCCAAGCATCCTATTTGATCTATCTCTATAGATCCGTATTCCTAATACGTAGGAAGCTTCTCCCAAATCCTTCATGGAAAAGTTTTTCGACACCCAGATCTTTACTGATGACATCATAGCTACATCATTCTCAATGAGTAGTATGTCATCTACGTAAAGAACTAAGAAGGTGACTGCGCTCCCACTGGTCTTCTTGTACACACAAGGCTCATCTTCATTCTTAATGAAGTCATAAGACTTGACAGCCTCGTCAAATCTTATGTTCCAGCTCCGAAAAGCTTGCTTCAATCCATAAATGGACCTCTGAAGCTTGCATACTTTATCTGGACATTCTTTGGATGTGAAATCTTCTGGTTGTATCATATACACCTCTTCCTCAAGGTTACCATTGAGGAAGGCAGTCTTCACATCCATCTGCTAGATTTCATAATCAAAATGTGCAGCAATGGCGAGTAGAACTCTGATTGACTTTATCATGGCAACTGATTAGAAAGTCTCGTCATAGTCAATTTCTTGTCTTTGACGATATCCTTTCGCCACCAACCTTGCCTTATAAGTATCGATTCGTCAATCAACACCGATCTTTCTCTTAAAGATCCACTTGCATCCGATGGGTACAATACCCTCGGGCAAGTCCTCCAAGTTCCAAACTTGGTTGGTGTACATGGACTGGATTTCTGAGTTTATGGCTTCTCGCCATTTCCCGACTTCTGGGCCTTCTATGGCCTCCTGGTTGGTTTTAGGATCATCAACCTCATTATATTCAACCTTAGACTTACCTTCATCGATATGTCCTACATATCGTTCGGGCAGTCTAGGTAATCTACCAGATCTACGAGGTTCGTTTGTGTGTACCTGAACAGATTCAGGAACTGATATATCATCTGATGATAATGCAGCTGTTTGGGGATTTGGAACCTCTTCCAACACTATTTTACTCCTACTGTCCTCCTGGAGAAGGTATTCCTCTTCCAGGAAGACAACTTTCTTGGCAACAAACACCTTTTGTTCACTAGGATGGTAAAAGTAGTGTCCAAAGGTTTCCTTTGGATATCCCACAAACCTACATTTATCAGTTCGTGATTTCAGCTTGTCTGGATCATGCCTCTTTACATGAACAGGACAACCCCAGACTTTAACATGTTTAAATTCTGGTTTCCTGTCTTTCCATATCTCATATGGAGTAGAGGCCACAGACTTGCTGGGTACTCTGTTCAATAGGTATGCTGCTGATTCTAGAGCATACCCCCAGAGGGACACTGGTAATTTCGAAAAGCTCATCATGGATCGCACCATGTCCAACAAGGTGCGATTCCTCCTTTCTGATACACCATTCATCTGTGGTGTATATGGAGGAGTTAGCTGAGAAAGGATACCATTATCCTTTAAGAATTGTGTGAAATTAATACTCAAGTATTCTCATCCTCGATCTGCTCGAAGAGTTTTAATATTCTTTCATAATTGCTTTTCTACCTCATTCTTGAACTCCTTGAACTTCTCAAATGCTTCCGACTTGTACTTCATTAAGTACACATAGCCGAATCTTGAGAAGTCATCGGTGAACGTGATGAAGTATGAAAAGCCACCTTTGGCTTGGGTGGACATTGGACCACATACATCAGAATGTATTAGTTCTAGAATGTTCTTGGCACGTTCTCCATGTCCAGTAAATGAAGATTTTGCCATTTTTCTCATAAGGCTGGATTCATATGTCGCAAACGATTCATAATCGAATGCAGTTAAGTAACCATGCTTGTGCAACTTTTGCAATATGCTTTCACCAATATGACCAAGTCTACAATACCACATGTAGGCTTGGTTTACACAATTCTTACACTTCTTAAGAGCATTATCAATGTGAAGATTGTAATAAAAAACATCTAACAGATATAGACCGTTGAGTAAAGATGCTGAAGCTATTGATTTATTACCATAATAAATCGAACAACTTCTATTATCAATAGTCAACCTATATCCTGTCTTGTCCAAACAAGATACTGATATGATGTTCTTGATTATGCTAGGAACATAATAACAATCTTCTAATAATAAGGCGTCTCTCGATGGAAGTCTGAGGTTTGCTGTCCCAACAGCAATCGCCGCAACCTTTGCGCCGTTTCCTAACTTCAATTCCACCTCGCCTTTTCTCAGCTTACGCTTACTTGTCAGTATCTGCACATCATGGCAGATATGAGAAGCACATCCGGTATCTAATACCTAAGATGTGAAATCTCTTACTGACAAGTTGATATCTATCATATAGATATCTGAAGCTTTAGACAACTTTATCTTTCCATGAGCTTTATCGTTGAGGAACTCCTTGCAGTTCCTCTTCCAGTGACCATGCTGCTTACTGTGGAAGCAGTCACCTTTTACTACTCTTTTGTCTTTGTCCTTCGATCTTTTATCGATAGATATCATCTCTGTCTCAATGGCATCCAATGCCGATTCAGCAGGAGGATCAGCTCCAAAGACATAGCCAATATTTTCTGATCTGAAGACATTCTTCAGGTTTCTGAACCAATTTGAGTAGTTCAGGCTAGTCAAACATTTGACATCAAGTATGCCACGGAGTGGGTTATTTGACGACATTATTCCCTACATGAGATAAATTCTATTTTAGCAGATGTTCAAATATTAAATATAAAACAAGACATGGTCTTTTGATCAAGTTTTAACTCCCACTAATTTTCGACGGACTGTATAACCCTCAGTTATACAGAACGGGAGACGCGGATAGTCTCCTAGTGGGGATCAGAATCTCAATGACTTGCTCTACAACCTTGTAGATAGCACAAGAAAGCTGTAAAACAATCAAAGAGCACCCATCTCATGGGACTTGCAACTCCTTGCAATATCCGATCATAGTTTCGGTCCCCAACGATTTAATGGCCTTGTGGATAGCACAACAAACCATTAATTCTAATCTAAGTTAACTATCGTTACGCGACGGGCATAGATTTGCATGCAGCCCTTGCGGATAGCACAACAAAGCTACATGGTTCATCTACCCCGATCATTTAGGCATCTATTGCCATAGCTACAGTCTCTCCTCACAATTAAATAGGCCTTGTGGTAACACAACAAACCTGCCTAAAGTGATTCGAGTCCTATGACTCTAACGATGGTGGACCACGTAGTAAGTTCTAGACTACTCACGTTACGGCTTAGAGATTAAACAAAGGTATTTAGATAACTTTTATCTTGGTCTCTCCTAGGTGATAGTATACAAATATATCGTATATATTTACTAAATACTATACCTGCTTTGATTCATAATCAAAAGAAAACAATGCATCTCATACATGTTATTAGTGTGGTCATGGATAGCACAGTGGGTTTGACTGGAGCCAACAGTCAAACGTACACATAATCTAACACTTAGATTAGTCAATTAATGTTAATTATTAATTTAACTCTTAAACCAATAATTAACACTAACTATTTAATAACTAATTAATCTAACTCTTAGATAAGATAATTAAAGTTATCATTAATTTAACTATTAAATTAATGACTAACAATAATTAATTAAGGACTACTAATTTAACATTTAAATTAGTCATGTAAGTTGATTATTAATTTAACAATTAAAATAATAACTAACTCAAATATTAATTAACAATTATATGATTTAATAAGAAATAATCTAACTCTTAGACTAAAAATTATTAAACATTAATTTAACTTTTAAATTAGTTAAATTAAGGTTCATTATTAATTTAACAATTAAACTAATAAATAACACTTAATTATTCAATCTAATTGTTAATCAAAATGATTCTAAATCATAAATGCCCAATTAAAAGAAATTGAATAGTAATTCAATTTTTCAAAACAAATTTTAAAATTAAAATCAATTATAAAATCAATTATAAATTAATTGGGCAATTGTAGCAAAAAGGGTATAATGAAGGAATGGGCTTAGGCCATTAGCCGAGCCATGGCTCAGCCTAATTGCTGAGCCATGATTCGGCCAGGGTTCGAGCCAGGGCTAGCAGGGCTGGCCCAACCCAGACCGGCCATGAGCGGCTCGGTCCACCTTCTCCAGAACCAACCCGCCCCCAAACCGTCTCCTCTCCAATGCAGAAACCCTAACCTGCATTGCAGGTTACCATGGCGCTGGGAAGGGGAGGGCGCCGCCCAGCGGGAGGGCCCCCCGGCGCCGGTCGGCCACGCCGGTGACGACCCCGGCGCCGGTGGGATCCCCGGCGCCGGCGAGGGCTTCAAAGAGAAGTCGTCCGACCCCTAATAAGCACCCCAAAAAAATTGGTTTTTCTGATTTTCTTAGGTTTTTCTCAAAACCGAAAAGGATGAGGAAGAAGTGCCCAATCTGGCCACCTCCAGCGTGTTCTCCGGCGATGCCCATGCAGCCCGGTGGTGCCCAACAACCCCTCGGATGATCCAGGGTGTTGGGCCCTGCCTCCTCAACGCTTGGGGATGCAATCCCGTAGCCCAAACGGACACCGTTCTTTGTCACGCGAAGAACATAAAAAAATTTCAAATTTTGCAGAATAGAATTAATCTAATTAACTTTAGTTCATCATATGAACACTAATCCAGCAAATATTCAAATTTGAGCATGGAATAATACATGGAAATTTTAATTTGAAGATCGAAACGGGACGAGAAACAATGGAACCTGGCTCTAGTGTCAATGTTGGGATCTCTTGTTTCTCCGAATCTCCAGCGCAGCGGAAATAAAATTAAAAGAGGAGATCCGTTCCCGTTTTGAAAAATCAAAATCCCGATAATCGGATTATCGAATCTTACCGTGTGCAGATTCGAATCCGCAACCGCTCGGTTCTGTCGGTGCGACACCGTAAGCAGCGCAAGCGCCCGACCTCTAGCAGAGTCCACGCGATCCTCCTCGCGACGGATATCCTCACGTTCCTCGTTCTTCGCAGCCACGAGACCTCCGCCGATCGCCGCAACGTTCACTGTAATGCTCGGACGATTTCCCGTCGAACGGGAGTTGGAGAAGCGGCGGAGCAGATCCGAGGATCCGGATATGTCTGGGACACCAGAGAGCGAGAGAAACAGAGGATGGGGCGACTAGGGTTAGCAGCAACTTGGCCTGCTCAGCCCGTTCACTACATTTTATACTAACCGCACGGTTTTCATAAAAACCCCCGGTTTGTATAAAACTCACTTATTTATCCATCGCCTTGAGAATCATTTGCGTGTGACCTTCTAAGCCCAATTACCAGTCTAGTTAATAGCCCAATAAGCCCAGTAGCTCCTTACTGGCTTTATTAATCAATTAATAACTCTTTATTAATTAATTAATCAATTGAATTGATGTCGCACATCGAATTCGACCGGGCCTCCGATCACGTTGGGTGTCAAGCAACACCGCGTGAATCAGGAAGGTATCGAGGTTAAATAACCTACTCTTGGAACCTTTCCGTCGACAGTTACCACGTTAATATAATCCTTCATTCGTACAATGCTCTCTAGCAACTCAGGGTATGGCGTGTTGTCAAACCCTAACCGGTCGACTTACTTGGATTGGATGCCGCTGATGAATATCGAAAAACTCCTTTCCCGATATTATCGTTCGCCCTGGCCAGGGACTTCCGCGCATCCTTCCTAGAGCATTTTCTCTCATCGTACCAAGAGCGAATGATTCCTTATTGACACACAATTCCCTCCGGCGGTATTCCGATGTACCTGATCCTTGGCTGTTTAGAATACCGTGGTTAGAGATTCATAAACCAAGGTCAAAGCTCAGAAGTCCACCGACATGGTGTCCTTGGTGTCTCAGGTCCGAGGACCATCCACGCAACTGCGACAATAGAATCAAGCTGGTTGACAGTGAGGTACAATACCATGCAGCGATTCAGTCGGATCAGTTCAGTGAACTCATTCTCCAATGAGCACCTATAGATTCGCCTTAGTGTCTCCACACAAGTGACTTATGAGATCAGTCACCCTCATCATATGAGCAGGAGTAATCTGTACTATTCTAACCGGATATCCAATGTCCTTCTCGGATATCCTCCGACAAGAAACGATTAAGAATATGTGTGTTTAAGTGATTAGTCTCATTAGTATGATCTCATCATAATCTGATCACTATAGCACATATTCACGGACTTCATTATGATACGATAATTAATACAATTTACACATAATGAATATTATGCCATTATATTAATAAATGAACGAGATTACAAAGTCAGACTTGCTTATAGGCCACCTAAGACTAACAGTCAAACGCTAACAACTGTTACTCTAGGTCCACGCTCGCATAATCACAAAGCAATGCGATTTCGAACACATGAAAATCACCGCCCCCAATGCATGATTTCAAGTATTGCATTAACAAAATTGTCTAACAGTATACAAGAATTTAGTTGTCATATTGTATAATAATCACTCATTATGAATGTAGGAAAATTCGAGACTCTGGCTAGAATCGTGTCGACCATGGTCGACGCCACTCAACGCCTTAAAACTGGTTCCACAGAAACTGGCCTTGGGACTTAAGTAGATATGGGCATGAATCGTGTCGACCATGGCTGACGTGATTCATAAATTGCACCGCCCTGAATGGACGCGATTTAGCGCCCAAAAGTAGAACTCCCCTCCGGTTTCCACCGACCTACAACACGAGGTCCCCCTCCCCCAAATCAACTAAAAATGTCACAAATAGAGAGAGAGAGAGAGAGAGAGAGAGAGAGAGAGAGAGAGATGGAAAATCCATTAACCACAATAAGACATGCCAATTTAAATCATAATCCCCCATAAACATGTTCATTTTCTACCAAAAAATCTCCATACATCCATAGCATGCTCCAAAGCAAGAATCATTCAAAATGCACGAGTTAAATCGATCGAAACACACGTGATGATCGTCACCCTACCAGTTACTTGAACTCCTCTCAAATCCTCGTTGAGCCGCCGCCGGTGTCATCACCTCATCGAGATGTCAGCCACCGTCTAGAGAGTGAAGTGGTGAGAGGTGGTAGAGGGGAGTGGAGTGGTGGAGAAGGAAGAGGAATAGAGGGGGATGGAGAGGTGGAGAGAGGGAAGATAGAGAGTCGGAAGGAGAGAATGAGGGAAAGGAGGGAGAAAGGAGGGGCGGCTCAAGGCGTCAACTCCAACCGAGTTAAATCGTGTTGTCCTCGAACAACGCCGTTCAATTTACAAGACGGGGGTTGTACACTTGCAGACGTTTAAATTGCGTCGATCATGCGTGACGTCATTCAGATGACAAGACCGGGGCCGTACATACGCACCCCGATGTCCGACCATACGTCCTACATGCATGGTTCCTAAATCGTGTCGCCCTTGGCCGACGCCTTTCAAAAGGGCATCTTGCCTACTTGACTCGGTTCAGAACCCACACACCAAGCTCATAAAGACCCAAACCAAGGGATCCAATACTGAAACCGGCCCAATAATTGAATCTAAAACCTCAGTCTTTACATTCCTCCCTTAAGAAAATTTCGTCCCCGAAATTACTGTAACTATAGTGATGCCAAAGGAAAAGATACTACTGTAAGTAGTCAACTAGAAACGCAGCGGAAGCAACTAGACTCTAAGTTATTTCATTGTTGGGATCGAAAATGGACCGAAAATAAACATTAGAAGAATCGTTCTTCACCTTTGCGGGGTTTCAAATCTCCCGTGCGAAGCACCGATGTGCTAATCGCGTAGGCACACAATCTCCAGAGGTATCCACACGAGCTCTCGACGCAGACAAATTTCCCTCCTTAACTTGAAGACGTTGACCGGATCTCAGAATCTCCACCATGTAGTTGAGAAGGAGGAGAGAGAGAGTATAGCCGTATGCTTCTTCAAGAGGGAGAGAGAGAGAGAGAGAGATAGATGAGAGGAGAATTCTCATGGGTTGTCTTGTGTACGTGCACACCCCTTGACCTTTATTACTCTCTTATTAGAATAAGAGAGATAATGCCAAAATTAATTCTCATAATTATTTAAGAGCTTGGCCTAGGATAATATTCTCCAGGTAAATATTCCATAATTATCTTGCGACTTTTCATAAAAACCCAGATAATAGAATATTTAGTATCTCTCCCTATCTTTCGAGAACTCTTATGTGTGTGACCCTCTAGGCCTATATATCAGTCTAGTTTCAGGCCCTCTAAACTTAGAACTCTTTCTTAAGTTTAGTATTTATTAACTTATTATTTAAATATCATATGTTAAATAATTAATTTAATAAATAAGTGAATGATCAACTGATGATAAATCCACTAGACCTGCTGACCATGAACGACACTAAGCACTACCTCATGATCCCGAAAGATATAAGGGATACCATTCCCTTTGTTGAACCTTTCCGTCTGTAGATCCCACACAGATTTAGTCCTTCACCCATCCAATGCCCCAACAACGCAAGAGTATGGTTTCATCGTCAAATACCTTAAAGCATTGTCTGGATGGATTCCAATACTCAGTTAACTTCTAGAAAGACACTTCTTTCAGTTGACCATGGTTAGGGATTTCTGAGTACATCTCCATAGGGTGTTCTCTCTCCAATGGTATACCAAGAGTAAGTGATCCCTTGTTGTTCACTCAATTTCCTTCGCAAGCTTTCCACTGTGTCTGAAAGATTGACTATCGCGAACCTAATGGCTAAAGTCCACAAGCCAGAAATCAAGGCACAATAGTCTACAAGTAAGGTATCTTTGGTGACTCGGGTGTAAGGACCAACTGTGCTACTGCAACAAATGAATATCCTGGTTGACAATTAGGTATAATTACCATCCAGGGATTCTTATTCGGGTCTGTTCAATGAACTCATTCTCTAATGAGTACCCACAAGTTTGTCTTAGTGTCACCACACAATTGAATGTGAGATCATTCACCCTCATCGCATGAATAGAAATAACTTGTGTCGATCTTCTCGGATATTTGATGTCCATCTCAAATATCCTATGATTGAGAACAATTTAAGACAAATGTTTACAGAAGATTGATCTCACTATCATGATCTCATCATGATTCAATATCCTTTACACATGTCTATGGCCTTCATTACGATAGGTAAATATATAAGAACCACATAATAAAAAAAGTGCCTTTATTAAAAATATTGAACTAGAATGTACAAACTGAGTTTATGATTGACTTTTAGCCCACCCAATCTATCAACTACAAGGTTCAAAAGATAACTTATTGAAAAAGGTAGGGGAACTGCTCTTTACATCTCATCTTCTCACTCCCAAGTCACGAGGAACAACTTGTTCTGAAGGACCTGTTACCTACGGTCTGCAATGCGCACCGGATACTCTGAAAATGAAAAGTTCCCCGAGACTTCCAACTCTGAAAAGTCAAAAACGTGTGAGGGATCCTGTACATACTTCCTCAGCATCGATACGCGGAACACATCGTGAACTTCCGTAAGACTGGGTGGTAAGGCTAGTTGATACGCTGTCTCTCCAACTCGGGCAAGAATGGGAAAATGCCTAATAAATCGTGGATTTAGCTTGCCCTGTTTCCCAAATCACATCACACCCTTTGAGGGTGAGACACAGAGGAATAGGGCTCGGCTCCTGAGCTCGTGAGTTGGCTCGATATATTTAATATTTTTTAATTTCTCCAAATTAGGTCAAGTGGGTATATCTACTAAAAGATCCTTATTTCAACTGTACATCAAATGACTAAAATTAAATAAAATATGTCCAAATTTGTGTGATTCGAGCTCGAGCCTAGCAAAAATGGGGAGAGCCGAGCTCGAGCCAAACTTCTTTGACCCGAGCCGATCCCGAGCCATCCAATGTTTGGCTCGGCTCGGCTCATTGCCAGCCCTACGGAGGAACACGTGATCCCCAACCTCAAACTCAAGCGATTTTCTACGAACATCAGCATAACTCTTCTGCCTGCACTGAGCTGCAGTCAACCTCTGCTGTACTACTCTGGCAACCTCTACACACTGATGTACCATCTCTAGCCCTACTATTTGCCTCTCACCAATCTCGAACCAATTCAATGGAGATCGACACGGCCTCCCATAAAACACCTCATACGGTCGCCATGTCGATGTTGGAATGATAACTATTGTTGTATGCAAACTCCACAATAGATAAGTGATGTTCCCAAGAACCTCCCATTCTAGGCAACAAGCTCTCAACATATCCTCTAGGGTCTGAATGGTCCTCTCTGACTGTCCATCAGTCTCGGAGTGATAAACTAAACTGAATGCTAGTTGAGTACCTAATGCCTTGTGAAAACTCCACCAAAATCGTGAGGTGAACCTCGGATCCTGATCCGACACAATAAATAAAGGCACACCATGTAGAGATACGATCCAATCCACAAACAGTCTGGCCAACTTGCCGACTGATCACTTCTTCCTAATGGCTAGAAAGTGAGTTGACTTGGTCAATCGATCAACTATTACCCAGATCGCGTCTCTCCTGCTCGATGTCACGGGCAATCCCATCACAAAATCCATGGTCACATGCTCCCATTCCACTCTGGTATTGGCAATGGCTGCAATAAACCTCCTGGCCTCTGATGCTCTGCCTTCACCTGCTGACAAATCATGAACCTTGTCACGTACTCAGCTACATCCTTCTTCGTTCCTGGCCACCAAAAGTGCTTCCTCAGACAATGGTACATCTTGGTAGTTCCAAGAATGCACGGTATATCTAGAACGATATGCCTCATCAAGAATGCTCTTGCTTTCCTCCTCCTCTGCTGGAAGATAAAGTCTGTCTCTAAACCTGACTGTACCATCGTCCCATCGCTCCACCTCTAATATCTGAAGAATATATGGTTATTTCGAATCTACCCTCTGAGTCTCAATCACCGAATGGTACACTGTTGGTCTTACAGTCAAACTAGCCAACACGGCTCTGCCAACCTCTCGGAGAATCCTAAAGGAAGATTCTACAACCTACTGATACAACTTCTACTCCTAGACCATGAGATATGACACAACCGTCTTTTGACTCAAGACGTCCGCCACAACGTTAGCGTTGCCCGGATGATAAAAAAGGTCGAGATCATAATCCTTGATGAACTCCATCCATCTATGCTGCCTTAAGTTCAAATCCTTCTATGTGAACACATATTTCAAGCTCTTATGGTTAGTAAAGGCTTGAACCTTCGCACCATATAAATAGTGTTTTATTAGGTAGTTCGAAAGCCAATCCGATACTATGTATCATTTAGTTTATTAATATAATGGCATAAATTCATTGTGTAATTAAATCGATCTTTGTTTATCGTATCACGATGAAGTTCATAAACATACGCAATAGTCTTCGTATTATAATGAGATCATAATTACAAGATCGAAGACTTATAAACACATGTTCTTAATTGTTCCTGTTCGAAGGATGTTTGAGAAGGACATCAAACATCCGGATAGATGAGTACATGTTTCTTCAGCTCATATGATGAGGGTGACTGATCCTATAAGTCACTTGTGTGGAGACACTGTGCTGGACCTGTAAGTGCTCATTGATGAATGAGTTCACTGAACTAATCTGACCATGAATCGTTGGATGGTATGTACCTCACTATTAACCAGCTCGATTCTTTTGTCACGGTTGCGTCGATGATCCTTAGACTCGAGACATCAAGGATATCTTGTAGGTACCGTCTCTGAGCTTTAACCTTGACTAACGAATCCCTAACCATGGGTTATCAATAAGTCAAGTGATCGAGTTCAAGGAGATGCCCTCGAAGGTAATTGTGTGTTCAATACGTACTTGGTAATAGGAGAGACAATGTTCCGGGAATGATGCGCTCAAGTCCCTGGCTAGGGCGGACTCTGTGTCAGATAAAGAGTTATATGATATAGATTAGCGGCATCTGATTCAAGTGAATCGACTGGCTAGGGTTTAACAGTAAACCATATCCTGGGTCGATTTGGGAACATTACATGGATGTAGGATTATATCAACGCAGTAACTGTTGACGGAAACATTCCTATAGTGGATTGCATAAACCCCAATGCCTTTCGGGATCACGCGGTGTTGCTTGGCACCCAATGTGATCGGAAGCCCATCCGAATTTATTGTGGGACATTAAATTCGGTTGATTAATTAATATAAGGACATTAATTAAATCAGTAGGTCTGTAAAGAGTTACTGGGCTTAATGGGCCATTGACTGGACTAGTATTTGGGCCTAGAGGGTCACACACAAATGGTTTTCAAGTTGGTAGACTTTTTGACGGGGTTTCGGATAAGTGTGGGTTTTTCTGAAAAGTCGTAAAACCACCTATTATAAAAGATTTGATGCTACGTCGAGGGCCAATAACCCTGACCTAGCCGCCCCCCTCTCTCTCCTCTCTCTCCTCTCTCTCTTTGGCGCCCCCACCTCTGGCCGACCCCGGGAGACTCCGCTCCGACTCCCGCCTGCTCCGTCTTCTCATCCGATGGGAATCTGAATCCGCATGTCGCAGAGAATTACGTGCAGCTAGACGAGATCTGCAGATGATGCTGCGAGCGAGGAAGCGAGGACGATCCACCAAGAGGAAGACCACGTGGATATCGCTAGAGGACGGGCACTTGCGTGGCTTGCGGCATCACACCGACGGAACCGGACGAATGTGGATTCGAATCCACGCAAGATAAATCCGATTTACGGTTTAATAGTTTTGTAGATCGAAACGGGATGGATCCAATCCCAATTATTTTTTATCAGCTGCGTTTTTGGTCGGATCCGGACACAGGTGAGCCCAACAAATAGTGCCAACAAATCTTCAGTGCAAATACAACAGCTGCCAACTCCAAATCGTGAGTGGGGTAATTCTTCTCATGCTGCTTCAGTTGCTTGGAAGCATAGGCTACCACCCTTCCGTGCTGCATCAGGACCGCGTCTAAACCTCGACGAGAAGCATCCGAGTAAACCACAAACCCATCCGAATCGGATGGAAGTACCAAAATCGGAGCCAAAGTGAGATGAGCCTTCAGCTCAGTAAAGCTCCACTTATACTCATTGGTCCACACAAAACGAACTTCCTTATGATTCAACCTCGATAAGAGTGCTGTTATGGAAGAAAAATCATGAATAAACTGCCTGTAATATCCTGCTATCCTAAGAAGCTTATGATCTCAGTCATAGTCATCAGTCTCCCCCAATCCATCACTGCCTCAACCTTGGCCGAATCCACTGAAATACCATCACCATAAATGACATGCCCCAAAAAGTGCACCTTACCTAACCAGAATTCACACTTGTTAAATTTGGCATAAAGTTGGTGCTCTCTCAAGACCTGCAATACCACCTGAAGATGTGTAGTATGCTCTCCCTCAGAAGAAGAATACACCAATATATCATCCGTAAATACCACTACAAATTGATCCATATAGTCCCTGAAAACTCAGTTCATCAGATCCATGAAAGCTGCTGGAGCATTGGTCAAGTTGAAAGGCATAACCAAAAACTCATAATATTCATACCGGATCCTAAAAGCCGTCTTACTCACATCTGACTCATGGATCCTCATCTGATAATACCCTGACCTCAAGTCAATCTTCGAAAACATCTTAACGGACTGCAACTAATCCTTCAGATCATCAATCCTCGAAAGTGGGTACTTGTTCTTCACTGTCACCTGGTTCAACTATATATAATCAATACACAGCCTCAAAGAACCATCATTCTTTCTAACAAATAGAACAGAAGCGCCCCACGAAGAAGTACTGGGACATATAAAACCCTTATCCAGCAAATCTTGTAATTGCGCCTTCAACTCAACGAGTTTGGTTGGAGCCATCCGGTACGGAGCCTTAAACAAGGATGTCGTGCCAGGTGCGAGCTCGATAGTGAACTCAACCTCCCGCTGAGGAGGAAGGCCAGGCAACTCCTCAGGAAATACATCAGTAAAATCACACACTCAAGCACATCTAAAGGACTAGAAATACTATCATCACAAGCAACAACCATTGAGGCGAAGAAAGCCTCACAACCGCCAACAAGCAACCTCCGTGCCTTAAAAGTAGAAATGAAAATACCACGAGAAGATAGACTAATACCTTAAAAGTAGAAATCTAGAACGCCCGGAATAG
This sequence comes from Zantedeschia hybrid cultivar, assembly GCA_030544215.1. Taxonomy (NCBI): domain Eukaryota; kingdom Viridiplantae; phylum Streptophyta; class Magnoliopsida; order Alismatales; family Araceae; genus Zantedeschia; species Zantedeschia hybrid cultivar. The sequence continues at coordinate 10,571,921 of JARZZO010000001.1, read as the reverse complement.
AGAAGCGCACCCTCTTCCTATGACAATCCACCTTAGCATAATAGGCCTTTAACCAGTCCATACCCAAAATGACATTAAAGTCTCAAATGGCGAGCACAACCAACTGGGTTGGTAGCTAATGACCCTTAATGGCTAAGGGAACCTCACTCAAGTAGTTATAAGTCAACCGAAAAGCTCCAGAAGGAATCTCAATCATCAGCCCACTAGAAATCTCCTCAACGGGTATAGAAAGAATATTTACAAACTGTTCAAAAATAAAATAACACGATGCACCCGAATCAATCAACACAGGAGCAGAGTTTTCAAGGGCAGAAAATGTACCTTTCACCAAGTTAGACGTATGAGACTCCTTCCTCGTAATAGCAAGAACTCTCCCCTAGGTCCTTTGCTTCTTATGATCTCCCGGGCCCTGCCCTGACCATACCTCTGCGAGAAACTCTTGCCAAATGGCCCTACTGGCTACAAGTATAACACTTGCCTGAGAATGCGGGACACTGAGTCCCAACGTGTGCATTGCCACAATGACGACAAGTCACTGGAACCCTCTGGGTTGCCTCCTGCTGTGCATTGGACGTTGTCTAACTCTGCTGGGTCTGTTGCTGCCAGTGCTACCACTGCTACCTCGGAAGAACCTCCTGAATCTGGAGCCAAGCAAAGACAATTCCGAACTGGACAAAGTAGCTACTGCTGTTGTGGTCTTCCCTTGTTGTATGCCGGTCCCTGAGCTGCCAATCCTCGATCCCAAGCCATCTAGTCATGCTGCACCTCTACTGTCGATGCACACTTCACTGCCGAAGCAAAGTCTGAAAATAATGGGATGCCACCAAACTCCTCAAATCGAATCTTAACCTGTCAATGAACCTCTCGGTCTGATGCTCCTCATTCTTTGATATGAAAGGTACAAATCTTCCTAAAGAAACAAACTTCATCTGATACTCGAGTACTGACATGCCCCCTTGAGTCAACTCCATGAACTCTCTCTGCTTAACTTTCTGAACATGCCTGGGGAAATACTGCCCGTTGAATTCCCTCACAAATGTCTCCTATGGAATCTTCTAAGATTCTTATCCGCATGAGTCATTCTCTTCAAGGTGGTCACCAGTCATAAGCATCATCCTTTAACATAAAGGTGGCTAACGGGGTCTTCTCAGTCGCCGCACAGTCCAAGGTATCGAAGGTCTTCTCAATTTCCTTCAGCCAATGAGTTGCCTCATCAGGGTTAGGACGACCAGTGAAATGAGGCAGCCACAGTTTTATGAACCTCTCCAAAGTAGCCGAAGACCCTCCCAAGCACTCAAACTCTCACTAGGGTCTCGAGTCTGATACCTAGTCTCTATCATTGCCTTTACAAAACGTTCCATATTCTGCCTATCGGCCTTAGACCCACTAGAAACGTCTCCCTGATCATGAATAATGGGTATCCTGTTTCTAGGAGCCATCTAATCGCCTACAATCACAAGAATAAGAAATCTCTAATTAGAGCCTAAAATCTAAACTATCGCTGTGTCTGTACGGGATAATGTATTCATTTGCTGAAATACGATATTTAACTTAGTTATTTATATATTTACCAGACCAAATATTCTGATACCAACTGTAACGACCTGCTACCTTATAATCGGGGATCCGATTACTAAAAGAGTATCGAATCATTAAAATAAGGAGCCAAACCAGGATCTCAAATAAGTCTGAAAAATAAATGATAAATTAAGCTAAACATTCCATACCACATCGAACTGTAAAGTAAAAAGTGCAGGAAATAAAATTATTACAGTCCGACTTGACTGAGCAATTTAATACATAGTTCATAATTGAAATAAAATAATTATGCATAAAGGCCAGAAATAAAAGTACAACTACGTCAGGGCATAGCCCAGAACAATGATTGTTGGCACGCAACCTAAGACAGAACCCACAACTCCTACGCCTGTCGGAAACCTCATCTGAAAACGCAAGGAGTGAGTTGCACAAGAATGGACTTAGTAGGGATCCTTCGACCCTACCTCCCCCCCCTCCACACACACACAATCGCGACACAACAAGGACATATAGGCAAGATATGTGCAAGTAAAGCGATAAATAAACCATGAGTCCATCGTAAGAAACACATAGAAAGCGGTCAAGTTAACCAGGAAAACACCGACCCACTGGGATGGAACAGCAACTCCTCAGATAGCGCGCTGGCTACTCCAGCCTGTCTAGCTCTAGGTGGTTCTATCTCCTCCCAGTCACGAGTGACACTCCGAAGTGTACCACTCCCACACCCGTACTACCTACTACCCCGAGGTACATCTGGTGACCCTCGCCTCCTAGGCATCATTGTGTCACTCCCCCATCGACACTATGTCACTCCCACACCGACACAGGATGTCAAGCACTAATAACTGTCATTCTAGGTCTACGATCGCATAATCACAAAGAAATGCAATTCCGAGCACATGGAAATCCCCCCCCCCCCCCCCCCAATGTATGATGTCAAGCATGCATTAACAAAATTATCTAACAATATACACGAATCTAGTTGACATATTGTATAATAATCACTCATTATGAATGCAGGAAAATTTGGGGCTTTGGCTTGAATCGCGTCGACCATGGTCGACACCATTCAACACCCAAAAACTAGTTCCATAGAAACTGGCCTCAGGATTTCCGGAGACATAGGCCTGAATCGCGTCGACCATGGCTGACGTGATTGGAAAATCGCATCACCCTTAATGGATGCGATTTAGCGCCAAAAAATAGAACTCCCCTCTTGTCTCCACCGAGACACAACATGAGGTTCCCCTCCCCTAAATTGAGTAAAAATGTCACAAATAGAGAGAGAGAGAGAGAGAGAGAGAGAGAGAGAGATGGAAAATCCATTAACCACAATAAGACATGCCAATTTCAAGCAAGATCCCCCCTAAACATACTCATTTTCTACCTAAAAATCTCCACACATCCATAACATGCTCCAAAGCAAGACTCATTTAAAATGCACGAATTAAATTGATCAAAATACACGTGAGGATCGTCACCCAACCGATTACTTGAACTCCTTCCAAATCCTCATTGTCGAACTGTCACACCATAAGCCACTGCCGGTACCGTCGTAGATACCGTTTCCCCACCGAGACGTCGGTCGCCATCTGGAGAGTGAAGAGCCATAGAGGAGATGGTGGTGGAACGGGTAAGAGGTGATGAGGGGCGTGGAGTGGTGGAGGAGGAAGAGGAAGCGAGGGAGACAGAGAGGTAGAGAGAGGAAAGAGAGAGAGTGAGAAGGAGAGAATGAGGGAAAGGAGGGAGAAAGGAGGGGTGGCTCGGGGCGTCAACCCCGACTGAGCTAAATCGCGTCGTCCCAAAAAGATGCTGTTCAGACGACAAGACGGGGGTCGTACACTAGCAGGCGTCTGAATCGCATCGACCATACTTGATGCCATTCAGACAACAAGACCGGGGCCGTACACACGTTCCCCGACGCCTGACCACATGTCCCACATGCATGGTTTCTTAATCGCGTCACCCTTGGCCGTGCCTTTCAAAAGAGCGTCTTGATTGCTTGATGCAGTTTAGAGCCCATGCACCAAGCTCAAAAAGACCCAAACCAGAGGATCCAATATCGAAACCAACTCGATAACTAAGTCCGAAACCTCAATCCTTACAAATGATGTAGTGAGTGAGAGTGAGTAGACTGCAAACTCAGCTTAACCCTTTCGTGCCTACCCGGTAGGTTTCCAGAGACTTATTGGACTAGGTAGGCTATAGGGTGGTAGGTGCGTCGAAGGAACAACCTACTCACCGTTATGACTGTTAGTTTATGGTTATCTCCGTTACTTCTAGTTGAAAGATGAGTCGCCCTACGAACTTACGTCTTATAAATGATTATTAAACTTTACAACTGATTGGGTTATGACTATGAGAAATACAACCAATCAGGTGAAAGATTAATGAAAGAACAACTCAATCTTATGACCTTATGATAATGACTGATAGTAAGTATCTTTTTATTTTCTATGCTAGTATAAAGTTCCACTTAAAGGAAATAATGTAGGAGTGAACGCATGAAATTGTTGGATTGTTATTATCCTGTTAAATGTTTTCGCTTACAGTTCACGTTATTTTTTTCATGATACATGCATTTTATAATAGTTCAATGTGTTATTTCATAAATGTCTCATGCATTTATAACATATTGTTGAGTAGTCCAAAAAAATTAACAATGGGAGAATGAAATGTATAATTTTGATTTGGATTAAATTTTAAAGTTAAGCCTTGAAATCTTATGCTCACTTTGTAATACTTGTAAATGCTCATAGGATAAGAATTGCACATTATATATAAGCAAGAAAAATAAATAGGTTGGTGTATGTGTGTATGTGTAGGATATCAGTAGGGATGTAAATGATCTTTACTGAGAACTCAATTTATAGGTCCTTATAAAAGATATTTAATATATTTTTCAAAGATTCACCACAGAAGATAAAAAGAGAAAAGATGGCTCCAGTTCATAAAAGAAAAATTTCTAGGTATGACCAGTTTATTTAATTATTTGAAATATGTTACTTATATTTCTGTTGTATGATGGACATGATCTCTGTATTGTTTTGTTATATTTATGTTCCTTATTATTTTGTTTTTGCTCTTGTGCATCTACCGGAGATCTGTTAAAGCTGGGATGTTACGATATTTCCAGAACTTGACGACGATGAAGCATTTCATGAGGATGGATCTGCCTTCATTTAAGGGGGAGAGTGATCTGACGGTGACAGAGAACTAGATCAAAGAGATCGAGAAGATCATTCGGGCGATCAAGTGCCTAAAAGAGGACTAGGTGAGCTTGGCGAGCTATATGTGGCAAGAGCTTGCTGACGTATGGTGGACATCGATGCTAAGGACGAAGTTCGTTAGTATGGAGTTGAAGATATCTTGGGAGGACTTCTTGATAGCTTTTAGAGGGAAGTTCTTTCCTCTCCATATCCAGATAGGGTGGCTTAGGAGTTCTTGAGTCTGACTCAGAGGCAGATGAGTGTGTTAGAATATGAGGCAAAGTTTTCAGAGCTGGCGAAGTTTGTACCTCACATATGCACATATGGGAGGTGGAAGTTATAGAAGTTCTTAATGAAATTGAAGTCGGACGTGAGGGCAAAGCTCATGGCTTACAACTTTGCCATAATAGAGGTGGTTGTGGATGCAGCCTATCAGTAGGAGGTCAAGCATGATATTTTCTTGTAAGAATGTTAGGTGGCATCAAAAGAGCAAGGTTCGACATCGATCTTCCAACTGATGAGGAAGCGGTTGGAGTTCTAGAGGACTCCTATGAAGATCCCAGTGAAGGCCCCAATACTGCCAGTAATGAGAGTAGTGCCAATTCGCACTGTTTGTCAGCAATGTGGGAGGACACTTGGAAGATTAGAGTGCCTATAGGTAGTAGGCAAATGTTTTAGTTGTAGGGAGGCTGGCCACAGGATCAAAGATTGTTCGAAGGCAAGGACTACTTCAGTGACTGCACTAGCTAGACAGCGACCCCCTGCTCGTGTTTTTGCTTTGATTAGAGAAGATATGGAGGTGGCTGAGAATGGCACAAAAGGTACTATTTTGATTGATGGTGTGCATGCTAATGTCTTGTTTGATACCGATGCTACCCTTTCATTTATCTCTTTGAGTTTTGCCCATATTTTAGTAGATAAGATGGATGTAGTTAAGATATATGTCATTGTGACTATTTTCGCACCAGGAGGGATAGTTCAGTTAGATAGATGCATTGCTTCCCTTTGTGTTGAGATTTAGGATAGGAGGTTATCCACTCACTTGAATGTGTTAGATATGGACGACTTTGATGTTATTTTGGGTATGGATTGGTCGGAGCAGCACTCTGCTTTGTTGGACTACAGAGGGATGTAAATTATTTTTCAGATTTCAGGTGAGGAGGAGTTTTTTTTTGTTCCTAGGACTAGTGAGCTAATAGTCTCTGTTATGAAGGTTCAGAAGTGAATGAGTAGAAGTTGTTGTGTTTATTTGGTCGGTGTTGTTTCCGTTTTGGAGGAGAGTCAACCTCTTGGTGTTGCCGAAGTTGTAGAGATCTGGGAGTTTGTGGATGTTGTAGTTCACTGAATTGATTTGACTTGAATCGCTAGATGGTGATTTGTCTTATTGTCAACCAGTTTGATTCAACGCCACAGTAGCGTGATTGGTCCTTAGACCTGAGATACTAAAGACACCTTGTCGGTAGACTTTTGGACTTTGACCTTTGCTCACGAATCCCTATCTACGAGGTTCCTAATAGTTAAGGATCGGGTCCAGAGGAAGATCTTTGAAGGTGATTGTGTGTTCAATAAGAGATCATTCGTTTTCAAGTAATTAGAGAGAATACTCTAGGCAAGATGCGCGAGAGTCTCTGACCAGAACAAATAATATTAGGAAAGATATTTTCTGATATTGTATAGCGGCATCTAATCGAAGTGAGTTGACCATCTAGAGTTTGATAGTTGACCATGCCTAAGGTTTGACTCAAGAACATTGCACGAATGAACGAATATACCCACGTGGTAACTGTGGACGTGTAGGTTCTATGAGTAGGTTGTTGAACTCTATTATCTTATGGGATCATGTGGTGTTACTTGGTACCCAACTTGATCAGAAGTTCGACCAATTTTACATGAGATGTTAATTCAGTTAAGTAATTAATTAAATATGTGATATTAATTAATTACTATAAGCTAATAAAGTGTTATTGGGTTTAACAAGTCGAAAACATGATTCGTACTTGGGCCTAGAGGGTTACATGCACAAAAATTCTTGCCTTACTGTATTTAAATGGGTTTTATATTAATTTGGAGACTTTTGTGAAAAGTTGTTCGGTTAATATAAATAAGTGTTATGAGAAAACCCTAAGCCAAACTCCAGAGCTCCTCCCGGACAACTGCCTCTCTCTCTCTCTCTCTCTCTCTCTCTCTCTCTCTCTCTCTCTCTCTCTCTCTCTCTAAGCTGTCCGCCCCACATCAGGTGCCCCCTATTGCTCCGCTCAGCCACTTCTACTTCCCAATCAATGGGAGCTCTGCTCGCCATCATGGACACTGCCGCAGAGTAGAGACGACGGCGATCACACCGTACAAGATGGGAGAATGAGGACGAATCATCGAACGAGGATCGTGTGTATAGGGCATTAATTACTTTTAAGTGATGCCATTAGTAATTTGAACACTAGTTAAGATTGTCCCATTCTGAACTAAAAGAGCTATTTAAAGAGGATTCCATTCTACTTACTTTAGAATGGCTCAAAGATCGAAAGAAACTATGAAAACGAAACTTCTTCGGATAAGTATACTGTAGAAACCTTAGAGCTTGGAGAATGCAAATGTTTCTATTGGTTACCTTTTCCTTGTAGAGACTGGCCATTGAGTTTTTCCACTATTGAGTGAGATCTTACTTATTTCTATTTCTTTCTGGAAGGTAGGATTATTATTATTGTTGTCGTTATTCTGTGGACCTCAAAAAGAGTCATTTTGTCCTCGAGTGTCCAAGCATTTGGGATTGGTGATTTGTACACCACACTTTTTTTTTCTTTTTCTAAAACAAGCTAGACACCACACTGATGAGCTTATGTAAACCAAATTATTATCTAGTGAAGCCAATTCTCAAGGTGGGCTTAGAGGTCGAATGCATGTCTAGGATCCCGCTGAACCACCACGAAATTGTTACGTCTTTGTATGATTACTTTGTTTCTTTGTTCTCTCTCTTCTATATTTCCTTTTATTACTTCAACTTGTTTGTTGCATTACTTTGGAAATTCTTCTTTATCTTTTTTTTTGGTTTGTCACAAATTTGGGCCATCAATTTATTCAAAGAGTCTAGGATTAGGGGTGTTCACTATTTGGTTCAAACGAAAAGTCAAATCAAACTACTTATTCAGTTTACTTTGGTTCGATTTGAAGTCGAAAAAAAATTGGTTTGGTTGAAACCAAGCTGAAGAAGAAAATTAAATTTTGATTTGGTTTCTAATCTTCATAAACCAAACTAAACCAAACCAAACAAATCGAATTACTTATAAGGGCATAAATTTAGCGTAAATATCTAGTGGTTGTTGTATATTCTAAACTAAAATCTTTGAAAAGTATGAAGTATAATGGTGCACTGTGATCCTTTCTATTCAAATTAAGAACAACTTCCTCTATTCATATGTAAAGTGTAATATAAGTTTTTTAATTAAACTGTAAAGAGTGGTATGACCCCTTATTTTAAAATAATTTAATTTATTTCATCATTATATACTAAATCATTTATTAGAAGTTAATTATAATAACTAAATAGTATATCTATTCTTTATTTATAAGAATTATTTATTTATTATATAAATTATTAAATTGTTGAAGACTTATTTGAAAGATAAAGTCTCGTTGTGATGGCTAAACCAAACCATTCGGTTTGGTTTGGTTTGGTTTGGTTTGGTTTGAGAGTTTGTTTAATTTGAGTTGAAATATCTTAAATTGCTCTAAAATCAAATCAGACCAAATCGTGAACACCCCTATCTAGCATTACATGAAGGGCTGCAATCTTGACAATTAAGTTTGACTTTAATGTAGTCAGATTCCCACTTAATACATTGATTCCACATATGATACATCAACAGCAAACTCATATCACACATGGTATATCAATAGAAATAATGAAACCATCTTATAGTATGTAACGAATCAAATACAAAATTATTAAGTTACAAAAATATTTGTATTGAATGCCTCTCGTCGGCAAATCCATTTGGGAAATAAATTGAAGTATCCATATGCCTCATTAATTAGAAAGAGCTTTTCGTGGCCGATACAATTTAACTGCCCGATCATTTGTTGGTTGTGTTGGTCTTGCGTTCATTTCTGACTCCTGTCACACATTAGATCGAAATGAAATTTCACATAAGCGTGTATAGGAGAAATGTATAAAAGAATAATATATATTTCCAACACGTCATTATCTTCTAAAGATAATGTATATATATAGACAAAAAAAAGAATATAAGGAAGTAAAATTACATCCATATAAACAATTGTTTTCATATTAAATACCCTATTCACTGGTGTAATTGTCGAAGGATACCCTCAAATTGTTAAAGGATATATCAAAATAGTTTGGTGCAATTGCCAACATGAACCCACTCTAGTAACAAAACATTAAGGAGTATGGGTTGGATGATAACAAATTTTTCAAAATTTTGAGATGTATTTTCCTATAATCTTCCGTTTATAGAAGCTTCAAAACTAACCTTCCACTCAGTCTAGAACATTAATCAATTAAGGAAAATTTGCTAGCATAGTCTACCTCCATTTATTGACAAGAAATTACAGCGTTAATATAATGATTGTGTGTGGGAATGGACCTACTAGATGACTGTAGAGATTGTTTTCAAAGACATGGACTGTGAACGATGGCCTACTTGGGTTCGGGTTAAGCCCCTTGCTTGGCTTGGATTCATGCAAACAAGGTTTTGCTTTGGGCCAAGTTGTTCAAACTAGTTAGCACTTGCTTCCAAATAGGGTATGGTTATGCAAGTTAATGAGTGAATCAGCGAACTATATATGTTATTAAGTAAGCTGAATACAATTTCTGCAAATAAATTAAGAAGTGCATATTTTTACGTTTCATAATGGACTACTAGGTGACAAACTCCTACTTGGGGATGTTCTCATACAAATTAACCATTTTGTAGGGTCCCTCCAAGCTTAAACATGAAGGTGACCAAATTTAATACATATTTGCCTTATGCTTTGAACCCTAGTTAAACCCACTTAAAAGACAAGAGGAGAGTGATTCAACCATGTAATATTTAGCTGAGGATGATGTGTTCCCAGTAGCTAATCATTTTCAATAGCATACTTTCAACAAGGTGTTCTGTGTAGGTTAAATTTAATCATTACATGTTTGATACCAAAATAGCTAGGAGAACGTTAAGTACAATTAACTCCCCTTAGACTTCGTAGTGGAGTAGGACACTGGACTTTCTCTTCACATCTATGATACTTCGTAAGAGATTGTGGGTAGATGTTAAGATTTTGGGATTTTTTCAGATAACTTCCTAAAAGATTTCATATTTATTGATAATCCTATGTATAATTCATATCTTCATATTATTCCCTTCACTATGATTATATCTGCATATAACCCCTTTAATTACGTAGTTTGTTTTGAATTTTATCAGAATTAAAATATTATTATTTTACATAAAATATATGAAAGCTATTAAATAAAAGTATCAATAATGCCTTCAGTTAAAATACAAATTTATGCATAAGCTTTGATGTAATTCAGCTTTGCAAGTATATTTAGTACAAAAAAATTTCTATTTAAAATATGTACTGTAAATAGAAATAGTTTTTTTATGCTAAATATATACAGCAACCTTACGGGTGGATATCTTCATGCAATTTTTCTTGTGAGGTGTTTGTAGTTTAATTGTGGGTGTTATTAGGATTTAGATTTATTATCTTTCACATATTCTATGTAACGTAATAATATTTTAATTCATGTGAAATTCAAAGTAAACCTACAATAGTTGAGGAGATTATATGCAAATACTATTATAGTTAAAAAAGTTATACGCGAACATGAATTATACAGTGAGTTATCTACGAATATGAAATCTTTTAAGGGTTATTTGCAAGAACCCCCTTTATTACTTTAGTTGTTTTGAGAGAAGGATGCTAGATTTTGGAGCTCATGTACATAGTTTTTTGTTTCCAATGCAAAAAATAGGATTTTAATATCATCAACTAACAAAAAGTAGAGTGTTAGACATTGTTTGACGTGTATTAAAAATAGGGGCTGAAAGTGACTTTCAGTTAAAATTTTTGCCACGGCACCAATGGCATATTTGATGGAACTTTTAATTGGAGGCTACTTTAAACTTTCACTTTTAAAATAAAAATTATTGAATAAAGATAGTTATGACTGATCTTAGATAGTTGTAATACTCAAACTTTTCCTAACAATTGCATGCTTATGAAATTTTTTTATTAAAAGCCAAGGAAAACGTTAATGCCTTCCTTCAAAATAACTAAAACCCAAAGATACTTTCAACCAAACACTGCCAACACAACCCTAACAATTCTGAAGGACTCTATAAATTTCTTCATCTGAAGTCAGTTCAAAGTGAAAGCACATGGCCTGCGAGGGCAGTTGGTTCACCACCTCCCTTTCAGAAGGGAGGTCTCATGCTCGATTTTAGTTGGGGCCTAAAATCCCTCCGGCCATGCAGCCCTGGTGTTGTTGGGATCTTTATCTTCTGATCTGTGGGATTATTTTTTCAAAAATCAGACGGACCTGAAATTGTCGCCTAATAAGGTGGACCCATCCACAGAACATGAATTATCTCTAACTCTGGAGGAAAATTTTGGATTCTCGATTAGAATTCCGGTCGCTTGTAAATAGTTGTACATAATCGGCCTCTGGGTCTTTTTAAAAATAAATAAATAAGAAAACACATGGCCTGCAATAATATTAGAGTATTGCGTGATTAATTGTTACGTATGCGTTGCATGCATTCATGGAATTTTTTGCATGTGTCCGCTTGTGTGCATGAGAGGAATACAAAGAAGGAAAAAAGGATAAAAAAAGAATAATAGTGTAGCTACTCACATCGTTGACTGCATCCCTTAACATTCTGACCTGCTCCCTCGAGACGGTTCTCACCTGCAGCAAGTGTGAGACAGTCAAATTCGTGTACACAAGCATGTTCATATAGGAGGGTTTGGGATTAATTATAATACATCAGTAAAATGGACTTGATCTTTTGACTCGGAAGCATAAAAAATCTGGTTATAAATTCATGTAATATCAGTATATCGAGACCTAAATTTAATGGGTCCAATTAAATGAATCTAATAATGGAATTAAATCGGTTCTGACGGCCCTATACCATAGGCTAGTTAGCCTGCTACCTGAAGAGGTGATTAAGCTTCGGAAGAGTGGGAGTCCGGTCCAATGACCAAGGTTCGTCGATTCGAAGAGTCGGACTGATTCGGATGATCTATGATCTGATACGAGTTGAGTCAACTCCACGCATAAAAAAGTTCTTTCAAATCGTATAGACTTGATCGAGTTGCACCTATTCAGATTCGCCTTGATACAATCGAGTCGTCTGAGTCGACATGAATCATATGACAAACCATGCCAATGACACACTTACTGGCAAATTTATCGAGGGAGAGAGGATAAGATGCAACCAGGTGTTAGCTGAGTGAGCACTTCATGGCAGGGAGAGCATTTTAAGACCTAATAAAGCTGAGTCAGTTCAGACTCAAAAGGAGTGAATTGAGATGATCACTGGGACTCATATCTTGGATCTTTACACGAGCCTTTAAATCTCGTTAGAGGAAAAAAAATATTTATTAATGAGGTAAAATTCTTTCTGTTAATGAGTTATTTTTTTTCTTCCAATGATGCCATGCATGCTGAGCAAAGGTTACGTACGTACCTTTTTGACGATGGTCCAGACGACCCCCTCGGTGCAGGGGGGCGTGGTGAGTGAGCCCAAGTACCGGTAGTACTTCCTGCTCCCCCTCCGCACGTGCCTGGGGTCCTCTATTCCCACGTCCTCCTCCGCATCCTCCATTTCCCTCACCGCCCTTATGTACCCTTCCATCTGCCAAGGAAAAAACAAAAAAATTATAATCCTCACTGGGTCAGTGCCACTGTTCCATTCAAAAGATTTCTCTTAATGGAGTAAATTTCTTAAGAGAGAGAGAGAGAGAGAGAGGTATGTTCATCTGACCTCTGTGAGGAACGGATCCGGCCGGCCGATCTTGTAGAGGATGCCCACGACGGCGGTCCTGTTGTCGGCGCTCTCATGGACCATGTGCGTCTCCATGGCGTACCTGCCGTTGCCAAGCACCACCCACCCCACGAAGCATGCAGGAGGCAGATTTGTTCCCCAAAACACAAGAAATGCTACACATTAATCTAATTTTAAGGAGGAGAGGCTAGGGTGTACGTGTGCAACAAGAACTAATTAATTAATCACCTCTTGCCGTCGACGGTGTGCTCAGAGGGGGAGTGCCAGTGCAGCTGCTTCAGCACGTACTCGGTCCCGTTTATCCAGATCGCTCCCGCCCCCTCCGCCCACTTGAGCTTCACAATACCACACCCAAACGTTGGCAATGGCGTCCAGACACAGGTGCATATTATATACGATCTTAGCAGGCTAATTAATCAGGTGTGGGGGAGATCGATCCATCTTAACAATTACCATGATGTCGTGGCCTCGATTCCTGAGCGTGGCCTTGGCGGGGCGGTAGGCGCGGCGCAGCTTGCCGAGGTGCTCCACCACCTGCACCCTCTCGTCTGACAGGTCGATGGGGGACTGCATTTGGCCACCGCCGCAGGCCTCCCAGTCCCTGTGGATCTCTCCCCAGTGCTCCGGCCCGTTCTCGGCGCCGCTCTGGTAGCTGAACTCCCTCTCGTCCTCTGCATGCACCATGTACTTGTGATGAACAGTACTGTCCGGCCGGTTAATGGGCAGGGAATTATAGGAGATTAATAACACTGTAGCTAGCTAGAGTGGAGAAGGGATATGGCCGGAGCCGGCGTACCAACTTCCTGGGACGTTGCCGAGAGGAAGACGGCGGCGAAGGCGAGGGAGAAGAAGGCGAGCTTCCCGAGCTCCATGGTTGCCTCTTCGTCTGAGGACCCGAGGCTATGGCCTGGCTTGTGCTCCGGGGATCGAGTTGGGAGGAGTAGACTGTTGGGTTTTCTTCTTTGTACGCTGATGAGAGGGGGAGGTGGTGGAAATAAATAGAGGGTGGAGGTGGGGTGGGGAGGAAGGGTGGTCGGGTGGGGTGGGTAAACTAATCTTTACAGCTTAATCAAAGACACGGAGACCATTTTAATGTAACAACGGCTTGGTGCACACTTGAGGAGGTGTGGACACGCCTTCTGACCCGGCCTCAGAAGCTTCACCATTGCAGGAAGACTAATCCACATGGATTAACTTTAAAGTGGTATACCAACAAGAACGCGGATCGTCTACGGTCCTCTACGGATCGTAGTCAGTCAGTAACGTGGGAGGAGGGGGGGAGAGAAACCTAAAAATCACACTCCAGGATCCTGTGATTGCAAGATTCGCTCCCTTCCTCCTTTCCGTTCTTCCCTTCTCTCCACTTTACTGACGGGCTACAGTCTACGAAAGACCGTAAGTAATCCGCACTCTACGACTAAGCCCGGTGCATGAGTTAATTCATGCGTATATATCTTTGATGTTTAATTAATAAGTAGACATGACTAGAGGAAGCTGACTCACCTCTCTCTCTCTCTAGATCTCCACGTGATGGAGAAGGTGTTTAAAGCTGTCATCTTGGCATCTGGTTCATGCCCTGCCTTGCAATCCATGGCTCGTATGATACCTTTAAACAAAATAACTTGAGAGTGAGAGATGAAGAAAGGTTTTAAGGTGAAGTGCATAATTATCATGGCATCAAGTTGTCGTCGAAAGAAAGCGGTGAGCACAAAACATATGTACCACAGTAATGGGTAATGATAGATTATAACCGAACCATTTGTTACTTTTAGCAAATAATTCTTAAATAATGTTCTTGTCAATGATAGATTAATAAATTTGCAAAAATACTTATTCTTATACTTACCTTTTAACGAATATAGATTTGGATAATTTACTTTCCAACTCACTATCCGATAGTATCTGTCAATAATATGTTTTTGGTCTTTTGATGTGTTATTAGGTGAATTGTTATTTCTATCCTATGTTCCTAGAGGAATACTATTATATCACACTTTTTATGACTCTCTTTGTTACACTCATTAAGAGTCATTTGATCACATGATTAAAAAAACTCTCACTAATTGTACAAAAGTTGTGTCAACAATGACTTTAATGAGAACCATTTAATCAAAAGATCAAACGGTTCTCAACGAGTGTGGCAAAGAGAATAGTAAAATGTGTGGTATAATAGCATTCCTCATGTTTCTATGGGATAAGACAACTAGTGTGTTCTTGGTTCTCTTATGGCCTGGTCTGAGGAGGAATTCTTTTTCCAGTATTATAATTCCAAATTATCTATACTCTGAAATAATATTTATTTTGCTTCAGTAACTATTTATTCCGTCTGCGTAGAATTTAGATTGGATAGACACGTGAGAAGTATATGTTGAGTTTAGAAGAGGGGCCAAGCTAAGGAACTCTTACTGTCGGCTCTTTGATCAGACAATTAAAATAATATTTCAAAAAAGAGATCATGCCCTTATGCGATTCATCGGTGACTCAGTGTGAATTACATGGCACTATTTGACAGGCGCAGAGCAGCAGGCATCACTCTTTCTTTACCTAACAGGGATCAAAGAATTTTCATTGAATATATTGATTATAAATGATTTATGGCTTCCAATGAATATGATATTCTCTAGAGTTTTTAGAGCTTGTCCCTTCCATGAATGCATTTTCATGATACATTGTTTGTAAACTGTCTGACATTGTTAAGGTATTTGATTATCCGGGCTGAGATTGATCCGATAATATTGTTATTTGTAGCAAATAACTATAAGATGATTCGATTGCATTAATTATTTATTTAATTTATATGTTAATAGTCATAAAATTAATATAATGATTGGATAACAAATACAATTACATCTACATATCACATTTACACTTAATATTATGTTGTTTACTTATTTTGAATGCGCTATCGGGTATTGATCTCTGTTTTCCATATATATATATGGATGTATAAATAAGCTTTACACGTGTGTATAAAGAACCGGACGACTAGATTATCATGTATTCATTTTATAGAAGAGATTTGTATTCGTTACTTTATTCATTATATATATTCGTTTAAAAACATTGTCTCTTAGCTGTCCTATAAGCTAATAATCATCTGAATGATCTGATTATTGATCACATTTGCATCCCTAGCTAGTTTGAACACACTCTTTGATCGCATGAAAAAAAGGTTATTGACTAATAAGACACCATTATTTTATCCCATAAAGCATTCAAGTAAGCTCTCATGACCTTAGTATTTCCATGAAAAAGGACATGAGCCTCTGACAAAGTTTCAACCTAGGGGAGGAAAAAAAAAAAAAAAAACCCAACATGCTTAATCCAAGCCCCTTCCACACGGTCCGGTTTTTAGGTGTGGAACTTGTTTCTTCGTGTCCCGGTACGCAAAAAGACCAGTTCATATGGTGGGTTTAATAAATAAAGGTTTTTTTGCATATATACCCTTCAAAAATATCATAATTACATATATACCTCCAATTATTACATATTATCATCAATACCCCTGCAATCTTCAAAATATTCTATTTATGCTCCTCCCGTCAAACTTAGGTTAATTTCAACGAAATATGTCAAAAATATTGCATAAATCATGACATCATTAGAGGTATTTGGAATACAAAATGCAAGATTTTAATATACTAAGGGGTATATATGCAAAATATTAGTAAATTTAAAGGTATTTATGCCAAATCATTAGATCGAGGGATATAAATGTAACATTTTGAAGATTGTAGGAGTATTGATGATAATATGTGAGAACTGGGAGTATATATGCAAATATGTTATTTTCGAGAGGTATATATGTAAAAAAACTCAATAAATAATGCTCCATTCAGTAGGTTTACATACATTGGTAACTTGCTTTTCTTCTTCTTGGTATGCCATTTGGACTTTGGAGGACCTCTACCACCAGGAAGAGCAAGAGCAGCAAGAAGTAAACAATACAATAATGACGGTTGTTGATGAAAGGAACGGATTAATTAGTAATTCTCTTTGGAAATATAGGGTCTTGTCTTGGTTGTTGACAGGAAGACGTAGTCTCCACAAGAACAGGGAGGTCATGGTAGGAGAGGTGTTCTAGAAAGTCTTTGTTCGGGCATGTAAGGAAGTTTGGTATCTTGGGAAGGAGATCCTTGGCTTCCAACACAATATGTACAGATAGGGCCTCTTACAAATCACAAAATTCGGGTGTTGAGTTTGAAAGGCCCAAGATCATAAGCACTGGCCAGAACTGAAATTAACCAATGTAAGACTATTATAAGTCGCTACAACACTCCCCCTTACGGCCAAGTTGGCCGTGAAAATTAGATAAGAGGAGACGGGGCAAATTAGAAGATAAAGTTGAGCCATACCCCTGCTCTGATACCATCTTACAAATCACAAAACCCATGTTGGAACGACTTATAATAGTCTTACATCGGTTAATTTCAGTTGTGGTCAATGCTTATGATCTTGGGCCCTTCAAACTCAACACCCGAGTTTTGTGGTTTGTAAGATGGTATGTTGGAGTGACTATATAATAGTCTAAGTTGTAGCCAGTACTTATGATCTTGGGCCCTTCAAACTCAACACCTGGGTTTTGTGGTTTGTAAGATGGTATCAGAATAGGGACTTGGCCCAACTTTATCTTATCAAAGTTTATCTTCTAATTTGCGCCGCCTCCTCTCATCTAATTTCCACAGCCCATCTTGACCGTGAGGGGGAGTGTTGGAGTGACTATATAATAGTGCAAGTTATGGTAGGTCATTAAGAATTCTTCTCTCTTGTTTTGATTATCTTGTTTCAATTTTCAAAGAATCCTTTAATTTCTGTCTACCTGGCCTCTTATATCCATTATTAACATCATATCATGTTTATAATTTTTTCATTTCCTTTAATTTCACTTTTAAAAATTCAAGTCAATTACTGATCGTTTAAACTATTGGAATTGTAGAAGCTAGAATGTTAGGTTTTTTTTTAATGTTGAACCTAATTATTATGATATCTTCAAGTGCTATCTGATTTCACACCATTTCAATCAATCCTCGTTTAAACAAAGTTTTAACATTTCGAACGTTTAGTTAGTAATCACGTATTACTAAGCAATGGCATATTATGTTGGGTTAAATTACGTGCTATATATGAAGAGATTTATTGAAAAGAATACTCAATTGATTCTTGATGTGCATCCGATTGAATCTTGGCAATATCGAGTATTTGAGTAGCCTGAGACCCCAATCCAATCCAATCCGAAAGTCAGTTTAGGTGTCCGAAACCGACCTGGCAAGGTAGGTAAGTATGTCTAATGCTTCTAATTTAAATTTCGTAGATTTTAGTTAAGATTTGGGTAAGATCAACCATTACAAAGTCGGTTTACCGTGAAAATGGCAAAATGGGGAAATCTATCTTCTTCTCCAAAATTTCTCTTGCATACAAGCCAAGACGTAAGTAATACCATAAAAATGTTTCATATCAGACCAAGGGTGCATTTCCAAATTCCAGAATCCACCCCATCTGAATGAATTTTTGAATAATATGTCATACCACATTGGAAGTTATTTTGACACTACCATTTTATTCATGTATTAGTTGTCATTTAATATATAATATTATTGAATAGATAGCCTTAATCTCATAAGTTACGACATTATATGATCAAAACCCTTTTTCATTAACAAGAACTCATTAATAAAATTAACATCTATTTAGAAAACAGTTGTCTTTTATTTTATAAATCTCGATAGAAAAGTCATGTATATTTTGCCACCATCTTGCCATATTTTAGTTATTTAACGGAAAATTTGACCATCTCATTCAAATTTAAGCTGAATTATATGGAAACATATTTTTTTCATCATATTACCTTACCAATATTTAGTTAACCTACTTATAGAGGGTCACTGCAAGGTTCAAACATATGCCCCCAAAGCACCCATTTGCTTTCATGGGAGAAAGATCGTTTTCTCCTTTTTTTGGTTGCAACTGTCTACCCTAAGAACAAAATTTTCAAGTCCTATGTAGATTTTCTAAATCCTACCTCTAGTCACCAAAGTTGGAACCCTAGTGGCCTTCCTCCCACCTGGTATCAGGTGACATAACTTATCATTAGTTGGGCCTGCAGTGCATGCAGTATAATGCACCTACCAGGGAAACCCATTAAAGCTGTACGACTGGAATCAGATCAGATCAGATCAGATCAGATTTCTTGTTCAACTTATGTGACTTTTATTATAATCTAGATCAAGATCCATTAAATAGTATAAAGTAAATCATGTTGTTCGTTTTGATATAAAATTCTATAAAATATTAATTTAAAAAATTATTGCTTTTAAAATTAACGAAAATAAAATTTTGATTTTAAAATCATTGGTCTTAAAATCTATGATTTTGATTTTCGGTGTGTTTGGACTGAAAATCAAAACCACAAGCACTATACAAGTCAAAAAGTTTGGAAGCATAGTAATTTAAGCCACTCTAAATATACAAAAAGTACTGTAATTTTATAACAACCCAACCATAAAAAGGACAATGAATTTTTTTTTTGACAAACAAAGAAACTGCTTTCATTCATTTTAAGGAGCTGAGAAATAGGCACAACACACATAGTGGGAGCACATCCTAATACAAGACAGAGAAGTAGTGAGGAAGCAAAGTGGTACACAGAGTTAGGCGTCGAAAGGCAAGACTAGGGGATAAAGACTTTGATTGGAGAATAGGAGAAGAATAATGTCTCTTATTTTTAAAATAAGATTAATTTTAATTTGATAGACGGAATAATTTATACCGTGTTAGAATTATTTATACTAAAATAAAAAGAATAAACAATTCGACCTTAAACTTAAGAATTGCTTATCATTCTTATTCGGTCGTGAATCTCACAGGACTATCAAAGTGTAAATACTTCTTATTCTAATATATGTTATTCTGGATAAATAATTCCGAATAATTTATTCTGCCAAGAAAATTGGGAAGTGCAGGTGAAACAACACAGCAGGTAAAAATCACAATGGATAACCCCATCGAGCTCTGCTGCCGACGTAAACTAGGCAATCGCAGACGAGGATCGGCCGAAGGAGAAGGGAGATCGCTGCACTTCCATTTGGGCAACAGGTAATGGATCGAGCTCGGAAATGTACACCAAAGATGGCATACGGATTGCGCCTGAAATATCGAACGCGTTCGATAAATCTCCAAGATTACAGTGCGGAGGAACTGGAGCTGGCAAATAGACTCGCTTGCTCGCCGGAGAAACACCAACTGGAGCAGAGACCGAGGAAGCCCTAAACTTGCAAAAGAGAGGAGCAAATAGGGCACGGAGTGGTTTTGGGGAGAGGAGGACCAGAGAAGCAGTAGCTAAGAAAATGTATGAGCTGAAAGCCACCGGTAGATCAGAAGGACTACCGGAAAGGCCCACAATGATATAAAACAAAGAAAGCCCCACAGAAAGGAGATCTCCGAAGCAAGAAGGTGATGGCAAAGAAACTGGAAAGGGCGCAGGTTAGGGGGAAAAGGAGAAGGTGGAGATACGGGAAAAGGAATAGCAGTGGCGTTGGAGGAAGGTGACCAGAGGGAGGTGTGGGAGGAGAAGCAACAGGAGATGACAGCGGCAGCAAGACGAAGGAGACAGAGTAGGGGAGGGGGTGGCAGCGTGGAGGATTAAGGGGAAGAGGATCTTAAGCGTCTATGGGGTAAGACAAAAAGAGGGGTTAACAGGAAAAAGGAGATGGGGAGCACGCCAGACAAGAGACGGATGGAGAGGGCGATGGGTGGGGGAAGCACATACGAAGGGAAGGAAGAGGGGAGATGTGAAAAGGAGAGGAAGAAGCCTGGAAACGGGACAGGGGGTGGGGGAGCGCCCGGAGGGAATCCCCCCTCACGAGCGGGCCGCCGCCGCTGCGACACCCTTCCACCGGAGAGACCAGTGATCGATCCGCCGAAGACGGCGACAGGGCCGTGGGTTTCCGCCGAAAGACAAATTTTACGAAGCTTTACAGCATTTTACGGCAAATCGAGCAACCCCTAAGCGTCGCTTCACTCGATATAATACATTGTAAAAATACTATAAAAGATTACAATATTGTAAAATATAAAATATTATATTTTATAATATATTTCACCAAATCAATCAAACTATGAATCGATCAAAATTTGTGTTCCAACATGTTGTTTAAGAGTTGGGTGGAAGTACTAACAAGGGTCCATCTAATTTCGTGTAAAACAGGGCCGCATGAAAGAACTTTTCTGAAATGTGCAGGACAATGACCTGTTTGACAACTCAAACATACTTTAGTTAATGAAAATTTTAATTTATTCACTCTCTTTTTTCGATTTTAATATCCATTAGATGAAGTAGAATGTCGTTTTTCACATCCACTAAAAATATTTTTATAAAGTACTAAATTAATATTTTTGTTTTTACCTTTTTATAAATTTGTTTCCTAAGAGATTTTTTTTTCTTTTTTCATTTGAATATGTTTTACCTACGTGAAACTAAACCCACCCCAAATTGGTAAGGTTTTGCCAAGTCCAATAAAACTCCCATGTGTGATGAGATGGGAATGAGGACGTGCTGCTGCTTTGTTTAAGCAGGACCCTTCGGGAAGCCGAGGATGCCTTTCTGTACGTGCCCAACTTGAGAATGACTTTACAGAACACCTTTGTTGAATAGGTACTGCTGAAAATAAAATAACCAATAATTAGTACAGAAATAAAGTTAGAAACATAGTCTATTGAGTCGAAGAGCGTAGTCGCTAGAACTAAGAGTTCTATTGTCATCCGACGTGCGGTTCTCATAGCAACGACCTTCTAGAGATACGACGACCTTCAGGTAGGCGATCCCCTCTCTCCCGTCAACACGTCCTCAAGGAGAACTTTACGAATCTCAATCTTACTCTTAAATACTCAGCAAAAAGAAGATGTGGGAAATAAGAATAAGAGAAAAGGAGAACTTAAACGTATTGCAAAAAGTATCACAAATGACCACCCACAGTGGTCTATTTATAGTGCTAAGATGTCTGTCCAAAGCAATGCGTTTTCAAAACAAACAAAAACAAATGGCTATCAATTGGAAAGACGCGTCCGTACGTAATAGACGCATCCTCATTTCTCCCAACGGATGTATTCGTTCAATTGAAGAAATTTAAATCACGGTTACGAAACAATGCCTGCAGCTTTCCGAAAAGGTGCGTGCAGCGCATTAAATGCACTGCAACTTCTAACAATCCCCCACATGATTTAAACTTTCGAATCCATTAAAACAAAAGTATTAATAAATAAAAACTTGATGAGTACTTTCTACTATGCAGTGGGTGAAAATACCTTTCAGTTTGAATTTTCACTTAGCGATATTTGATATTATCTGTAGGAACGCTTGGTGGACTAGATCTTGAATCAGGTCCCATGGTTCAGACTCTATCAAATTCACACATAGTATAGCTGAATCGAGATTCTAGACGGGTTGCGCTATTAATGGCCTTGCGCAGGTATCTCATGTGTGTTTTAGAAGATGACCCACATCTCATAATTGCGGCCTCACGACTCTATACATGTTGGTGAATCCTTTAAAGGGTGTGAGTAAGGTACCACCCTACCTCTTAGGTCATGGATTCATTAAGAGTATAACTCATCCTCACCTCTGGCTTCTAAGTGAGCACTAGCACCATAGGGATAGGAGCATAATATTTTAGTGCTCCATACAGTTACCTGTCAAGTTTGTTTCTTCCCATTGAACCTCCGTGAGGTTGGGTTGCCACTATGGTAACTAATTTATTTTATGGGCTTAATCCCATCCCCCTTGATGCTTCTAGAACCACTGTTTTAAATAAGCCTTTTGTAAATATATCTGCAAGGTTTCTTTCTGATTTCACAAAATTCAAAGCTATCAACTATTATTTCATTTTGTTTCTTATAGACTTGTGTCGTACTTTTAAGTGTCTATTCATTTTTACATTAGCATTAGTCTGCATACACTTATCAATTGTTGATTTACAATCACACATAATAGATATGGGTGGCAAGGGGCTTGCCATTAACGGTATATCAGCTAATAGATCTCTTAACCACTCTGCTTCTGTTCAAGTAGTGTCAAGTGCAACCATTTCAGATTCCATTGTACTTCTAGCTAACACAGTTTGTTTTGAAGATTTCTATGATACTGCACCTCCTCCCAAGAGGAAAACAAACTATGATTCGGATTTTACATCTAGAGAATCACTAATCCAATTAGCATCACTATAACCTTTCAGAACTGAAGGATAACCAGCAAAGTGTAAAGTATATGACATTGTGCCTTTTAAATATCTAAATACTCTTTCTAAAGCATTCTAATGACTCTCATTTGGGTTAATGGGGTATCTACTAAGTTTATTAACTGCATAGGCAATGTATGGCCTTGTGTAGTTTGTAAGGAATCCAAGTGATCCTATGATTTGTGCATATACATTTTGCAGCACTGGGTTACCTAAGTTTTTCTTTAGGTGAACACTTGTGTCATAGGGGGTAGATATGGGTTGACAATTTATGTAGTAGAATTTTCTGAGAATTTTTTCTATATAGTGAGATTGTGATAAGATTATCCCATTTAGTTTTCTTATGATTCTAGTGCTCATGATTAAATCAGCTTCACCTAAATCTTTCATGTCAAAGTTTTGAGATAGAAATTTCTTCACTTCTTTAACAACATTTATATTAGATCCAAAGATTAGGATATCGTCAACATACAAGTACAAGATAACAACATTTTCACCGAACATTTTATGGTATACACATATATCAGTTTGATTGATTTTAAAACCATAAGAAAGAATAGTTTTATCAAATTTCTCATGCCATTGTTTGGGTGTTTGTTTTAACCCATAAAGTGATCTAATTAATTTACAAACTTTATTTTCTCGACCTGGAATAATGAAACCCTCGGGTTGATCCATATAAATCTCTTCATCTAATTCACCATTTAATAAAGCAGTTTTAAGATCCATTTGGTGTATGATCAATTTATGTATGGATGCTAATGTAATCAAGATTCTAATAGTGGTGATCCTGGCCACAGGTGAGTATACATCAAAATAGTCTATGTTGGCTTTTTGTCTAGCCTTTTGTCAACTAATCCATCTGATTTCAATTTCTTTTCAAAGATCCATTTACATCCAATAATTTTACAACCAAGGGATAAATCAGTTAAGACCCAAGTGTTATTTTGGAATATAAAGTTTATTTTACTATCTATAGCTTCCTTCCAGAATGGGTGAATCTATAAAGTTTATGGCATCAGAGAAGGTAGTTGGAGAGTCTTTTACCAAAAGTGCATAAAAGTCTTCAAAAACTTTTTCTATTCTAGTTCTTTTGCTACTTCTTATAGGAACTTCTTCTTCTTCTCTAGGACCAATCAAGTTAGAACTAGAACTAGGTTTATTACTTCCCACATTGTTTTCGATTCTAGATTTAAATGGAAATACATTTTCAAAGTAGACTGCATCTCTAGCCTCAATAATAGTGTTGTTTGATATATCACTTATTTCGGATTTAATTACTAAAAATCGATTTGTGTTCCTAGAGAATTTATCAGCATTATTGTTTGAAGTATAGCCTATAAAGATGGCATCAACAGTTTTAGGTCCAATTTTCTTTCTTTTATTTTCGAGTAATTTAACTTTTGCTAAGCACCCCCACACTTTAAGAAAATTCATGTTAGGTCTTCTACGTTTCCAAATTTCATATGGAGTGGAATCATTTGTTAGTATTAGATGATCTCAAAGCCAATCCGATACTATGTACTGATTCAGATTATTAATAAATGGCAATAATTCATTGTATGTAATTAATTCGATCTATATTTATCGTATCACAATGAAGTCCATGAACATGTGCAATAGTCTTCGAATTATGATGAGATCATAATTACTGGACCGAAGACTTATAAACACATGTTCTTAATTGTTCCTAGTCATAGGATGTTTGAGATAGGACATCGAACATCCGGATAGACTAGTATAGGTTACTTCAGCTCATATGATGAGGGTGACTGATCCTATAAGTCACTTGTGTGGAGACACTATGCTGGACCTATAGGTGCTCACTGGTGAATGAGTTCACTGAACTGATCTGACTATGAATCGCTGGATGGTAAACACCTCACTGTTAACCAACTTGATTCTTTTGTCACGGTTGCGTGAATGATCCTTGGACCTGAGACGCCATAGATATCTTGTTGGTAGGTTTCTGAACTTTGATCTTGACTAACGAATCCCTAACCATGGGTTATCAATAAGTCAAGCGATCGGGTTCAGGGAAATGCCCTCGAAGGTAATTGTGTGTTCAATACGGGATCATCCGCTCTCGGTAGTTTGAGAGAGAATGTTCCGGGAATGATGCGCTTAAAGTCCTTGGCCAAGGCAGACTCTGTATTTGATAAGGAGTTATCGGATTCAGATTAGCGGCATCTGATTCAAGTGAATCGACCGAATAGGGTTTAACAGTAAACCATACCCTAGGTGGATTCGGGAACATTGCACGGATGAAGGATTATATCCGTGCGCTAACCGATGACATAAAGGTTCCAATAGAGGATTGCGATAACCCTAGTGCCATCCAGGATCACGCGATGTTGCTTGGCATCCAACGTGATCAGAAGTCCGTCCGAATTTATTGTAGGATATTAAATTCGGCTAATTAATTGAATATAAGGAAATTATTTAATTCAATGGGTCAGTAAAAGGTTACTGGACTTAATGGGCTATTAACTAGACTGGTATTTGGGCCTAGAGGGTCACACGCAAATGGTTTTCAAGTCGATGGATAATCCGACAGGATTTCGGATAAGTCTGGGTTTTTATGAAAAACCGCAAACATACTTATTATAAAAGAACGGATTCTATGTCGGGGGCCAGCAACCCTGACCTAACCGTCGTTCTTTCTCTCTCTCCTCTCTTCTGGGCGTGCGACACGAGGCGGCCATCTGGAGGCTCCGCTTCGACTCCCGACTGCTCAACCTTCCGTCCGACGGGAGATTCCGAATCCGCATGTCGCGGCGGATTACGTGCAGCCAGACGGGATCTACGAACGCCGCAGCGAGCCAGGAAACGAGGACGATCCATTGCGAGGAGAACCGCGTGGATACTGTTAGAGGTCGGGCATCTGCGCGACTTGTGGCATCGCTCTGACGGAACCAAAAAACGAACGCGGATTCGAATCCGCGCAAGGTAAATCCGATTTACTCCGGTCCTGTTTTATCGATCGAAACGGGACGGATCCGATCCCGAAATTATTTTATTCCACTGCGTTTTTGGTCGGATCTCGACACAGCGATCCCAACATCATTTTTTTTTAAGGGAACTCTATTTAAAATAAAACAGGCAGTCAAGAGAGCCTCCCCCCACAAGTTCTCAGGTGCGCCTGAATTAATTAACATAGAGTTAATCATATCCATTAGTGTTTGATTTTTCCTTTCAGCTACACCATTAGATTTGGGAGAGTAAGGAGCAGTAACCTCATGTATTATTCCATGTTCTTGACAGAACTGGGTGAGAGCAAGAGAGGTGTATTATCCTCCTCTATCTGACCTAAGTATTTTGATTTTCTTTTCTTATTGATTTTCAGCTTCAGCCTTATAAATCTGAAACTTACTTAGTACTTTATCTTTAGTTTTAATTAGATAAATGTAACAATATTTTGATAAATCATCAATAAATGTTACAAAATACTTGTTGCCACCTCTAGAGATTCGTCCATAGTCACATACATCACTATGTATTAATTCTAAGATATCACAGTCTCTATCAACTGATTTAAATGGTTGTTTAGGCCATTTTGCTTCAACACATATTTCACATCTTTCATGACGTTGGATGTTCATTTTAAGGATTAAGTTTAATCGTATTAATCTTTTGATTGAGTTATAGTTAACATGGCACAATCTTGAATGCCATGTAGAGGATGTTTCAACATTTAAAACAAGCGATCGTTCATTAAATAAAGGTGTAGTTACATTCAGTTTAAAAATACCATCACATATAAATCATTTTCCAATGAAGGATAGACTTTTAGTTATAACAACTTTATTTGATTCAAAAACTAATTTATAGCCCTGCTGCATTAGAAGAGACCCGCTAATAAGATTCCGCCTAATGTCAGGAACATGATGAACGCCGTGAAGGGTTAAAGTTTTCCCTGAAGTCAACTTCAAATCTACTCTTCCAATCCCTAGCACTTGCGCTTCAGCACTATTTTCCATTATCACAGCTCCTGCACATGAGTCCTGATAAGTGGAAAATCAGGAACGATCAGCACATACATGGATGTTATCTCCGGTATCAATCCACTAATCAATAAACAAATTGGTCAAGTTCACTTCAGGGTTTAAGAAAACTGGCCTAAATGCCGACTCAGATGCACTAGCGCCTGTGGTCACCATGTTGACTTGAAGGCCAGTTCGAGGAGGACCATTCCTTTTTGCCTTTCGGGTACATTTCTTCCGAAAATAGCATTGAAACGTAAGATGGTTGGTCCGTCCGCATACAAAGCAACAACGCTCGTCATTACTCTCATTTGGCATCTTCTTTTGAGGATTTGGATTTTGAGATTTGTTCTTATGGAATGGTCGGTAATTCTTCTTAAAGTTGTTGTGCTTAAGGGGAAATGATTTCTTATGAGATTTATATGGTTTGTTTTCGACCATGTTTGCCTTGGGTTTGTAGTTTTAGATGGTGACCTCTCTCAGTCTATGTTGTTCCTCTATTCTGATTGCACCAAACAATTGGGTTAAGGTGAGAGTACTTTGAGTGTGACTAAGTGTCCTGGTGAAATCAGACCAAGAGGGAGATAATTTATCCAATAGACAAGTTATTTGGAAGGTTTCATCTAGTTGGGATCCTATGGCTCTCAATTCGTGGACTAGGTTCTCAAATTCATGTATTTGGTCATTCATAAGTTTGTTGTCTACAAATTTGAATTTGTTAAAATCTGATACTCTGAACCATTTGATTCCAACATCATCAATTCCATATTTAGCCTCTAATGTGTCCCATAATTCACTGGCACTTTTGGAGTTATAGTATAAATCATAAAGATTATCGGACAAAGCTCCTAGTATCCGGTGGGGGCAATGGTAATCAATTTCTTCAGATGTTATTGTGGAGGAGGAAGACTCGGGTTCAATTTGGACACGAGACGCTCGAATTTGAACTCGCCTGGTGGTGGTTTGGGAGGAACCCAATCCACGACTCTCGGTGTTACTCTGGCTGAAATAAGTCTGAGAGTGGTAAACGAGAATCTCATTTAGTTTTGCCATCTCTTAAAATTTCCTCCATCAAACTTTTCTGATTTGGCACTAAGAGTTTCTTTGGTTAGTGATGTGGCCATTGAGAGTACAGAGACAATATAATATGTAAATAAAATGTTTTGAATTTTTGTCAATACTATAAAATCAACAAATAATCACTATGAATTGGAATTATCACAAAGTAGCTAATAAAGGCACAATTTAATGAAGATAGAAATATATGTTCGACAAGTATGAATGATTCTAAATTTAACTTTTAGTAATCAAGATTAATTTCTGTAAATTAATAAAAAACAACAATTTGCATAATTTTATTTCAAGAAAACAAAATTAAATATTTCTCTATAAATAGAGAAATATTTACTATAAACAGAAATAATTATCAGAATCTAATTTTCTGAAAACAGAAATGAAGATTAACTTTCAAAGTATAGAAATAAATTTCAGAAATTATTTATATTCAAGAAAAATATCAACAATTTTTAAAATTTTATTTTAGTAAGGTTAAATCGGAGATAATTTCAATTTCAAAAATTATTTTTAGAAGCCCTTAAACCAAAAAATAATATGGATCGGAATCATGTCAAAATAGATTGATGGTATTTATTTATTTATTTATTTTTAATCAAAATTATTATTTTATTTTATTTTCAGCAATATAAAAATATAAATAGAACTCTTAGATTGTTGAATTGGTACTGCTAAAAATAAAATAATCACGACCAATAATTAGTACAAAAATAAAGTTAGAAATATAACCTGTTGGGTCGAAGTGTGTAGTCGCTAGAACTAAGAGTTCTATTGCCACCCGACGTGCGGTTCTCGCGGCAATGGCCTCTTAGAGATACGACGACCCTCAAGTAGGCGATCCCCTCTCTCCCGTCAGTACGTCCTCAAGAAGAGCTTTACGAATCTCAATCTTGCTTTTAAATACTCAGCAAAAAGAAGATGTGGGAAATAGGAATAAGAGAAAAGGAGAACTCGAACGTGTTGCAAAAAGTATCACAAATGACCACCCACAATGGTCTATTTATAGTGCTAAGATGTCTGTCCAAAGCAATGTGTTTTCAAAATAAACAAAAACAAATGACCACCAATTGGAAAGACGTGTCCGTACGTAATAGACGCATCCTCATTTCTCCCAACAGATGTATTCGTCCAATTGAAAAAATTTAAATCACGGTTACGAAACAGTGCTTGCAGGTTTCCGAAAAGGTGCGTGCAGCGCATTAAATGCACTGCAACTTCTAACAACCTCTCCTGCCATGCACTAACCCTAACACACTCTTCCTGCCTATTCCCATGGAGACCAAGTCTTCGTCATCAACAACCAAAACATGACCCTACATTTTCAAAGAGAATTATTAATTAATCTTTTACTTTCATTGACAACCATGGTCAGTGGTAGATGCAAAAATTTTGTCCAATAAGGTAACTCAGACATTAAGTCATAAGTATAGTTGAGTCAATGAAATCATAGACTGGATCATATGAGATCTTTGATTAGGTCAGTGGGGTCTCGAACTAGATTATGTTGGACTAGACCAATGGACTTGACAAAATCTAATGGGGTCCTAATACCCTACTTAGTTAACACTAGATCTGTCAATGACCATGGTTATTATATTGTTTACTTCTTGCACTCTTGTTCTTCCTAGTGGTGGACCAGAGCCCAGAGGTCCTCCAAATGACATGAGAAGAAGAAGAAGAAAAGTAAGTGATACCAATGTGTGTGAACCTCCTTAATGGAGCATGATTAATTTATTAGGCCTCCCAGATGATTAATCAACGAGTTAACCTCATAATGGGACACGAAGAAGCAAGTTCCATTAGACCATGTGAAAGGGCCTTGGATTAAGCATGTTGGTTTTTCTTTTCTAATTTTCCCATAGTTCAGACTTGGCCATTTTGACAGACCTGGTCAGAGTCTCAAATAATGTCTTTACTTCATGGAAATGCTAAGGTCATCATCGATTCAACTTGACTAATATTGTCTAGCTAACCCTTCGTTCAAGTGTGAAATTAATTCCTGTCAATGTCTCTTCACATGGTGAGATCAAACAAAGAGAGATGAGAATTTTACTTGCTTCATGGGCTAAAATAAGAATGTTCTGATCAATAATCAATTTTTTTCATCAGATCAAAGAGTATGTTCAAATTAGGGATGCAAATACCAGGTTATTCGACCAATTATTAATTATTTATAAGTCTGTTAGCATATAAATATTTTAAACTCATTACTATTTGTATATATTGATCAATAAGGTAACAAATATAGATCTTTTGTAAAGTGAATGCATATGGTAATTGATAATTTGACTATCTGGGAGTTTATGGTGGTAGAATGGCGAATGAGCAGTCTTTTTTAATTGATATACATAGCAGACAACGTCATATCCACCTTGCATTTGTATCGAATCCATGCATCCCATGTATATCGGTAGTGCAAACAACATAATATACTTAATTCAATTATGATTGGAGGATTTTTCAACTCAATCTTTGATAGGCTATGTTGGGTTGAAGGTCGGCCAACTCGACTTAACTTGAACCCGACAATAATAGATCATTAAAAAAATTAGTTTATAATATGAGCAAAGATGTTCTCAAGTGGTAGCAATGTAATTTTGTTTGTACCTTTTTTTTTGTTTTGTTAAGGTAGATACATAAATTTATTTATTTCTTTGTACATGAGATTTTGATAATAACATAGAAAAAGTAAAATATAGACTATTAAAGATATAACTCGACTCAACCTGACCAAACCCGATGAAGGTTGGTTATATGGGTTAGGGTATTATTAGATGGGTTGGGTTAGCATTGAAGAAGTTGGATTAGAGGTTGTGTTTGGTTAGAGTTGAGGGCCTTCTTAAATGGGTTGGGTTAGGGTTGATCACAACATGACCTAATTCGACTTGAGTTGTAATCTTAATTCTACGTAGAGGGAATAAACAATTACTAAAGTAAAATAAATATTATTTTGGAGTATAAATAATCTGAAATTATAATTCTAGAAAAAGAATTCCTCCTCAAACCAAGCCGTAAGAGAACCAAGAACACACTAGTTGTCTTATCCTGTAGAAACATGTGGAATGCTACTATACCACACCTTTTATTACTCTCTTTGTCACAGTCATTGAGAACAGTTTGATCTCTTGATCAAATAGTTCTCATTAAAGTTATTGTTGACACAATGTTTTGTGCAAGTAATGCAGTTAATGAGAATTTTTTGATCAAGTGATCAAATGACTCCCAACGAATGTGGCAAAGAGAGTCATAAAAAGTGTGGTATAATAGTATTCTTCTAGAAACATAGAATAAAAACAACAATTTACCTAATAATACATCAAAAGACCAAAAACATATTATTGATGGTTACTATTGGATAGTGAGTAGGAAAATAAACTATCCATCTCCATATTCGTTAAAAGATAAGTTTAAGAATAAGTGTTTTTGCATATTTATTAATCTATCACTGACAAGAACATTATTTAAAAATTATTTGCTAAAAGTGACAAATGGTTCGGTTATAATCTAATTATCGGTTACCGTTAAGTTGCTACCATCATTACCCATTACTGTGGTACATATGTTTTGTGCCAACCGCTTTCTTTCGACGATAACTTGATGCCCTGATAATTATGCACTTCACCTTAAAACCTTTCTTCATCTCTCACTCTCAAGTTATTTTGTTTAAAGGTATCGTACGAGACATGGATTGCAAGGCAGGGTATGAACCAGATGCCAAGATGACAGCTTTACCTTCTCTATCACGTGGATATCTAGAGAGAGAGAGAGTGGTGAGTTAGCTTCCTCTAGTCATATCGACTTAATCTTGGATACCATTTCTCTACTTATAAACATCAAAGATACGCATGAATTAACTTTTGTATTCGCGGGGCTATTGACACTACTTTAATGTTAATCCATGTAGATTAGTCTTCGTGCCTTGGTGAAACTTCAGACCAGGAAAGAAAGCGTGTGCCCTCGTCTAGTAGTTGTGCAAAGTCTTATTGAACCGGAGTCCAGTAGTATTGAGAGAGAGAAAGAATTTAGATATTTGTCAACTTTTAAGATCATATAAAAGAATTTTTGCAATATTTGATTTCTTTCCTTCTCTCAGTACTACTACTACTGGAGTACTCCGATTCAAACGTATATTAAGAGAATCTCCTCTCATGTTAAAATGGCTTCGATGTCTTGATTCAGGTGTAAAGGTTAGTTTACCCGCCCCACCCCACCACCCTTCTTCCCTCTTTCTGGCGAAGGTTCCTCCTCCACCCTATTTATTCCCACCATCTCTCCCCTCATCAGCGTACAAACACCAACAGCTCAACACTGTTACACTACCCCAAACTTCCCAATCCCCCAAACAGCCTAGAGCCAGGCCATTGCCTCGAGTCCTCATATACCAGGAGGCAGCCATGGAGCTCACGAAGCTCGCCATCTTCTCCTTCGCCGTTGCCGCCATCTTCCTCTTGCACGTCGCACCGGCGACATCCAGGAAGTTGGTACGCCGGCTCCGGCCATATCCCTTCACCACTCTAGCTAGCTACAGTGTTATTAATCTCCTATAATTCCCTGCCCATTAACCGGCCGGACAGTACTGTTCATCACAAGTACATGGTGCATGCAGAGGACGAGAGGGAGTTCAGCTACCAGAGCGGCGCCGAGAACGGGCCGGAGCACTGGGGAGAGATCCACAGGGACTGGGAGGCCTGCGGCGGTGGCCAAATGCAGTCCCCCATCGACCTGTCAGACGAGAGGGTGCAGGTGGTGGAGCACCTCGGCAATCTGCGCCGTGCCTACCGCTCCGCCAAGGCCACGCTCCGGAACCGAGGCCACGACATCATGGTAATTGTTAAGATGGATCGATCTCCCCCACACCTGATTAATTAGCCTGCTAAGATCATATATATGCACCTGGGTCTTGACGCCATTGCCAACGTTTGGGTGTGGTATTGTGAAGCTCAACTGGGCGGAGGGGGCGGGAGCGATCTGGATAAACGGGACCGAGTACGTGCTGAAGCAGCTGCACTGGCACTCCCCCTCTGAGCACACCGTCGACGGCAAGAGGTGATTAATTAATTAGTTCTTGTTGCACACGTACACCCTAGCCTCTCCTCCTTAAAATTAGATTAATGTGTAGCATTTCTTGTGTTTTGGGGAACAAATCTGCCTCCTGCATGCTTCGTGCGGTGGGTGGTGCTTGGCAACGGCAGGTACGCCATGGAGACGCACATGGTCCATGAGAGCGCAAACAACAGGACCGCCGTCGTGGGCATCCTCTACAAGATCGGCCGGCCGGATCCGTTCCTCACAGAGGTCAGATGAACATACCTCTCTCTCTCTCTCAAGAAATTTACTCCATTAAGAGAAATTTTTTGAATGGAACAGTGGCACTGACCCAGTGAGGACTATAATTTTTTTGTTTTTTCCTTGGCAGATGGAGGGGTACATAAGGGCGGTGAGGGAAATGGAGGATGCGGAGGAGGACGTGGGAATAGAGGACCCCAGGCACGTGCGGAGGGGGAGCAGGAAGTACTACATGTACTTGGGCTCCCTCACCACGCCCCCCTGCACAGAGGGGTTCGTCTGGACCATCGTCAAAAAGGTACGCGCGTAACTCTTGCTCAGCATGGCATCCCCACTATTTTGAGACCGAGATCACTTGGATCCTTTCTTTATCTGAATTCTTAAATCTTATTAAAAGAAGAAAGCAAGTCCTAAACCCTCCTATATATGATCATCCTTGCGTACACAAATTTGACTGTCCAACACTTGTTGCAGGTGAGAACCGTGTCGAGGGAGCAGGTGAGGCTATTAAGGGATGCAGTCAACGATGTGAGTAGCTATGTTATTACTCTTTTAGCCCTTTTTTATTTCTTTGTATCCCTCTCATGCACACAAGTGAACACATGCAAAAAATTCCATGAATCCATGCAATGCGTACGTAACCATTAACCACGTGCAGGCCACATGTGCTTTCGCTCGAACTGACATCAGATGACGAAATTTAAAGAGTCCTCAAAAAGTGCTAGGGTTGTGTTTGGCACAGTGTTTGGTTTAAAGTTTTTTTAGGTTTTAGCTATTTTGAAGGAAGAGGTAACGTTGTCTTTGGCTTTTGATTAATTTTTTTTTTTAAAAAAAAAATTGGGAGAAACATGGAGTTGTTAGGAAAATTTTGACTAATGCAACTTTCTAAAATCAGTTGTAACCATCTTTATTCAATAACTTTTATTTTAAAAGTGAAAGTTTAAAGTACCTTCCAATTAAAAGTTCCGTCAAGCAAGTCATCGGTGACGTGGTAAAGTTTTAACTGAAAGTCACTTTTAGCCTCTATTTTTAATCCGACAAATTAGACTAGTCAAATATTTTCCAACAATGCCATCTTTTTCTTAATTGACGATATTTGGAAATGCAAAAATTATGTAAATGAACTCCAAAATTTAGCATCCTTCTCTGAAAATAACCGAACTAAAGGGGGTTTTTGCAAATAGCTTCCTAAGAGATTTCATATTTGTAGATAGCCTCATGTATTCATATTCGAGTATAACTCCCTTAAGTAGAGTAGTACTTGAGTATACCCCCTTAACTATCTAGGTTTACTTTGAATTTCACTTAAATTAAAATATTGTGACGTTTATTAAATGTAAAAGTTAATTTCATATTAACCATTGTTATATTCCAAATTTTAAAAATGTTATGCTTATTTTCATATTATCCTATATACCTTTTACAACACCACATACCTATCAAATATTTCATTTCAGTGGCACATATGACATATTTATGCATATCAAATATGTCATCCAAATAGTAATTTTGAAGTATTATGCATATTAGGATAGTATATAGGATAATATGCACATAAGCATGGCATTTTTTAAATTTAACATGTGAGAGTGGTTAATATGAAATTAACCCTAAATGTAAATACTAATAATACCCTCCGTGAAAATACAAACACCTCACACGAAAAATTGCATAAAGATATACTTGTAAGCTTGTTGTATATACTTATGATCAAAAAAATTATTTCCATTTACAACACATATTTTTAAGTAGAAAAATATTTTCATACTAAATATACTTGCAAAGTTGTTACAACAGAGCTTATGCATAGATGTCTATGCAATTTTTCTTATGTGGTATTTGTATTTTAACTGGAGGTATTACTAATACTTTTATTTGATCACATATTTTATGTAGAATAATAATATTTTAATTGATGTGAAATTCAAAACAAATCACATAATTAAGGGAGTTATATATACATGTCATCATAGTTAAAAGGTAATATGTAATATGAATCATACAGTAAATTATCTACAAATGTGAAATCTTTTACGGGGTTGCCCGCAAAAATCCCAAAAATGTAACCTGCAATCTCTTACAAATTATCATACACGTAAAGAGAAGTCAGTGTCCTACTCCACTAAGAAGGATAAAGGAAGTTATACTGAAAGTTTTCCAAACTATTTTGTCATCAAACATGTAATGATCAAATTTGACCTGCACAGAACACCTTGTTGAAAGTTTGGCTATTAGAATTGATTAGATATATACTTGGATCACGCCATCCTTACCCGAATATTATATGGTTCAAACTGGTTGAATCATTCTTATCTTGTCTTTTAAGTGGGTTTAACTAGGGTTCAGAGCACAAGGCAAATATGTATCAAATTGAACACGTTCATCTTTAAGTTTGGGAGGGACATGACAAAATGGTTTATAGGAGAACGTCCATGTCATTTAAAAAAACTTTCCGACAGTCATCTAGTAGGTGCATTCCCCCACACAGTCATTGTAATGTTTTTATTTCTTTGTCGCAAAATGGAGGTAGAATATGGTAGGAAATTTTCCTTAATTCATTGTTTTGGACTTTGAATGGAAGGTTAGTTTTGAAGCTTCTATAGACGGAAGATTATAGGAAAATACATCTCAAAATTTTGAAAAAATTGTTATCATCCAACCCATACTTCTTAATGTTTTTTTTTTTTTTCTAAAGTGGCTTCACATTGGCGATTGCACCAAGCTTTTGAGATATATCCTTTAACAGTTTGAGGGTATCCTTTCAACAATTACACCAGTGAATAGGGTATTTAGTATGTAGACAATTGTTTAAATGGATGCAATTTTACTTCCATCTATTCTTTTTTATGTATATATATGCTGCATTATCTTTGGAAGATAATGACCTGTTGGAAATATATATTATTCTTTTATATACATTCTACTATACATGCTTATTTGAAATTTCCTTTTGATCTAATGTATGACAGGAGTCAGAAATGAACGCAAGACCAACACAACCAACAAATGATAGGGCAGTTAAATTGTATCGGCCACGAAAAGCTCTTTCTAATTAGTGAGGCATATGTATGTACTCTATTTATTTCCCATGCGGATTTGCCGACCGGAGGCATTCAATACAAATATTTTTGTAACTCAATAATTTTGTATTTGATTCATTGCAATGTGATGCTTTTATTATTTCTATTGATATACCATGTGTGATAAGAGTTTGCTGTTGATGCTTTTATCACTTTTTATGTATTCTTTAACCATAATATTTATATCAACATTAATACATATATAAGTATAACCTAATTATATACTAATATTTAATTATATATAAATTTCTTTTTATATACATAAGATTGTATATTCAACTATATATTAAAATATTCTAATCAACTTTACTTAATATAACTATTATAATTCTTTTTTTAAGTTACTATTACAATTATTCATTCTAATATATATTCAAGTATATATTTTAAATGGACATCTATGCAAAATGTTCCAAAAGTTGTAGGTTCCAAGTCACTCGTTTCTCACTTTTCGTTAAGAATGCGGCGATGATGACATCACCTATATAAGAGGGATAGGAGTAGATTTGTACCTTCAATCAACGAGGTACTTTAAGAGTATCGGTTCGATTCTTGCAAAGAACTCTATAGTTAAGCGTGCTTAGTTAGGAGTAATATAAGGATGGGTGATCTCACGAAAAGTTCTTAGTTCTAAAGCCGATTGCTCTAAAAGTAATTGATAGGCCAAAATCTTATCCGCTACGGTCAGGGCCCTCCGTCTCCAATTGGAGGGGCGTCATCTGACGATCCCCTACAAAAGAAAATACCATTAGAGGGTCCCTAACAGTAGACCGGGGGATCCCCCTCCGATTGTTATGTCTTCGATCTCAAGTCCATTAATTTATTAATGGGCCAAGATTAATTAAGTCTAATTAAATAAATTAATAGATTAAAATGAATTAAATTTATTTAATAATATAATAATAGATTTAAAATGGATAAGTCATTAGTTAAGTCAAAATAAGTCCAACAAATCCATTAGTGACCTAGTTAGAAAACTAGTTAGTTTACAACCCTTAGTCAAATTTTTAGATTTAAGAACTGTGAGAAAACGTTGTATTGCGAATGCAATAACTTCATACACAAAAATCCAAAAATGATATGACATATATGATTGAAAAGATGATACAAAATAATAATACTTTGTCAAAAGTACTAAGAGCTAATTTTGACGTTTAATGGGTCGAATTGGAGGTGATTTATGGAAGGAGACCCATTCTGCACGAAAATATGGGTTCTTAATTTGAATCGAAACACTTTAACTTGTTGGTTAAGGAAGCTACGGTTTGAATTCGACTTACAACTTTGGGAGTTTAATTTGGATAGTATTAAGAAGTCAATATAGTATATATGAGGCCTTGGGGTCGTGCATAAGGCCTCCTCCATGCATCCCCAAGATAAAAGGTAAGAACATGATTTTTTTTTTAATGAGAAAGAGAAGTATTTTGATTTAATTCTTTTTGAAAATTGATTCTAATAGATAGGTTATTGTTTTTTGAGATTTAGAGGTCGTGATAGAAGTCTTGGATAACAAGAAAACCGAGTTTGGAGTGTTAGAAGGTGATTGAAAGACATTAAAGGAGAGTGTTCTTCGTGTTCTTGATAATCTATTGAATGATATTTTGTAGTAATATAAAAACTTTATTTTGATTTTCAAAGTGGTCAAACATATTTTCGAGAACCATAATCTATCAATCAATGACTTTATATTTCACTTTGATTTATGAATTTTTAATCAAATTCGCAAAATCCTATATTCTGGAAATTCAAGACCTATAGCTATGTTTTCAATACCTATACCTACGGTTTTAAGAAGCTGTGACAAATTTTCAGCTTGAATTCAAATTGATCATAACTCCTTTGTTCCTTACCGATTGACTGGAAATTTTGAACACACTATGATTTCAACCTGTTATACCTTACGGTGAAATCTCATAAATTTTAGATTTTATTTGCCTATTATTCTACTATTTATGAATATGTTTACTATTTTTGACCTTATTTGTTCATTTTTCGCCTCTGAAAATTAGTTCTATTACCTGAAAATTATAATTTTTTTCTAAAAAATCTGAGAAAGTTTATATGCTTCTGTCCAGCAACCTATTTTGATTAGATTTACTCTATTTATCCATCTATATGACCATGTTGACTCTTTAAGTGATTATTTTGTATATAAAAGTATGTATTTTAACTCTTATATGTAAGTATCACTTTGTCAAATTAATTTTTAGATCTATGATCATTATGAAATCTATGAAAATATATTGTGCCATATTTGTTTGAGATATGTTTGGACATTGCCATCTTAAGGAGATTGGGGTTCATTTCATAAGCGTCCGTAGATGAGTTCTACCCCGTGGCCAACGGAAAAATCCCGGTGACAGTGTTTTGTTTGCAGTTATCTGAGGTGGGACAAAAGACTCTCCGGTTATGCATGTGCCATGATCTTAGCATACTTACCTATATGCTTTGATATTTGTTTGTTTGGTTCCTTATATGGTGGTTAGATGCATGTCTATTTGATATGTTTAGATTTGATTTGTTTGACACATAATTATAAAATATAATGTGTTGCCTAGATCCATTTGATTCAGCTTATAACCTACTCAGTTTGTTCTTTTGACATCTATACTCAGTTATTTTAATCTCAGCTTATTTGATTAAGAATTCATGTTCATTCTGATTAGTTGTTCTGACGATATGAACTTTGATTTAGTAAGCTACCATGCTATAACAAATGTGTTATATGTTCAGTTTGATATGTGATATATTCTGATCATGGCTAGTAGGCTTCTTCAGTTAAATTAGAATTTCTTCATGCATTATATGTTATATGTTAATTCAATTTGTTCTTTCTATTAGAAAACACATGTGATTTGATAATTTATATTTGACCATGTTTTGTATCATGATCTTATTTGAGTTATATGTAGAATTGTGAACCGTATATATATTTGATGTTATCTCTTTACAATTATTATATTGTTAGCCTTTGATGGATTTGATTTGCCTACTGAGTAGTTGTATTCATGAATCCTACTAACATTTTTAGAGACTGAGGAGGAAGAATTAACTAAAGAATAGGACTATGCTAAAGGAATTGGATTCAGACTCATTCGAAAGTTATCTAGGATTAGATTCACTGTTTTCTTAGATTTGATGTAGTAGGAAATTGAGACAGTATATGTATTTTTATATTTCTTTAATGAGTTGAGAGATTTTATTTTTGTTGCATATTTGATGAAATTTGAGGAGCTTAGTTATGGCAATACAATGGAATAATTAGATTTAATAATGATAAATGACATTTCTATTGCTTGGTTACTTGTCTCTCATTATTCATCTTCGATTTGTATGTTATTTGGTTCTATAGAGTCTGAATGACTGAACCGGATTAGGGACGTAACACCGGTGCCTAAGTCAAAAAGCTAGAGATTCTGATAGAAAGCCAAGGTAATTTGGGCTCCAGATGTTACACCCCGGATCTGAGTCTTTTCTTTTTTTCAACTTGAAGTCCGACTACGTAATCTCAGAATAAATTCCATCATATTAAACAGATATGAGAGTTAAACAACTACAAGGCGATTTAAATAAATGTCATAACTATCAACTAAACCAAAATATTCAAATATAGCAAATACTAAAGTTCACAAATTACAATATCTTTCAATTTGTATATAAATTCTCACTCTTACCAAATAAATAAAAATATATCAATCTCTTATTATCCCTACTACATTAAATCTAAGAAAGTTATAAATTTAAATTTAAATAACCTCCTGAAGATGTTAAATGCCTCAATCAGAAATCTCCTCAAATTTCATATTCTCTTTCTCAGACTCTGAAAATATTAATAAGATTTATGAGTACAACTATTCAGTAGGCTTCAAACCATCAACATGACTTAACATATAATATGTTTACAAATCACATTATCCAAATATACTAAACATGATCTTGCACAATTCTACATATAACTCAAATAAGAATATGATACAAAATATAGTCAGATATAAACTTATCAAATCAAATATGTTTTCTAATAGTATGAATAGATCAACTAACATATAGCATATATGGCATGATCGAATTTATATCAGATATATCAAATTCTACTAGTCATGATCAGAATGTA
The DNA here is from genome assembly GCA_030544215.1 of Zantedeschia hybrid cultivar. NCBI lineage: Eukaryota > Viridiplantae > Streptophyta > Magnoliopsida > Alismatales > Araceae > Zantedeschia > Zantedeschia hybrid cultivar. Next base: position 10,531,395 of record JARZZO010000001.1, on the reverse strand, counting down.
CCACATATCGAATAGAACATATCAAATTGTCAGGACGTTATGTATCGTTGTCCCCTAAGCATATCACATATCAACTACCAAAAATCATGGCACAATAGCTTATCAAATTAGATTCATATTATAGATTATATAGTTAAGACATATTCGTATGATCGCAAATGGATAGCTAAATAGGATGATTAAATGAGTAACCTAAATTAAAATGAACATATGGAGCAAACATTTCATATTCATATGCCAATCAAATAAATCAAGTCATATCATAACAGACATGCACCCAAACTACAACATAAAAAGCCAAACAAAACAAATACAAAAACATCTAGGCAAATGATGCAAAAGTCTTGGTCACTGCGCAAAATCGGGGAGTCTAAGTCTCACCCAACTCTAAACCGTTAGGGGGTTACGTATCGCCATCTCCTAGGTTAGTTGGCTGAAAATCAGGATTCCACCCGTTTGTTCTCGGATTCCAAACAAAATATCATATCCAATACGAATGCTTATAATGGAATCGGGCCAAACATCTCCTTAAGATGGCAATGTCTAAGTAAAGTCAAACAATTATGTCACAATCATATTCACATAGATCAAATGATGATAAAAGATGAGCATAGATCTGAAAATTAAATTATCAAAATGATACATACATATAAGAGTTAAAATGTATACTTTTATATACAAAATAGTCATTTAAAGAGTCATCATGGTCATATATGTAGAAAATCATAGTAAAGTTGATGCCAACAGATTACTGTAGTGAAAATTAAGCTTCAAGAATTTTATCAGAATTTTTGGAATAACAATCAGATTTTTCGGTCATCAAAACAAATTTTCAGAGTTGAAAAAGCAACAAATAGACTGAATAATATCAAACATATTCATAAAATTAACAAACATGATGAGCATGTCAAATAGGTAATATGTAAAGTGTTAATAAAGCTTCATCAATTTCTGGATTGGTTTGATATAATTTTAGACTCCCACTTCTATTCTGAAAATTCAACTTAAATAGAATTTAGTAAATCAAAACATAGCGTAAAATAAATAGCAAATGGAGTCATAAAATTCCCAAACTTTACAATGAAGTTAAGACTAATATAACAAAGCTCTCCACAAAATTTGGAATGATTTAGACATGAATCAAGTGAGATATAAAATCCACAAATAGATATATCAAAATAGTTTGGACATATTATATAGTCTAAAAAGCAAATTATGAAATAAACAGCAAACGAATTCAGAAAATTATAAAATTTATTAGACATGTTCCGCCACGTTGGTCTGGGATCTACGTTATCCTGGCATGACAGTCGACATGTTCCGCCTTGTCTTCTACGCCCAACACTTCTCGGCTCTGAGTGCACGCAACTTCGTTCAGTTCAAGGCCAGAGATCTCATGTTGTTAGGCTGGACCTCAGATTCCCTCACCCGCAATGGAATGACATCTTCCTATGGGTGGAAAGGGCTCCATGAGGGGCGTGGCCTTTCCCAACGTCCTTCCGAGACCTCTCTACGGATCCTTCTCTTGAACGGTGGGTGGAGGAGCTTCTGTTAAAGGACGCGTGCCTCCTCGCCATTCTCCAGTATGGCCCTTCAGTGGCCATCGGACTATAGCTCTCGGAGGAGGCACTGCAAATAGACTACCAATGGCACCGGCTAACCATTTTTCAGAACTCAAGTTGGAAAGAACTCCGAAGTTAAGCATGCTCGATTGGGAGAAGTCCTAGGATGGGTGACCTTCCTATGAACTATACCAACTAGCACAGTTGTTGAGCCAGTTAGTTGATTGGGTCGTTACAAATGGTATCAGAGTCACGAATAAGCTGGAAGTGTGGAAGTTAAGTGCCATACAGGGCAAAGTGCTACACTATCAAAGGGCTACCCTAGAGTGTGAAGCTACATGGTGGGAGCCACCTCTTGAGCCTATAAGGGCCACTTCTCGAATCCTACCTACTTGGTGGATTGGTTGTGAGCTATGTGTAATATAGTCATGACGAGGACGTCAGACTTCTAAGGGAGATAGATTGTAATACCACATATAAGCATATGTTAAATAGACTAAACTAGTAGACTACTAATAATACCGGCTAGTCATTCTTCGGACCCTGAGTTGGAAAGAACTCCAAAGTTAAGCGTACTCGATTGGGAGTGATGAATATAGGTGTCCTCTAAGTCAATCATAAGACACCTATTACAATCTGGTTCATTAATAAATGACATTTATTTCATTATGCAGATTGGTGTATTTATAAGTACTCATAATGAAGTCCATAAATGTATGCAATAATCATCGGATTATGATGAGATCATAATAATGAGACTGATGACTTATAAACACATATTCTTAATTGTTCCTAGTCGTAGGATGTTTGAGAAGGACATCAAACATCCGGTAAGACTAGTACATGTTATTCCAGCTCATATGATGAGGATGACTGATCTCGTTAGTCACTTGTGTGGAGACACATTGGTGAACCTATAGGTGCTCATTGGGGATGAGTTCACTGAACTGATCCAATATGAACCTGTAGGTGCTCATTAGGGAATGATAATTTACCTGACTGTCAACCAGCTTGATTCATCGTCACAGTGGCGTGCTTGATCTTTAGACTTGAGACACCAAAGACACCTTGTCGGTGGACTTCTGAGCTTTGACCTTAGCTTACGAATCCCTATCCACAGGATCTTTAATAGTCAAGGATCGGGTCCAACGAAAGACCTTCGAAAATTATTGTGTTCAATATCGGATCGTTCGCTCTCAGGTAACTGGAGAGAGAATACTCTAGAATAGATCCGCAAGAGTCTCTGGCTAAAGCAGACGCAATATCAGAAAAGGTGTTTTTGGATATTGTACAGCAGAATCTGATTCAAGTGAGTTGACCATCTAGGGTTTGACAGTTGACCATACCCTAGGTTAATTTAAGAGCATTGTGCGTATGAATGATTATAGCCACATGGTAACTGTGGACAAACATGATCCATTAGTGGGTTGTTGAACCTCATTACCTTCCGGGATCATGCAGTGTTACTTGTCACCCAACTTGATCGGATGTCCGACCGAATTTACATGAGATGTTAATTCAATTAAGTAATTAATTAAATATTAGATATTAATTAATTACTATAAGTCAATAAATAGTTATTGGACTTAATGGGCCTAGAGGGTCACACACAAATTGATTCACAGTCGGTAGTACTTAAGTGAGATTTATATTAAGTCGAGTATGAAAAGTTACGCCGACTTAATATATATACGTGTTGTTGAGAAACCATGGGCCAAGCTCCAGGAGCTCTCAAGGCACGTCGTCCCCCCCTCTCTCTCCCCCTCCTCAGGGTGCCCCTCTCAAGGCGCCGGGTGATGTCCCGTCTGTAAGGATTGAGGTTTCAGATCCGGTTATCGGGTCAGTTTCGATGTCGGACCCCTTGGTTTGGGCCCTTGTAGGGCTGGGGCATGGGTTCTTTTTCGCGTCGAGATTGCTCGACGCGATTCAAACGACGTACGGTTATGGGGACGCGTTTTAGAATGTGCCATGTGAGCTGATTTTGGGCCGCGAGAGTATGGCCCTGGTCTTATCGTCCGAATGACGTCTTGCATGGATGACGCCATTTAGAGATATGTTAGTGTACGATCCCGTCTTGTCATCTAATTGGCGTCGGTCTTGGACAACACGTTTTAGTTACTTTCGGTTTGACCTCGCGAACCCTCCCTCCTTTCTCTCATTCTCTTCTCTCTCCTCCCTCTCTCTGACCCATCCGCTCCCCCTTCCCCTTCTCCCTCCCTTCCTCTCCCCATTCCCCATCTTCCTCCACTCCATCAACCTCCTACCCCTCACCACTACCACCACCATCTCCTCCGCGACGCATTTCTCTCCGGACGACAGCCGACGTCCTGGTGGAGTAACGGCTTCCACGGCGGTACCGGCGACGGCTTGCGGTGTTGCGGACCGGCGGCTAGGAGCACGGAAGAGTTCAAATAACCGATAGGGTGACGATCCTCGCAGTGTTTTGTTTAAAACCATAATTTTTCCTGCTTTGAAGCATGCAATATGTGTGGGTGCTTCTGGGGTAGAAAGCATGTTCTAAGGGATTCTTTATAAAACATAATTAGGCTTCTCTCCTACTTTCTCCATTTTGACATTTTTTGTGCGATTTGGGGGAGAAATCCCACTTTGTGACTCGGTGAGGCCGGAGGGGGGAACCTGTCTACGAGTGCTAAATGGCGTTTGGGGACAGCGACGCCATTTTAAATGGCGGCTTCCACACGAGACACGATTTAGCCCAGATCAGGGGATTCTGTCTCTGTCTAGAATAGCGTCTGGGGACAGCGACGTCATTTTAAAAGGCGGATGCCAGGGGCGACGCGATTTAGGCCATCTTCCGAGGCTAGTTTTCTGTGTGAACCAGTTTAGGGATCTTAAATGACGTCCACCATGGGCGACGTGATTCAAGACAAACCTCATTAATTCATGAAATTAACATGTATTTACATTGTTAAATCGTTTGTTTAAATGCATGCTTGAAAACGTACTTCGAGGACGATGATTTCTACGTGATCGGATCGCATTGTGTTGTGTTTTGTGCGACCGTGGACCTAAAGTGACAGTTGTTAGCGCTTAGGCACCCTATGTCGGTGTGGGAGTGATATGGCGCCGGTGTGGGAGTGGTGGAGTGACGCCTAGAGAGAGGGTCACCTGGTGTACCCCGGAGTATAACTAGTACCGGTGTAGGAGTGGTACATTAGGAATGTCACTCATGCTGGGGGAAACAGAACCACCTAGAGCTAGATAGGCCGGAGTAGCCAGCATGCTATCCGAGGGGTTGCTGTTTGATCCCAGCGAGTCAATATTTTTCGCGTTCGGCTGCGTGATTTGTGTGTTTAGCCGAGACGCTAGTTGTGGACTTCGTGGTGGAGTGGTTTCAGAGTTGTGCATGATGCATTTACAAATGCATGTGTTTTATATTAGAAAATTGGGTACCTTTGGGAGTTGTGTTTACTGCTTTACTTATTTAGTTGCCTATATTTGAGTTGTTGTACTTGTGGGTGCGTGAGTGTGTGGTAGGGATCGGAGGATCCCTACTGAGTCCATTTCGATGAGACACATCCCTACGGTTTTCAAGTGAAGGTTCTAGGCAGGCGTAGCATGGAGGATTTTGTCTCGGGTTGCGCGCCAACAGCCACTGTTCTGGAGTATGGCCCGATGTAGTTGTTATTTTCTTTTCAGGTCTGTACACTTAGTTATTTCTTTTTAGTTGGATTATGTAATTATTTGCTGAGTCGAGTCGAATTGTAATAATTTTGAGTTCCTGCACTTCTTTTACAATTCGATGTGATGTGGAATGTTTAGCTTAGTTTATCATTTATTTTCCAGACTTATCGAGATCCTGGTTTGACTCCAAATTTTAATAATTCGATACCCATTTAGTAATCGGATCCCCGATTATTGGGTGGCTGGTCGTTACACCGTCTCCGCCGCGCGCAATTCCCGAAAGTCAGGAATTCCCGTCCGCGGATTTTCAGACGTCGTTGCGGCGACGAATCTTCAGCGAATGCGTTGATTTGGACGAGGGAGTGAGGACAAACCACCGTGGAGGATCGCGAGGATACCGCTGGAGGCCGGACGCTTGTGCAGCTAGCGGCATCGCCTCGACGGAATCGAGATGGACGCGGATTCGAATCCTCGCACGGTGATGTGATCACAACTTGTTTTTCGGTTTACCGATTTTCGTTCTGAATCGTATCTGCGGACATCGAGCGGGATTTTATTTTTTGTTTCTGCTACGTTCTTTACGTCCCGCCCGGATCCCAACAGGGAGAAGTTCCACGATGGGTGGTTTTCATTGAAAGTCTACCAACTAGCACAGTTGTTAGGCCAATTAACTGATTGGGTACTTATAAATGGTATCAGAGCTACGAACTAGTCAGAAGTGTGGGAGCTAAGTGCCACATAGGACAAAGTGCTACACTATGAAAGGGCTACGCTAGAGTGTGAAGCTGCATGGTGGAAGCCACCTCTTGAGCTTGTGGGGGGCACCTCTAGAGTCCTACCTGCCTGGTGGATTGGTTGTGGGCTATGTATAATATGATCCTTACGAGGACGTCATGCTTCTAAGGGAGGTAGTTTGAAATACCCCGTATAATAATCTGTTAAACAGACTAAATCAGTAGACTACTAACAACACTTACTAGTCATTTTTCGGAGCTCGACTTGGAAAGAACTCTGAAGTTAATTGTGCTTGGTTGTGAGAAGTTCCAGGATGGGTGACCTTCATGGAAAGTTTACTAACTAGCATAGTTGTTGGGCTAGTTAGCTGATTGGGTCGTTACATTATTAGATAAAAAAGTCATAGTTTGAATCCTACTCGAGCTAAGATTCTGCACATGCACTTACTTGACATAGTCTTGGTATTTTAAGTATAACTTCGTGTATAAAATTCTAAATTAGATAAGATAACTCCCATTAGAGAGATAACTCAAAATTATAGAATTTTTATAAAAGGTATATTTTTAAAATATATCGTTTACTAGTCAAAATTAGGACATCTTTAGACGGGAATAGAATCTGCTAGATTTTATGGGTTCAAAGTGTTCAGTTGGTTAATAAATATCGGGATACTTTTTTGCACAAAAGTCTAAAAATAGTGAGATTGATGGCGTTAGAAAGATAATAAAAAATTATAAAACTTTAAATAAGAGAGTTTTTCTTAACTCTGATATTTAAGGAGTCAAAGTTAGAGTTTTTTAGAAAATCAAACTGCAGGTTGTGAAAACATAGTCCGATTTGCACTAAGATTGCGACTTTAACTTGAACAGAGAGTCTTGTAGGGTGAAACGTTGACTCCAATGAGGAAAGAGAGTATAAAAAGGGGAATTAGCTATAAATAAGCCCTTAGATTCGTACTGAAGCCATTATGGTGCGCAACTCTTCTTAAAGGTTAAGTTTATGGTATTGTTCTTGAGATAAAAGAGAGAAGAGATGGTTAAAATCTATAAGAGTTTATTCTAATGCTTAATGGTGGTTACAAGAGGCTTAAAGAACATGAAAAAGATCTTAGATAATGTGAAAAAGAATTTATAAAAAGAAGAAACTATAATAGATAGCAAGGAAGCCATAGGAAAACTAAGAACTGATCTTTCTCCAAGAGGTAGATGGATAACTCTAAGCATGATCTATTTTGCATTAAAAATTATATTATTTTTAAAAATTTTAAAAAACTAATCAATTGATAAAAAAATTGATTTATATGTCTACATAATGATCATCAAGTTTCATATTTTTATGATCTTATTTACTATTTATTCCATGATTATTCTCTCACCATATGTAATTTGTCCATTCAATCTGTTTTGTTTCTAACTACGATCACCTGATATAGATATCTATTATCTTTGATCTGATATCCAATTGAGTTAAAATTTTGACACAAGTTTATTTTGGAGGTTATATTCATGTATAATAAATTTTATATTTTTTAGTTATTTTCTTATTATTCATTAATTAATTTTTCTGTCAGACTATATAATCTTTTAAGACAATTTTGAAAATCTCAACTTGTGGACCTTTGATCTCACTCGATTCATCTCCAAATCATGTCAAAGTTTATGTAGATCTTTGTTATATTGTAGTTGACTTGTATGTAAAGTTTGAAATTCTTTTGACCCTGTTTGAGGTTCATTTTACCCTATGTTTTGATTTGTTGGAATTCTATTGAAGTCGGATTTTTAGAACCGAAGCGAAAGTCCGAAATCATATCAAATAAATCAAGAAATTGATTAAACTTTGTAGATACTTCACACATGACCTATTTATCATGTTTACCAAGTTTGATAATCTATCAAATCTTTTTTATAATATTTAGCCTATTTGTTAATTTTTCAATTCTAAAAATTAGTTTTAGTAGTCAAAAAATATATTTATTTATGTCATCATTTAACCTCTTTTAATATGATTGTGCCATAATTATTTGACTTTACTTGCACATTGCCATCTTAAGGAGATATTTAGCTCGATTTCATTATAAGCATCCATATTGGATAAGGTATTTTATTTAGACTTTAGAACAAACAGGTGGAATTCTAACTTTCGACTGACTAGACTAGGAGACGGTGATACATAACATCTTGGCTTTTTGGAGTTGAGTGAGACTTAAACTCCCCGATTTTGCGCAGTAACTAAAGTCTCTGCATCATTTGCCAAGATGCTTTAATATTTGTTTTGTTTTGCTCCTTATATTGTGGTTTAGGTTCATGTCCGTTATGATGTGATTTAATATGTTTGATTGACACATAAATCTAAAATCTTTGCTCTGATATGTTCATTTGAATTCAGTTTAGTCATTTGAATCATTTGATTATCTTGATTAGATATTTCTCTGAAATTATATGAATCTGTCCCAACGCTATAATCCATGATATGAATATGATTTGATATGTTACTATGCCATGATATTTGCTATTTGATATGAGATGTGCTCAGAAGACGGCGATACGTAACGCCTAGACAATTTGATATGTTATGTTCGATATATAATATGTTCTGATCATGGCAAGTAAAATTTGATATGTCTGGTATGAGTTCGATCATACCATATATATTATATGTTAGTTAATCTATTCATGCCATTAGAAAACACATTTGATTTGATAAATTTATATCTTGCCATATTTTATATCATGTTCTTATTTGAGATATATATAGAACTATGTAAGATCATGTTAATATAGTTGTATAATGTAATTTGCAAACTTACTATATGTTAAATCATATGAATAGGTTGAAGCCTATTGAGTGGTGGACACATAAATCTGACCAACCATTTTTCAGGAGAAGTCGATTTAAGATTCGCCTAAGTGGGGAATCGAGCATGTTGAATTTTCAGAAGACCTGTTGGTTATCAAATTAGTAGTTTGATGTAGCAGGGAATTATGAGACATTAGTGTACTTTTATTTATTTATAGAGATTGAGAATTTAAATACTAAATGATGAATATTATAATTTGTGGACTTCGATATGGGCTATGTTTAGATATTTTGGATTAATATTACGCAATGTGATTGTTTAAATCGTCTTATGGTTGTTTAACTCTCATATATGTTTGTTATGATGTGATTTATTATGAGATTATGCAATCAGAGTCTTAGTTAAAAAAAAATGACTCGGATCCGGAGCGTAACATATAGTGTCGGGACCCTCCCCAATCTCTTGAGGTCAGCCAACCTCCATCGCTTGACTCGATCAACATGCTCCTTAGCCCAATCAAACTCATTGTCATAGACCTGCCGCTACGACCTGTCCTTATGTGTCACCTCGGGCATCGGGGCAATCGATTGGGGCCACCTGAACACCCGGATCATGAATCGGAGGTGGAGGGCCCAGCTTATGTTCACACACAGGCGGTGCAACTCTTGGTGGAACATATGCTAACCCTCGACTACTGTCTGATGGTAGGAAGTGTCCTCCATCTTATATGGTGTGCACACCACCTGAAATCATAGCCAAAAGAGGATTAGAATCATCACAAGGAATGCCTAGGAGTCACCAGTGGATTTGAAGTTAGGCTTACCATATGAGTAGGGAAAGTGTCAATCGTGTCGTAGAGATCCGATGGCGCGACAGTCCATGGTGACTGCCCACCACGCCATGATGGGAGTCAGCTCAGCATGGACTATGACCGAAGCCCCAGTCTGATGGGGAAACGGATGCATCCCCAAACTTGCAAGAAGGTAAAACAAGACATTAATCATAAGCATTACTCAAAACAAAAGGTGAAAAGACACTATAGATGGGCCTCGTACCTGTAGGAAGGGAGAGAAAGCCGTTAGGGTCCCAAACCAAGAGTGGTAATTCTCCATGTGGGCGATGAGGTTCCCGACCATAGCTGTACCCTACGCCATTTTCTTTGCAACCTCCAGATTGTGCAGTAGGGAGAGCCCGAGCTCATCCACCCACTCCCTAAGGCCCTGGGGTAAGGCATGGTACCAAGCCCACACCACATCTTAGGACACTTGAGCCCTGATCAGCATATGTCCCTACACATCAAAGAACAAATGCATTCGTTAAAGTTCCGACATGGCAAATAGGTGCAGTAACTGGCAGTCAATATAGCCCTTTGGTTTTACGTATGGTAGGGTCCAGTGCTATTAGGTGTACATCAAACGGTAGGCAACCATGCCATCTGCAAAATCAAACGGCAATCAAGATTTTCGTCTACTACATTTCCTTCCACCTGACGGAGAAAGAATGCAAACACCGCAAAAAGGGGAAAAGGGAAGAAAGTTCTTACCTTTGGGAGGCGTGGACCTCATTGGAGCTAATCCTATTCTTCCTCCTCCTCGTTGACCTCTTCCTTCTCAAGCGGGGCCGTCGGTGCTCCCCGATCACTGTCTTCTTCTTCTTCTTCTCCCCCTTCTTTTTCACCCTCATCACTTCCACTCTCACTCCCACTCTCTTCCTCATTCCTATTTCCTTCTTCCTCTCTTCTTTCTTCTTCCTCCTTCATCCCCACATTCGCGTCACTATCCCGGGCTTCCACCACCATTTCTTCCTCGGAACCCACTGGCTCGTGATCCCGTCAGCGTTCCGAGATCTTCAAACTCGAGATGAATGCAGTGCCGCATTGCGTACTTTGGCCGAGCCATGGCCAATGAGAGAGAGTGACAAAAAGGGAGAGAGTGAGTGCTGCAGGAGAGAAAGAGGGAGAGAGTGAGTTGTGAAAGCGCGCGTGAGAATGCATGGTTCAAAAGATGGGTATTAAATACCTTGTCCTGGACAAAGGGTAGGAGAATGTTGGGTCCGACTAGACTAGACATCAATCAACGTTGTTGTCTAGCCATTATGATGGCAGCCGGTTTTGTCATCTAGAATACCTGGACGACAGCCATGTTTGCCATCCTTGCACCCAAACGATAGCCAATCCCGCCATTTGGTGATGTGGACGATAATAGTTGTTGCCATCTTATTTACTCATTACACACTCCATATAGAAGATTATGAAAAAATGAGGAATAAACATTTCTCACTTTATTAATGAAAAGAAAATTTACATTTATTCACGATCACAATACAAGTAATGACTCTAAGGCTCAAAACGCATGTAAAATGCAGAAACGATTGAACGGATGTCTTACAAATATGTCACATACTTTTCTACATCCCCTAACTATTCTACAACATTCTACAACAATAAGAACTCCATATAGAAGATTATGACATCATTTTGAGTAAATTTTATATCATATAATAATGCCTTAAAATGGTCTGATATTTAATCATTAGTTAAATTTTATTATTTTTCTGAATTAATTATCTAAATGATATCGGTCAGACAGACATAATTTAAGTTTATTAAAGAATTTCGTTTTAACTCAGATTTTTAATCAAATATGAAAAAATTCTAAAAGACGTCGAGCTATGCAGACGCCTTTTAGGGTTTATTCTTATTTTGATTATTAATCTGATTTTTAATTAATTTATTAATGAACTAAACGACGTCTGCCTTGCACGACGCCATTTATGTTTCATAATTTGTTTATGTTTCTTCTTCCCGATATTTATCCTTATCTCAATTAAGCTAAAAGACGTCTTCCATGGGCGACGCGTTTTAGTTAATTACAGATAATGATGAATTAGGTTGTGTTTGTGTATTTCTTGGTTGGATTGGCTTCAAATTCCTTCATGTTAATCTGTAAGTAACCGCGGATGCGTGAACTTAAGCCTATAAATACCCAAGTACTTAGCCATTAAAAAGTTAGTGATAATTTTGAGTGATAATTGGTGATTATTAGAGCGATAATCTTTGAGAAAGACGACGTCCAAACGGTAAAGGATCGAGGTGCTGCTACTACTTCTAGGGTTTTGAAGCAAGCTTCGTCCTCTCTTCGTCTTTTCTTCATCCATTCAAAAACCAAGGTTTTCCAGGGGCCATCCAACTCAGTTCTTCTTAATTAATATTCTTATACTTTCATCACGTTAGCATCATAATTTCACTCATCACATCACTCCATGCAACACACACTCACTAGCATTATTTTGCAATCCATGTGTTAGGGGGTTTCAAAGATCACAAACAAGTGAGTCTACTTTGTTTGAGTTGCATGATTGAAATCATTATTGGGATAGATACTACCACTATTTGAGTTCTTATTGTTCTTTTCCTCTTTCTTTCTTTTTACTTTTTGCAAGGTACAAAAGAAGATCAAAAGGAAGGAATCAACAAGGAAATCTGGACGATCCTAAAAGCCCCATAAGCATTAAAAGTAAGAACAAAGTCACAGCTTTTTGGTGATCACGGTGGGACTTGGTCTCGCCATCTATTAAATCTTTGTTCTTGCTTTAATCAATCGGGTACCCACGGTGCACCACCTGTGTCTCTCGGACACGCCCTCACCAATCGGTGAGTTTTTAATTTAATTGTTATTCCCACGTGCACCACGTGCACACCCTTGTGGCAAGATCTTGCCCTTCCCGTTTCATTGATTGAAGAGTTGTGATTGTGATAAGAAGCATGTGTGATTGATTGAATGTTTTAGTTGTATACATGATAAATCATCCTATTAAAAATTTAAAAAAAAAAAAAGATTCGCATGAGCCGATTATTTACTGCTTTATCTTGTTAGTTTGAGGGGGAATTGACCCAGAAATTCCTTCTAAATTGTTGATTCTGCGACTCGAAAAGCGTCCAGGAGCAGCGACACGTTTCATGACCCTAGGTTAACTCGAGAGCATTGTGCGAACGAAGGATTATAGTCACATGGTAACTGTGGACGGACATGTTCCATGAGTGGGTTGCTGAACCCCATTACCTTCCGGGATTATGCGGTGTTGCTTGGCACCCAACTTGATTGGAAGTCCAACCGAATTTACATGCAATGTCAGTTCGGTTAAGTAATTAGTTAATATCTAGATATTAATTAATTGCAATAAGTCAATAACTAGTTATTGGACTTAACGGGCTGAAAACCGGACTGGTAAATGGGCCTAGAGGGTCACACGCAATAAGATTCTCAGTCGGTAGTACATAAGTGGGATTTATATTAACGCGGGGACTTTTGTGAAAAGTCGTGCCGACTTAATATATATATGCGCTGTTGAGAAACCCTGGTGTTTGCGGGGGATCCATTTCCTGGACTCCTCCGGTCTGGACCTGACCTAGACATTATCTCTCCTCCCTATGTCGGATTATTCGGAAATCCATTTTTTTGTTTATCTAAAGGAATATAGGTCGGTTTTATATTTTATCGGATTATGAGAGCTTGGGATTAGCCCTCAGGGAATCCGGGACTTCGAATCAAGCGAAGATTCGAGTATATGACCTCTCTCCACTGACCTCGGTCAGTGTTAATTACGCTGAGCAACTGCTCGGCAACCCTTGATTAACCGTCCGTATGATGCCCTTAATCATGCAAAACTACTACTACAGGCAGCGCATGCATATGAATATGAAGGCATATTTTAGGTTGAATCCTTAGCCTCACCCCGGTTTGGGGACAGTTTTTTGTGTGATTTAGGATCGATTCCCAGTTATTAGGATTGATCCCAAGTTAGGTGGATTAATTTCAAGTTATATGGATTAATTCCAAATTTTTAATCCCGCAGGGGGTTTTTTGCGATTATGCACCTTTTAGAGTTTTTTTTATATGAATTATAGAGGTTTTGTGAAAATATGGTAGCCTATAGGCATATAAGAGTGAATTTTAAGGGGTTTCAAACCTTATGGGAGTTATGAAATCAATTTTTGAAGGTATGAGGGGTTTTTAGTAATTTTACCTTAAACCGGGTTACCGGGTTATTAAGTTTTAGGATTCGTATTTAATGATATTCAGATTATATGGGAAGAAATTCCACTCATGATATGAATTTTGATATTTTCAGGGTTATATATGTAAATATTACACATAGGGGTATTTTCGTAATTTTACGTTAAGTCTTAAATATATCGTTAATGATTTATGTTCTTTCATATTTCTAACTCTCTGATTTTTTATTAATTTTATTTATTTTTGTGATTAATTTGATTAGTTTAATTAATTAACTAATTAATTAAGCATGTGAGAGTATTTGGACTTATTATGACTTTTACATTATATTTCAGGTTTTTACTGTTTTCTTACAGATTTTACTGATTTTTCCTGGGTTTTTTTCTGATTTTAATTAATTTTATGAATTTTTGTTAATCAATTAATTATAAATTATTTTAGGCTTAAATATGATTTTATTAAGATTTCAGAACTTATATTTTATTTATTTATGGGGTGAGGTTAATGTTAAGTTGAAGGTATACACAGATTTTTTTGGTTTTAGGAAATTAGATATACATGCATATTATTTTAAAATATGATGGTAATTATATAATTTAAATGACACACATAGGCACACAAATTCAGATTTCATTTCGACAGCAATTCGCCTTGTAATAAGGCATTTTTACAAAAAAATCCAGTAGAGCTCCCCCTTAGGATTGAACCTTAAGAGAGAGGACTCCCCGGGACGAAAGAAATGCCTCCCAAAATCGCGGCAAACCCGGGTTTGAGAACCCGAATTTGGTCTTCAAATGGGCAGCACCCTCTCTCACAATTTCACCCTTGTATATGGGCTTTTCTCTATGTATGCATGTATATGCCTTGTGTGTGTGTTTAGGGAGCCTTGGGGTCCTATTTATAGGCCCAAATTCTCAACCCGGTGGGGGGTGCCACCGGATGGAGTAAGGTGGGGGGTGCCACCGGTTATAGCCTCTTTCTTCCCCTCTTTTTATTTTTTATTTCACATTGGCCAATAGATGGCAAGAGGGGTGAGAGAGGGAGCAAACAAAGGAGAGAGGGGGAGGGCTCAGTGGGCACCCCCACCGGTTCCAACCGGTGGAGGGGGTGCCACCGGTTGGGCCCCCCACCGGTTGGGAACCGGTGGGGGGGTTTTCCCCTCCCCATTCTCCCTTCCTTTTCTTCTTTCCAAGGCCCATTAATGAGGGATTTTCAGATTTTGGGGTTTTAGGGGTTTTAGGCCAATGTGAAAGGGGTTTAGCCCCATTAATTCCATGGCTTGGCCCCATGTGAAAGGAGTTTAGGATGGGATTTAAAGAGGGTTCCACATGGGATTCTTAACCCATGTGTGAATGGGGTTAAGACCCCCCATTAATTCTCCCATTAAACACCCCCCCCCCAATTTTAAAATTTAAAATTCTGAAGAGATGGAGGGAGAACCTCCTCCCCCCCCACCGGTTTCCCTCTTGGAACCGGTGGGGCCCCCCCCACC
Organism: Zantedeschia hybrid cultivar; assembly: GCA_030544215.1. Classification (NCBI taxonomy): domain Eukaryota; kingdom Viridiplantae; phylum Streptophyta; class Magnoliopsida; order Alismatales; family Araceae; genus Zantedeschia; species Zantedeschia hybrid cultivar. The sequence continues at coordinate 10,516,149 of JARZZO010000001.1, read as the reverse complement.
GGTTTCCCCTCTCTCTCCTCCACCCCCTCTCATTCCTATTTAAATAAAGGGGGAAAGAGAGAGGGGGTCCACACGCCCTTTGCTGTTTTGGGGAATTTTTTGGAGGTTTTCTTCTCTCTGGTTTGCAGGTTTAATACCCTTGTGGGACTGATTTTTGGGCATGTTAGAGGTGCCTATTGGGCCTCATTTTGGGCTTTCCCATTGGGCCATTTATTGGGCCTATCTCTCCCATCATTGGGCCTCCGTTTTGGGGCTGATTTAGGTGAGTTCCAAGACTGGTTTCACCTTATTTTGGGACAGATTTCAGTCCGCTTCGGGACTAATTTTGGGCCTATTTGGGGGCTTAATGGGCCTCATTTCGGGTTCCCCCATTGGGCCACTTAATGGGCCTGCCTCTCCCATTATTGGGCCTCCCTTTCGGGGCCATTTTGGGCGAGTTCTAGGACCGATTGCATCCCACTCCGGGACAAATTTCAGTCCACTTTGGGACTGAATTTGATCCGCTTAGGGACTGATTTTGACCTCTGTTTTGCAGCATTTGGTGCCCCACTTGTTGCTGCACTTAGGGTCTCCTTCCGGGTCTCGTTATCGAGGGTTGCAATCGGCGGTTCGGGAATTGACCTTGGGAGCCGAAGCGAAAGACTTGGGGCTGTCTTAGGCTCCTTAAAAAAAAATCTGATCAAGGCCTTCTTGGCCTAGGTATGTTCCCTACCCCGTTGCCCTCATAATGCGAGTCCGTGACTTTATGCATTTTGATGTTCATCCATATCATAGGCATATATATTTTTTGCCTAACATGGTCCTTTATGAACATATTGCCATGCCTACGTATATGTATTTTCCTATGGAAATCCCACATCGATGTGAGTATGTGTCGGATACGCATGCATGCACATTTATATGGTGCAAATCTGCATATAGGATTATTTTTTGGGTTCAACACCTGGGCCAAGCTTCAGGATTTCCCCTTGCTGGCCGTCATCCCTTCTTTCTCTCTCCTTCTCTGGGCGCCCTGTTCAAGGCGCCGGAACAGTCTCCGTCTCTGCCGCGTGTGATTCCCAAAAGTCGGGAATTCCCGTCGGCGGGTTTTCGGCAATCGTTGCGGCGACGGATCTTCAGCGAGCGAGCCGATACGGACGAGGGAATGAGGACGAACCACCGCGGAGGATCGCGTGGATACCGCTGGAAGCCGGACGGTTGTGCGGCTCGCGGCATCGCCTCGTCGGAACCGAGACGGAAGCGGATTTGAATCCGCGCACGGTAATCAAATTATAACCCGATTTTTTATTTTAGTTTTTCGTTCCAAATCGGATCAGCGGGCATCGGGCGGGATAATATTTTATTCGTGTTTCTGCTGTGTTCTTAGCGTCTCGCCTGGATTCCAACAGTGGTATCAGAGCCAGGTTCCGCTCTGATCGGCTTCGGAACGATGAAATTAACGTTCTAAAATTTATATCCATGCTCAAATCGTTTATATCTTACGGAATTTATTCATCGGATGAACAAATTATATTTAGAATATTTTTCTGTAATGAAAAATGATTATATTTGGGGTTTTCGTTTTGTTCTTCATGTGGATGAAGAATGGCTTTAAGGGGTTTATGATGCGGGTCTGTAGGACAGCACCGGCCGTCCTCGATGTCGCCGGTGTGACCGGCGGTGGGCGGCAACCTCGTTGGCCCCCTGCTGGGCAGCAGTGATCGGCGGTGGGGGCTCTCTTTCTTTTCTTCTATATTGTTATTTGATGCACATATTTGGAAGATAAAGGGGAGGAATCGACGGGTTTTGGAGGGGTTCCCGGTGACTAGGATCTCCGGCTGGCCATCGCCGGCACCGGGAATGGAAAGGGGGTCGAACCCCTGTAGCCTCCAACCGCCCTAGCCACCGGCGGCGACGGCGGCGCCAACCCCAAACATGCAACAGTACGCAGAAACCAGTCCAAACCAGCGGCTTTGGGAGGCCACTGGCGGCTTGGGGGATCGCCGGCTGGCGACCACCGGCGCCGGGGGTGAAGGGGGTACCCCCCCCCTTGCAGATTCCGGCCGGCCTCGCCTCCAGCGCCGGCGGGGCCGCCGCCTAGATCACCTGCAAAAGGGCTCGGGTGGGCTGGGGGCAGGAAAACCCTAATCGGCCGAACCTGCCCTGGGAGGCCTGGACCAGCCGGCCCCGCACGGTTCGACCAGGACTGGGAGGGCGCCAGGCTTGGGCGCGCCCTGGTCCAAGGTGGCCGAGCCCTGGGCCCGAGCCAGTGGCCAGACTGGCTCAAGCCAGGGTCCTGGACCTGGCTTGGCCAGGCCCGAGCCTAGGCCCCTGACCAAATGGGCCTAAGCCCCTTTATACCTGGCCCATTAAGCCCTCCTTTAACCCATTAAACCCTTTTATTAATTAAACCTCCATCTATTAACTCAAAAATTAAATTTTAGAATGTTTACTAAATGTTTTAAACATTAAATTCAAAATTTTGAGTTATAATAGATTTAGTTTTTTAAGATATGATCTTAAAAGATTAATTTGTAAGATGAGATCTTACATGGGGGGATTATTAAGATGAGATCTTATATATCTAAATTAACAAGTATTGTTAATTTATATTTTAAATAATGACCTTAAATATTATTTAACAAATGTTGTTAAATTATATTTAAATTAAGTGACATTTAATAAGAGGTTATTAAATGTTTAATTCTTAATTAAATTTATGTAATTTCTTAACAATTGTTGTTATGAAATTAATTTTTTAATTAACGGTTAAATAGGAGTTATTAAGATGGGATATTAAATTGAATTAACAAATGTTGTTAATTTATTTTTAAGTCATGATCTTAAATAGAATTAGCAAAAGTTGTTAATTTTATTATAATTAAGTGATTAGATACATTTAAGTTTCTTAACAATTGTTGTTATGAAGTTAATTTTTATTAAGGGACACTTAATAAAAGTTATTAAGTGATTTATTGACTTATTATAAATGTTATAATAAGGTTAATCATTTTTTGAGAAATTAAATTTAATAAAAGATATTAAAGATTAATTAAGTCTTAATAATAGTTATTAAGATTATTAATTAATTTTCTCAAAGATCTCTTAATTAAAATTTTCATTGATCTAATCAACTTGAAATTAGATCTTTTAATAAAAGTTATTAAGAGATTCATTAAGTCTAATATGTTAGACTATTTTGATTATAATTGTTCTAATTAATGTTTCTTAATAATTGTTATTGAGAAATATTAATTAATTAAGGGGTTTTAACAAGGAGTTGTTAAGGGGTTAATAATTTGAGTTGGAAATTCTTTTATAAATGTTATTTAGGAATTTTTAATTCTTTCTAAATGTTAGATTGTTTCACATTAATAATTGTTATTAATGTGAATTAAAATTAATCTAAGTGTTAGATTAATGAATTTAGAATTGTTCTAAATTATGCATGGAATATTTTATAATTTTAATTTTAGCTTTGTGTGCACATTTTGATGTGTTTGATGCTTTAAATTAGATTTATTGCATGTTAGAAAATAAGATTTTTGAAAATTTGAATCATCCAATTTTGATTAGAACCCAGGTTTTAAGAAAACCAAAATTATTATTTTTCAAAAATTTTAGCCTTCATATGATGTGTTATATCATGAGTGGATGGTTAAAATTAGTGGTCATCATGGATATGCACTTAGTTAATTTCATATCATGTGATGGTGTGTGATTATATGGATTATTCTGGAATGTGATGTACATTAATTAAGTGTTAATTAATGAGGCTTGCGTGCCTCCCTCTCTCTTTCATTCCATTGTAATTCTATCTCCCTCTATTATTGTACTTGGCCATAAGGCTTTCTCTTACAATTGATTTGTATTTGAAATTATTTCAAAAATAAATATTATTTGTATTTGATCACGCCGGCCGAAGAGAGGCGAGGATGATACACAAATGCAACCAGGAAGGCGACAAGAGATGAGATCACCAATAGCTATGTGTTTGCATGTTAAGATTATATAATTGTTATATAGTTTTGGTGATTAATTGTTTGGCTCCAGTTAATCACTGTGCTGTCCATGACCACATAATGAATATGTATGGTTGATGCATGCTTTTTAGTTTTTGATTATGAATCGATTGCTAATATCTAAGTGTAGTTAAATATATACGATATATTTATAAATTATCACCTAGGATGAGACCAACTTAACATAAACAAAACCTTCAACATAAAGTTTAAGTCGAAGCGGGAGTCATTGAGAATGCACCGCGTGGCTCTCCATCGATATAGTTCTTAGAACTTGATTTAGTAATGGTAGTTTCTATGTGTTTATCCGAGATCTGCCACCATCTGATGAAAGGACTATTAACTATGGCATCTTGATGCCTTGAGATTGGAATAGAGGAACGGTGTAGCTATCCTCGCGTTTACCCGGGAGCTGCATTCTTACTCTACTCTGTCACGTATTGATGGTAAAGCTTAGATCATGTATAATGGTCTACTGTGTTTACCCAGGACCATTAAAGACCTGGGAGCCGAAATAAGATCAGATATTGCAAGGAGTTGCAATTATCATGAGATGGTTGCTCTAAGATAATGGTATGATACTGTGTTTATCCGAGGTCATACTATGATTCTTGGAGATTCTGATCCTTACTAGGAGACTGTCGGAGTCTTCCGTTCTATATACCTGAAGGTTATACAGTCCGTCGAAAAATAATGAGAAATAATTCAAGATAAAAGACCATAATTGAATTATTAGAACTATCTGCTTAAATCACGTTATTTCCTTCGATTCACTAATATGTCGTCTATTCGAGATGTTGACATGTTGGATGCTAATACTTCTCACACTTAGACTAATTAGAAAACTCTAAAGAATGTCTTTAGGGGTGAGTGAAAGCCACTATCCTAATCAGATATCATGAATCCTCTTACTTGGATAGACCAAGGTGAAGAGGTACTCATGGTATGTCTTTCTGAAAGGCAATAATTGTCATGAATTCTCTTATTTGGATAGACCAAGATGAAGAGACATTTATGATGTGCCTTTGAGAAAGGCAAGTGGTAAGCTTTTAAACAGTCGAACCCACACTTGAAAGGATAAAGGAAGGTCAGCTAAGATAGAGAAGTAGCAGTTCTCCCACTGCAACCAAGATAAGGATACTGGTAAAGACAAAACGAATATAAAACTTGAAAGAAGTTTCATATATTCTTATTATTAGTTTTTGCATATCTATTGGAGAATTAGCATCTCCAATATACAATATTGGAAATGGTTCTCAGAGCTGCGATAGTATGCAAACTTAGACAAGTAAAAGGAAATCAAGAAAAATTGCAAGTGTTGAGTTAGACTCAACAATTGTTCATGATATTCATAGGTTGCTATTTGACAGTAAATCATTGTATATCTATAGGAGTCTAAAATGAAACTGAATAATTGTTATTTAGTTGCATAAGATATCAAGAATTGTAAAAGTGAATAACGTTGACTGAGAAGGAACAATAGTTGTTCAAATCAGTTAATGCACTATAGATTCTTGAAGTGACATTTCATGTGATGAATACTCACAAGTCTCCTATAGAAATGAACTGTGTGAATCCTAATTATCTATGGTATTATACACAGGGTTGTACAATAAGAAATTATTGATGCTGATACATATTGATGTAAACAGCTCAAAGGCTAAAGATAATCACTCCTATTGACTTACCCTATAGTGTATTCTTGGAATGATTCGACTGTATGTACTTACTGAAGTACAAGACGAATATATCTGAGAAATTAAGGTATAAGATCAATATGAAGTATTAGAATTTTTTATTTGATCAAAGAAATTAATACATAAGTATATGATTCACATAAATCATTAAGAGGATAATTGTATCCTCAGTCGATTGATTCTCGTTGAATATCATAGTAATATGATAGAATGAGGAATTGCACCTTATTAAGATATGGTTCAATATATATAATAAGATTTGCCTAATTCTTATCCTTATGAACAAGAGTATGAACATTAGATGTCCATACTTTACAGATGGTTCCAAATAAGTTAGTATGTGTGTCTATATAAGATATGGAAACCAAATAATTCATATGAGATGTGAATTATGAACAAATCTGATTTTAAAGTCAGGTATTACCGTGGTGTGAATTTGTGAATGTCTAAAGAGTTTGGACATTACAATTATTGGTCAGACGATAATGAAATAATTATCGTCCTGAAAGTTGTTTTCTATGAAGAGGAATATAGGTGTCCTCTAAGCCAATCATAAGGCACCTATTCCAATCTGGTTCACTGATTAATAGCTTTAAATTCATTATGTAGATTGGCATATTTGTAATTACGTATAATGAAGTCCATGAATATGTACAATAGTCATCAGATGATGATGAGATTATAATAATGAGACTGATGACTTATAAACACATATTCTTAATTGTTTCTAGTCGTAGGATGTTTAAGAAGGACATAAAACATCCGGTAAGACTAGTACAGGTTATTCCAGCTCATATGATGAGGGTGACTAATCTCGTTAGTTACTTGTGTTGAGATACAATGGTGAACCTTTAGGTGCTCATTGGGGAATGAGTTCACTGAACTTATCCAACATGAATCGCTGAAAGGTAATTTACCTTACTGTCAATCGGCTTGATTCATCGTCACAGTGGCGTGGTTGATCCTTGGACTTGAAACACCAAAGACACCTTGTCGGTGGACTTCTGGACATTGACCTTGACCTACGAATCCCTATCCACGGGATCTCTAATAGTCAAAGATCGGGTCCAACGGAAGACCTTCGAAGGTGATTGTGTGTTCAATAAAGGATCGTTCGCTCTCAGGTAACTAGAGAGAGAATGCTCTAGAATAGATCCGCAGGAGTGTCTGGACAGAGCAGAAACAATATCAGAAAAAGGGCTTTTCAAATATTGTACAACGGAGTCTGATTTAAGTGAGTTGACAATCTAGGATTTGACAGTTGACCATACCCTAGGTTAACTTGAGAGCATTGTGCGAACGAAAGATTATAGCCACGTGGTAAGTGTGGACGGACAAGTTCCATGAGTGGGTTGTTGAACCCTATTACCTTCCGGGATCATGCGGTGTTGCTTGGCACCCAACTTGATTGGAAGTCCGATCAAATTTACATGCGATGTCAATTCGGTTAAGTAATTAGTTAATATCTAGGTATTAATTAATTGCAATAAGTCAATAACTAGTTATTGGACTTAACGGGCTGAAAATTGGACTGGTAAATGGGCCTAGAGGGTCACACGCAATAAGATTCTCAGTCGGTGGTACATAAGTGGGATTTATATTAACTCGGGGACTTTTGTGAAAAGTCGTGCCGACTTAATCTATATACGCGCTATTGAGAAACCCTGGGCCAAGCTTCAGGATTTCCCCTTACTGGCCGTCATCCCCCCTTTCTCTCTCCTTCTCTGGGCGCCCTGTTCAAGGCGTCGGAACAGTCTCCGTCTCTGCCGCGTGTGATTCCCGAAAGTCGGGAATTCCCGTCGGCGGGTTTTCGGCAATCGTTGCGGCGACGGATCTTCAGCGAGCGAGCTGATACGGACGAGGGAGCGAGGACGAACCACCGCGGAGGATCGTGTGGATACCGCTGGAGGTCGGACGGTTGTGCGGCTCGCGGCATTGCCTCGTCGGAACCGAGATGGAAGCGGATTCGAATCCGCGCACGGTAAATAGATTACAATCTGATTTTCGGTGTTAGTTTTTCGTTCCGAATCGGATCAGCGGGCATTCCTCCTCTCTAAGTCCCCAAAATCAAGGTATTCCTCCTTGTTCATCGGGATGGTTGTACCAAACGAAGTCCTGGTTAGATTTTCATGACGTTCAACAATTTTCAGAAAATGATGAGAGTTAAGGCTGCATCTGAGATCAGTCTTCCTAGTTTGCCCGTGTTTCATTTGCCGCCCTCGGAAATGCCAGTGTATAGAAAATACAACGGTACTGGTAACCCCTTCACCCATTTGAAGGAGTTTATGTACGAGTCATCCTTCTGGCAGAATGACAAGAGGTCCATGGCATTCCTGTTCAGAAAATCCTTAGAGGGGCCAGCCCTCGAGTGGTTCTTCTCATTGGAACCATCTGAGGTGGAAGATTACGGTATCGTATCCCGAAAATTCATTCAACGATACCAGGACAGAGTCGCACCCTCTCTGCCCATCATTGATCTAGTTGCTGAGAAGATGAAGCGCGTGACTGTCAGAACGCCTTCAAGGATGCCACTGTTTCCAATGTCTTTGATCCTTACCGACCCAGTAGACCTCCACCACGGAAGCTTGCCGTGCCAAATCCTCTTAGCACAGGTCCGACAACTGAAGGCACGCTCTCTCATGAGCAGATCAGCACCATGAACAACAATCAGCCCCAGTTCACAAGAAACCAACAACCACCAAGCCAGCAGGGTTACAGACCTCCAAACCAGCAAAGTTATAGACCTCCGAACCAGCAGGGTTACAGACCTCAGCAGCCACAGTACCAGCCACAGCAGCAGCCCCCGAACTAGCAGCAGTATCAGCTGCGCCAGTACCAGCAGCAGTACTAGCCGCGCGCACCGCCGGCATACCATAATGTACCTCCCCCAAATGATTACAATCAATAGAGGAAGCCTCCAGGCCCTAAAAGGGGGACATATCCAGCACTCCCATAATCTTTATTGGACATTTTCAACGCCCTAATGGCAGCCAATGCCTTAGTCCTGCCAAGGGAAAAGACAGTCTGGCCCCAGAATGTCGACGCTTCCAGGTATTGCGCCTTTCAAAGGCAACTTGGACATACAATAGATACATGCTTCCAATTTCGAGATTACATCTATGATCTTAATGATCAAGGAGGCATTGACTGGGAGGAGATGAGGAAGTACATATCTGCCTTGAAGGCAAGAAGACTTCAACAACAACAACAACAACCACAACAACAACAACAACAGCAACAACAGAGAGCGCCAGCACAGGTGGCATCACCTCCAAACATAGGTATAGTGCAAAACCCACTTCCGGAGCACTAGCATCAAAATCAAATTGCCCCAATCTTGACGAATAGCCAGTCTGAGGCTAATCGAGGGCAATAGTGGAAGGTAGAGGACTCTTCCTCTATTTACTCAATAGGCCATCAATCGAGCACCGCCGACCAACCACCACGCCGCATTCTTCGCATACCCAAACTGCAACCCGTTACCATTACACCTGTACCAACACCCGCATACCTCCTACCCACACCCATTACACCATCCACCACCACGCCACCATTAAATAACCATCCGCAAGCCAATTATGTGCCCCTACTGCCATCCAAACCATTACTCTGTATGTCATTTCCCACATCACCTACCACAACCACTTACCCCAGTGACATACAGCCATCCAGACCGCTACTCTGTATGCCATTCCCCACTTCACCTGCACCAACCACTTACCCCTCCACCATCCAACCATCTAAACCCCTCATCCGCACCACGCCTCCACCAAACAACCCCACACCGCGGTGCTCAAACTATCACCTACACCTTCCACCATTGAAGAACACATGCCCCGGAGTAGGAGGATATTCAACAAGGTTTTTCCTCAGTCTACTATCAGAGACGGCCCATCACAGCCGCCAGAGGAAGCTAATAATGATGAGAGTGTACCAGGCACTCAATACAACCTGTTGAAACAGTTAGACAGAACACCGGCACGAATCTCCGTGCTTAAGTTGATCAAGAGATCTAAGACCCATCAGGAAGCTCTGATGGAGTATCTACATAAAGTTATGGTCAACGAAGACGTGCCGGTGGAAAAGATCACCACACTGTTAGTTCCTCAGGGGGACCCGCCCTTTATTACATTCCATACTTCGGAACTAGCACCACCAGCAGCCAGAAGCATGACTTTGAGCATTACGGTCAATGTCTGTAAGAAGGCCGTAGACGCATGCCTGGTTGACACAGGGGCTTCAATTAACGTTTTATCACCGAAAACCCTTGAATTGTGTGGTATACCTAAGGAGAAGTGGTTGCGTTCCCCAATTTCTATTACAACATACGACAATTCTACTTGTTCCCCTCTGGGAATGATTTATTTGGAGGTAGAATTAGGCCCTATTTGTCATAACGAGGTCGAGTTCCACATCTTGGAAATCGATCCATCTTTGAAGGGTATCCTTGGCCGCCCTTATATTAAGTCCATGGAGGCAATTCCTTCTACAAATCATCAGTGCCTCAAATTTCCATACAAGGGACGTATTATTAAAGTCACGAGCATGCCGATTCTTGCAGCTACTCATTCCTTGAATATTAGGCCGACTCCTTTACCTGGCCAACAACCTCTGTTGTCGGTATTACAGGTTTACCGTCCTGTGGCTGATCCCTTGAAAGTTGCCACACTTAGTCCTTATCCACTTGATGCCATGAAGCGGGGAAAGTGCGTGAGTACCCCTGGTTGGAAAATCATGATGAAAGGTGGCTATCAGCCTGGAAAGGGTCTAGGCACACAATTGCAGGGTAGAACTATGCCCATTAAAGACAGCCGAAGGACACTTGGTAATGGCCTGGGCTATAGGCCAAGAAGAGTCAGGCATGACATTGTGTAGCAGCAAGAAGATGAAGACGGCCAGAAGGCCTGGGAAACAATGACTACACCATGTAAAGAAGGTCGGGATCCCCTGACATAGACCCAGCGTACACATTTTGTCAAGGGACCCATAATCAGTCATGATAATGATAATACGGTGCTAATTACTTCCTAGTTTGACCTGCATGACATCTATAGAAGGGACCTGGCCAGGCACTGCTCATAATTGTTGACGTACCAGTCCTTAGAGGCTCTGCGGCCGATGAAAAGGAGGAAATTCCAAGATCCAGAATGTAAATGGTACCGATGGTTCGACCTGAGGGATCTGTACATTGCATTAAACAGATTATTTCTTGATCCCTCAGAGCCGAGATGGCCGCCATTGATAGACGAGCTGATTGAAGGGCCCGACGCCATTTTTGACAAGAGAATTCTACTGTATGAGGAAACATATGAAGGGGAGCCAAATGACCCCTATGAAGCTGGTTATGCAACTGATTTTCTCTGGAGAGGAACCTATCCCTCTCGCATTTTCACACTTCACATTCTATTCCGCACTCTGCTTCTGACCCTGACTTGGTCGCAGGTCATCACTGAAGATATTCCACGGGCTCCGCCCATCATGATCACTCTATCTCCACGGGACCTCATCCCTCAACCTCCTCTCAATCTGGAGAGGATTTATGATTTAATCTGAGACATGCTACTATATGATCCCCACAATCCTTTGGCCTTGGTGCCGCCATCTCCATCCCATTCTCCTCATATTCATATCCATTCTTGTTTTATGATTAATTCATCTTTTCTAAAAAAAAAAACGCCAATTTGGCAACTTCCTTCTCCCAGATCCTCGTTGAGGAAACTTCCTTCTTATCCGACTGTACCCCATCGCGTGGGTCATTTGGTCAAGATTCTCTTTTAGATCTACTCTGCCCTTCCCCTCAGGAGGATTCCCCTGTACCATGTTTTGTATCCCATCCTTTTTCGTCCTCATTAGGTCAGGATAGGGAATCTAGCGAAGTTAGGGAATCTAGCGAAGTTAAGGAGTCTAGTTTTATGCAAGTTAATCAAGTTAGAAAGTCTAGAAAATCTAAGGGTAAACAAATTCCAAATAGATACCTCCAGGATCTAGCTGTTAAATGCCTTTCTTGATCTATAATCCCTCAGCTATTAGATAATCCTATTCAGATGCCAGAAGATTGTGTAGATGATGAGTCAGTCAATGATAGATATGGGGTGTATGAATTGATACACGAAAAAGACTATATTATTGAAGATGAGGAAGATGACGAAGACGCAGCTGAGGCATATGCCAGTAGAGTAAAAAGATTCGATGAACCCTTAGCTGCCGTAGAAGAACCCACCAAAGAGATCAATCTAGGGATTGAAGACGAACCTATGGTTGTCCTCGTTAGCAAAAATCTTTCTAAAATAGATGAGGAGGCAGTGGTCCAAGTTCTTAAGGATTATAAGGACACTTTCGCCTGGAGTTACGAGGATATTCCGGAGTTAGACTCATCACTAGTGGAACATCGGTTGACATTAAATGATGGAGCTAGTCCGGTTAAACAGAAGTTAAGGCTATTCCACCCACAAATGGCTTTGAAGATGAAGGAAGAGGTCGATAAGTTACATAAAGCCAAGTTTATTAGAGTTGTCCTCTATCCACAATAGGTGGCCAACATAGTCCCGGTTATGAAGAAGGATGGGAAGGTCAGAATTTGCATTGACTTCCGAGATCTGAACTGGGCATGTCCTAATGATGACTTTCCACTACCTCACATTGATGTACTCATCGATAACACAACTGGCTATGAAACACTATCATTTATAGATGGATTCTCAAGATATAATCAAATCAAATTGGCAAAAGAAGATCAAGAGAAAACATCATTCACTACACCTTGGGGAACATATTGCTATGTCGTGATGCCTTTTGGATTAAAGAACACTGGAGCTACTTATCAAAGGGTTATGATGGCAATATTCCATGACATGATGCATATAGATCTAGAAGTGTATGTGGATGACTTGTTAGTGAAATCTAAGACTAAGGCTGAGCATGTCAAAGTTCGGGCAAGAGTATTAGAAAGATCAAGAGAATATCAGTTGAAGATGAGCCCCAAGAAATGTGTATTCGGAGTATCCTTAGGGAAATGACTTGGATTCATTGTCAGTAAACGGGGAATTGAGACCGATCCCAACAAGGCGAAGGTTATCAGAGAGATGCCACCTCCCAAGAACTTGAAAGAGTTAAGAGGATTAATCGGGAGGTTGCAATTTATTCGTTGTTTTGTCTCCCAACACTCACAAAGGTGTAAGCCGTTCTACGAGCTTACCAAGCTGGGAGTCACATTCAATTGGGACGATAAGTGTCAGGAGGCGTTCGATGGATTGAAGAATTATTTGGCAAGTCCTCCTGTTTTGAGACCACCATCTCCGAGCAAACCTTTGATTCTATACATTTATGTCCTGGATGATGCGGTGGGCGCTGTCCTAGCACAAGAAGATGAAGAAGGAAAGGAGAGGGCAGCCTACTATTTCTCTTAACTTCTAAACCCCGCTGAATAGAGATACACAACGATAGAGAAAACATGTGTAGCACTTGTATGGGTGGTCCAGAAACTGAAGCATTACTTTCTAGCCTATGAAGTCTATCTCATCGCTAGGATGAATCCGATCAAGTTTCTTCTTGAGAAATCTGTCCTCACTGATAGGTTAGCACGATGGCAAAGCTTTCTATCCCAATTTGATATCATTTACATTCAACAGAAAGCGATCAAGGGCTATGCCATAGCAGAACATCTCGCTCATCATCCCCTTCTTCGTTTTGATCCAGTCCGATCAGAGTTTCTGGATAAGGAACTGATGTCCATAGACCGAATCAAAGATGATATGTGGACTGTAAGGAATCGCCAAGAACGCAGCGGAAATAAAAATGATTCCATTGTATCGGTTGCTGGGGTTGTAAAACGGACATTAAAACTAAGCGGGAAGAACAATTCTTCACCTTTGCGGGGTTTCGAATCTCCCGTGGATGATGCCGACTCGGTAATCGCGCACGCGCACGATCTCTAGAGGTATCCACACGAATTCCCGCAGCAGACGCGATTTCCTCCTCGACTTGAGTGCTCCGACCAGATCTCAAATCCACCATGCGCGGAGAGAGACAGATCCACTCCAAGAGAGAGAGAAGGAGAGAGAGAAAGGAGAGAGAGAATCTGGGGAGTAAAATTCGTTCAACTAACTTTTTTTACCACTCCCTCTTGGCCCTCCTTATATAGAAATAAGGATAAGTACAAGTGTTAATCCTCATGATTATCCAAGAGTTTGGCCTTGGATAATTCTCCATTAAATCTTCATGTTTATCCTGCAGCTTTTCACAAAAACCCAGATAAGCATGAAATTTAACATCTCTCACCGTCTGACGAGAACTCTTATGTGTGTGACCCTCTAGGCCCATATATCAGTCCGGTTGCAGGCCCATTAAACTTAGAACTGTTTCTTGAGTTTAATATTTATTAATTAACATTTAAACATCACATGTTAAATGATTAATTTAATAAACAAGTGAATTATCATCTGATGATCAAATCACTTGGCCTTCTGATCATGAACAGCACCAAACACTACCTCATGATCCCATAAGATATAAGGGATACTTTTCCCTTCAATTGAACATTTCCGTCTGCCGATACCGCACAAATATAATCCTTCACTCATGCAATGTCCCGATAACGCAAGGGTATGGTTTTATAGTCAAACCCTCTATCGCATTATCCAGATGGATTCCAGTACACAGTTAATATCTAAAAAGACATCTCTTTCATTTGACCCTGGCCAGGGATTTCTGTGTACACATCCATAGGACATTCTCTCTCCAGTCTTATACCAAGAGTGAGTGATCCCTTGTTGTTCTCAATTACCTTCGCAAGCTTTCCACTATATCTGAAAGACCGATTATGGTGGACTTAATGGTTAAAGTCCACGAGTCAGAGAATCAAGATACAATGGTCCACAAACAAGGTATCATTGGTGACTTAGGTCAAAGGACCAACTGTGCTGCTGCAACGATTGAATTCCCTGGTTGACTAATAGGTATAATTACCATCCATGAATTCTTATTTGGGTCTGTTCAGTGAACTCATTCTCTAATGAGCACCCACTTGTTTGTCTTAGTGTCACCACACGAGTGAATGTGAGATCATTCACCCTCATCATATGAGCAGACATAACTTGTGTCGATCTTATTGGATATTTAATGTCCAACTCAAATATGCTATGATCGAGAACTATTTAAGACAATTGCCTTAGGATATTGATCTCACTATCATGATCTCATCATGATTCAATATCCCATACATTTGTCTATGGACCTTCATTACGATAGTTAATTGCGAGAACTATTAAATGAAGAAATTATTGCCTTTATTAATAATCTTGAACTAGAATGTACAATGATTGGCTTTGAGGCCACCCAATTCTAACATGGACTCTGTATTTTGACAGAGCTCTGAATTCCCATGGAAAAGGTATCGACATTGTTCTGTTATCACCTGAAAGTGTCACCATTCCATAAGCCTTTCAGCTTGACTTTCCAGTCACTAACAATATAGCTAAATATGAGGCACTCCTTGTTGGCCTCGAGGCTGCTCATTTCCATGTGCCACCAAACTCAGAATTGTGGGTAATAACCAATTGATTCTTCGGCAGGTGCTAACCAAATATCGGACTCTTGATCCCAAGCTCAAGCCTTATCAAGAACTCACTTCTACTTATGCTAAGCTTTTCACAAAATTGATCTTCATCCATGTTCCTCGGAATCAGAACATCTTAGCTGACGCTCTAGCTTCCCTCGCATCTTCCATCGATTTTCCAATCAGTAAGCAATCCGAGTCGATCATTGTTCATATGCGTCTTTCACCTGCCATGAAAGACCCTTCATTCTTTTGGACTAAGGAGAAGTTGCTGAAGAAAGTCAGAGATGGAGATATTGTGGAAAGGCGAGAGATAATGTTATTGGAATTACAAGAAGAGATGAATGAGGAAGAGAAACCATGGTATTATGAAATTGCCAAATATTGTAAAGATCAATCATATCCTGAAGAAGCTATCAGGAGAGTTGCTCAAACGTACACCATAGTTGGAGGAGCACTTTACAAAAGAGGTTTTGATGGAGTTCTTTTAAGATGTTTAGATGAGGATGAGCTTTAGAAGATCATAGAAGAAGCTCATGCTGGAGTTTGTGGTGGCCATGTTAATGGACAAATGCTAGCAAAGAAAATCCTTAGACAAGGATTCGATTGGCCAACCATGGAAGACGATTGTGTAGGATATGTCCGTAGGTGTGCTAAGTGTCAACTTCACGCCGACAAGATCCATTCTCTTGCATCTTCACTCCATCTTGTTTCCTCCCCATGGCCTTTCTCCATGTGGGCTTTTGATGTCATTGGACCCCTTGGCAATCCTGATTTCGGCATTAAGCAGAAATCATTCATTCTCACGGCAATGGAATACTTCACCAAGTGGGCGGAAGCCGAAGCATACACGGTAGTCAAAGCATTAACTATCTGCAAGTTCATCACGAAGAACATCATCACAAGATTCGAAATTCCAAGCACCATCGTCACCGACAATGGGCCGCATTTCGTGTCACAAGAGCTGAAGGACCTCTGCAACAGGTACAAAATTGCATTGCATCATTCGTCTCCATATTATCCACAAGGCAATGGCCAAACAGAGGAAACTAACAAGACTTTGATAAAAATCATCAAAAAGACGTGCAAGTCTAATAAATTCACAGATTGGCCAGAAAAATTGATTGAAGCTCTATGGGAATACCGAACTTCAATCCGCACGCCCATCGGGCAGACTCCTTATTCCTTAACATTTGGAATGGAGGCGGTAGTTCCATACGAGATCCTCGTACCGTCATTAAGAGTACAGTTGAATAAGGAATTCTCCATTGATGAGCACCACTCAGCACTCCTCGCTCAATTGGAACTCTTAGACGAGAAAAAATGGTCAGCTTCTAATCATGCAAGAGTATATCAAAATAGATTAGCACGTTTTTATCAAAAGAAAGTCATTGAACGTAAGTTCAAAGTTGGTGAAATGGTCATCAAAAGAATCTTTGTGAAACCTGGTGGTCCGCGTTCTAAGCTCCAACCCAATTGGGAAGGACCATATGTCATATCGCATGCTTTTCCTAGTAATGCCTACTGTCTAGTTAATGCAGAAGGGCAAGAGTTAACTCACCCTTGGACGGTATGTATCTTAAGAAATATTACCCTTAGAGCGTTTGATTCGTAAGTAACAAGAGATGAGAAGTCTGAAGGAATACCGAAAGCTTGACTTAGGGTGTAAAGTGCAAATCATTCTTTTTTTAAAAAAAATTCTGTTTTTACATTCGGCCCACGATGTCGGAATGAGGCTTAGAATAGACTACCAAGAATACCCGCCATCTTAGTAGGAGGCCGTCATAAAAAAAAGGAGGAGATCTATCCCATGAAAAGAAAAAGAAAAAGCAAAAGGCAAAAGCCAAATGTCAAATCAAAAGGCCATTACACTACAAACGTTACATCAAGGCTATGAAGTGAAATAAAAGGGAACGCAAGGTTGATAAATACCCCGGAAAGAAAATGACTGAACCCCAACAGATATTAGGGTAAGAAAGGGACATCTTTTTGGGTCTCCGGATCCTTCTCGTGGGCTTTCTAAACAAATTCTTCATTTCTTTCTGAAGAGGCGTACTCCAAGCTTAAGGAACGGCCTAGATTGACTAAGGGTTAGACCATCGAATGGGATCACGAATGAAAACACAAATTCAAGCACGATGAGTCTAAGTTAGATTATTGAAGAACAATTTGGGAATTAAGTTAATAAATGAATATGTTCTTTTGATATGAGTACCATGCTGGTCTTTTAGTTTGCACATTATTCTCAAAATCCAAAAAAATACATATTTCAAATAAAAAAAAATACATATCTCAAAATTCAAAAAATATGTATATTTCAAAATCCAAAAAAAGAGAGTACATATTCTAAAATCTAAAAAAATAGATATTTCGAAAATAAAAAATAGATATGTCAAAACCCCCCAAAAAAAAAATATGTTCCAAAATCCAAACAAAATGAATATTTCAAAAATAAAAAATATTTCAATTAGCGTCTGCTTGTAGCATTTGGTGTGCTTCATTCCTTTATGTTCAGCGAGCATCTGCATGCTTGTATGTTGCATCTTACTCCGTTATTTCCTTCAGTTTAATTATTACCATTACCTTTGTTAATAAAGGCTATACCCCTTGACCCTTCTACCAAGGATATGATCAAGTAGTCGGTCACTTAACCGGGCAAGGAGTTAAGCTTAATCAGATACTTAACATGTTTGCTAAGTCATATACATGACACAAGGTTAAAGAAATGACTACAAAGTTGAAAATTTCAAGATCCGATTGTGGGAGTTTATGAGTCCCGACCGTGGCTAAAAAGATAGTTATCTCTATCCCTTATATTCTTTCATGTAATTAATTTGCATTATCATTTACTATTGTTAAATATTTATTAGAGTATATCAAGGACCTTGTGGTTTTGATGAAACTGGAATTTGAGTTCTCATTTAACAAAAACAATGATAATTTCAGAGAATTCTTAATCGCACGGATAGGCTATTAGATTGTTAATTAGTGAGGACGATGATTCTGCTTTTGTAAGACGGTGCGTGGATAAACGAGCTTCGGCTTACCACTGAATTACAAAAATTAGTATCTTGACTTATTAATGACAATTTAACAATATTATCTTTGATTAATTTATATTTTATTTCACTTTATGTTTTTCTTTTAGCCCAGCATGCATCATGTAGGACTTTAATATAACTGTAATAAGAATTAATTTTTGATTAAGTTTCAGACTATTGATCAAATAATTCTAACATGATATGAAATATTCCATTCTGAATTGAGTTTCCTGATTATCTTTGAGGTTCGCTTGAAGATATTTTTGGAATTCTATCCTTTCTTGGACTTTTGATCATAAATATTCTTGTTTTCTTTTAAGATCCATTATGGTTGCAGCACGTCTACATTTGCTGGCAATCGCTCTCTATGATGAAACCTGCAGGGTTTGTGACGTAGGGTACTTCCCAATCATGGAGGTTGATCGACTTTATTTTATTTCCTTGTCTATCTCATCCAAACATGATTGATTTCATTGATCTATTCGAGTTACCTTCATTGGTGATTTTGAGAAAAATTCCAATCATGTGATTTTGAGAGCATGTCTCATCACACCTTGACATCACATTTTCAGTACATTCCATTTCATTTCACTCCCTTGTAAAGACGATGCCAAAGTGAGGCAGCTATAGACACGCTAATTTTGACATCATTTTGAGTAAATTTCATATCATATAATAATACCTTAAAATGGTCTGATATTTAATCATTAGTTAATTTTTATTATTTTTCTTGATTAATTATCTAAATGATATCGGTCAGACAGACATAATTTAAGTTTATTAAAGAATTTCGTTTTAACTCAGATTTTTAATCAAATATGAAAAAATTCTAAAAGACGTCGAGCTATGAAAACGTCTTTTAGGGTTTATTCTTATTTTGATTATAAATCTGATTTTTAATTAATTTATTAATGAACTAAACGACGTCTGCCTTGCACGACGCCATTTATGTTTCATAATTTGTTTCTGTTTCTTCTTCCCGATATTTATCTTTATCTCAATTAAGCTAAAAGACGTCTTCCATGGGCGACGCGTTTTAGTTAATTACAGATAATGATGAATTAGGCTCTGTTTATCTATTTCTTGGTTGGATTGGCTTCAAATTCCTTCATGTTAATCTGTAAGTAACCGCAGATGCGTGAACTTAAGCCTATAAATACCCAAGTCCTTGGCCATTAAAAAGTTAGTGATAATTTTAAGTGATAATTTTGAGTGATAATTGGTGATTATTAAAGCGATAATCTTTGAGAAAGACGACGTCCAAACGCTGAAGGATTGAGGAGCTGCTACTACTTCCAGGAGTTTTGAAGCAAGCTTCGTCTTCTCTTCGTCTGTTCTTCATCCATTCAAGAACCAAGGCTTTCCAGGGATCATCCAACTCAGTTCTTCTTAATTAATATTCTTATACTTTCATCACGTTAGCATCATAATTTCACTCATCACATCACTCCATGCAACACACACTCACTGGCATTATTTTCCAATCCATGTGTTAAGGGGTTTCAAAGACCACAAACAAGTGAGTCTACTCTGTTTGAGTTGCATGATTGAAATCATTATTGGGATAGATACTACTACTGTTTGAGTTCTTATTGTTCTTTTCCTCTTTCTTTCTTTTTACTTTTTATAAGGTACCAAAGAAGATCAAAAGGAAGGAATCAACAAGGAAATCTGGACGATCCTAAAAGCCCCATAAGCATTCAAAGTAAGAACAAAGTCAGAAGGACTCTTTTTCTTCAACCGGCTGAAGGAGAATCAAGAACTTCAACATCTCCTACGTCCAAAATAGGTAAGCGATCAATCTTTGTCTTTTGGAATTTTTTAGTTAAAAGTTTCTGGCGATCACATAGTTTTTAATAGGTTTATTTGTTACTTAATGAACAAAATTTTCATGATAATCACACATCACTATTTGAGCACTCACACACATATCTCACCACTACACTATGCTGAAGTAGGTTTCGTCTATTTTACCCATTGCCCTTGGTCACATAATACCATATCCAACAAGGACACTTATATTGGAATTATGCCACATAATCCCCTTAAGATGGTATTGTCAATATCACATATATTAAATTATATGGCACATATCTTACAGATATTATAATTCATCATAATCTTAAATAATCGTTATTCATATAGCCAATAATATACATATACAAAAATAATATATTTTTTATTGAACAAGATATTTTAAAGGCAACACAATGTTGTACTATTCAATTTACTGTAAAACTAACTCTAACATATTATATATATATATATATATGAAAAATATTTTTAATTTTTTTTAGAATTTTATGAATACAAAATATAGTTTTCACATGCCAAAATCTATTTTTTAAGGCTAAAAATCTATTAAATAATATGAATATTAGTAAACATATTCAAAATTTCATCAAACAATAAAACATGATATTCATACTATAATTAAAGTGTTTGAAAAATTTTACTAAATTCTGAGATCAAATTAGTGTTTTCATAATTCAAATAGAAAATTTAAAACTTGAATTAAATTTAATAAAAATAAGAAATATTTTTTTAAAAATTATAAAATTTTGCAGTCAAATAGATTTCATATAAAAAAATGTATGGTTAGAATTTCAAATCATTTGAGCTACAAATAACTAAAATATAATCATTTAAGATTCGTAGAGATTTAAAATTGACAATTTCAAAAAATTTAAACTGGACGGCATACCCTTCTGCTGTTCAGTAGAATCGACGGCCACCTTGGCTGCCATTTAGTATTCTGGATGGAAAGCTTGGCTGCCATTCAGAATACTGGACGACAAACCTTTTTGCCATTAAGTTCCCATGGCCGGCAGTCCAGGTGGTCGTTTAGTAAGGTGGATGGCAGAGTTTGTTGCTGTCTACAAGGTTTTTCAGGCAGAACACAATAAAATCAAAGTTTCGACAAATAATTCGTATATCTAATCTAAATTTTGAATCATAAACACAAAGAACAAGATGCCAGATTTTTCTTTTGACCACTTTTAAAATCAAAATATTATTTTTCATATTAATACAAATTCATCAATGTTTTGGGGAATCATCACCTACCTCTTACGCTAAAAATTCTCCAAATTCGAAATCCATTAAGAGATCTCGACTTCTAGTAAGAAGCACCACTTATTAGTCTTCCTCCTCAACTTTCAATGCTCCTAGAAGGTAAGAGAATCACGAAATTATGAGTGTTCTTTAAGAACAACCTTCATCTTCTTCTATTTCTTCAAGAACATGAACAAAACACTCACCTTTCACAATGAAGAACGACGGCTAGGGTTAACTACGCTTCCAACCACACACACACACACACACACACACACATATATATATATATATATATATATATATATATATATATATATATATATATATAAAATTAACACCTAACTTCTTATCTCAAACAACCTTTACAAACTACCTTTAGATTGGATTAATTTTTTTCTTTCACGAATTAGAGAGAATCTGACTCCAAATCGGACTCTTCTCCCGCAACTTTACCTTCCTGAACTGAACATTCAACGTTTTGACCTAGAAATGAATTAATAAGCAAAATTAATCTTCTATAAAGTTGTATATCTCTTAAAGTTCTTTCCAACGGTATCAACCACACTAGAATCTGAGCTATATACTAAGAGTTATCGCTAAAATACTGACCTACTATCTTAGGTATCCGAACCCAGAAATTTCCTTCTACATAATGAGCTAAACCACCTATGAAACTAAATTAATGAGCTTATTCAATTAGCCATATTACACTCTATCTGACCCTTTAATTATTATTATTATTATTTATTTATTTATTATTATTTCTATTTAGAAAAATGTCGGGTATTACACCCTGTTCATTGAATCTCTTGTGCAAAACTCTATGTTCTGGTACATCATGGGAACGAAGATGAATTTTTCAGTAGATAGAAAGTTTACGTGGTCCCTCCAGTCATCCTGGATCATCAGGTGTATTGTAAGACACCTAATTTGCTCATGTGGGCTAAATAATGATCTCACTGTGTATAAACCACTACACTGAAATACCCTCGATATTCTTATCACCGTCTCATCGAAGTCAAAACATAGGTGCACTTCGGCCCACAACTGCAACAGAAAGAGACTCCCTTTGGCACTCCCACCCATGCTCATCTGAGTCAAACCAATGTAGAGATGCGCCAGGATAACTGAGGCAATAGAACACCCTCTCAACAACAAGTTCAACACTCTCACATACTCTCTCTCCAACACATCTCCCGAGATCGGGAAGAATAAAGCACCTCCCAGCACTAAGCTCAGATCTCTCATCAATCTATCAGCATTAAGCCATTTTTCCCTGATCTTGCAAATCAACCATCAGGCTAGCCGATCAACCAGAATTCCACTCCTGTCACTCATCTGACAGACCTCCTGCTATCTTGCACAATTTCTACAAATATTTCTTCCCATGTAGGAAGGCCGATCAAGTCACCCACTCGCATGTCCTCCCATCTAAAGAACAGGTTCACCTCCTCTACCAGTATTGAAGCCTCGAATTCCGGTAATACAAACGTGTGTGTCTGGGGATGCCATAGCTCGAGTAGCGCTCCCAAGCATTCCCAATTCCAGTACATCGATAGGAAGCGCTTCATGAATACTACGGCACGAACAAGGTTCCACTTGCACATGCAAACCCGCATGTCCGGTGTAATAGCATTCATAAGATCGGCTATCCATGCACATCTTCAAACATGCCTTGGCTTATGGAAGTAGGGGATTCCCTAAAAGAATGAGAGAAAAGTCTAGGTTGAAATGCAAAAAATTAACACAAAAGAGGGTTGGTATGAGTAGATTGAGAAGAAGAAACTCACCTTCTCATGCACCATGAGATGACTAAGGTGCCCCTCCACATCAGAAAGCACCTTGGTGGCTTGGTTCTTCATCTCTCGGTCATGAGAAGGGGTGGAAGCCATGCCTGTTGTGGTTCATGTCATAAAGGTTTGCACATGTGCCACCACATGATTCAAAAATCAAAAAATGAAACAGAAACCCGAAATCTTGGGGTATGGTTAGACTGGATGACCACCATGTCCGCCGTCCAGGTTAAGAGACGGTAGCCACACTTGTTATCTAGAACTCTAGACAACGCTTGGCTTGGCCATCTACATCCGTAGACATCCATATCTCTCGTTGTCCAGAATTGCTTGACGGTAGTAGAGACCGCCGTTTGGATCTTCATGATTGAGCTTTCCTTATCTCCTATTGATTTAATGAATTAATTGACATTGACTAATGTGTTTTCATGCAGCTGTGAAACAAAGATCAGTTCAGGTTCATCAAGCGTTGGAGGCTAATGGCTTCCAACATATAGACTCTGAATTCCTCTCTAACAAAATAGTGACGAGTCTATACTCTCTAAGTTATTCAATTGACTAATAAATTTATCTAGTTTTGCATTTAGATAGGATTTCGTTTTCCGTTTAAACTCAACATGCATCATATAGATAGGATTCACATCCTTGCATATGAGGAAGGTACATTCACAGGCTCCTCCTTGAGGCACTGACCATGCTTAATCACTATTGTTTTTCTCCTAGTGATGAGCATGTATCAACGAACATTCGGTTATTAGTTTTCGTAATTGAAGGTTTCAACCTTTCCCTTTTCACGTGTGCTTGAAGTTCTCTCTACCTGACCACTACACATCATGGTGTTGAGGTCTCGCGATGCATCACCCAAGGGTCCCATGGACTACAATTTCAAGTCACCTTTTACATTCCGGCTTGAGATCCCCTTCGACTAGATTGCCATGCATCCCTTAGTGTGTGATCTCTAGTTGTGTTTCCTTTTCCTCCTTAACCAACATTGAGACTTAGATAACTTATGACCGAACATTTGTTGAATTCACCCATCACTCCTGGAAAGGCTCATCTTTTGTAAGGTATCTAAAATCGAGTTCATTTTTGAAACGGGCATTCATCACTCTGTGAGCCTCGGTTGCAAAGGTGTTCCAGAGGGCATTTGTAGACACCTGATGTTGGACACCCCTATGGTCTTTAATGGACATCCCTAGGTGGTTCACACCTGAATACCCCCAATCGTTGTCATTTAGCCCAAATTGATGCCCTGTTACTTAAGTCCTCATTTGGCCCGAAATCAATCCCTGGACGGTGATCTCGACCGCCATCCATATTGACGGGCAACTATAGTGTCTACCATCTATAGTTAGGGATTGCAGATTGCTCTGCCGTCCATTAATATGAACAACACACCTAGCTACTGCTCGGAGATCCCAACTTTAACGCAAAATCTAAAAGGTCCTTGGATGATAGTCCACCTTGCCGCCCATAGCTTTTGGATGGTAGACTTGGTTGCTGTCCGTTAACGTGGACGTCAACAGAGGCCGTCGTCTATTATGTCGTCCCTAGTCATGCGTAATAACACACGACCTCCACCTAGTCTGGCCATCACCCTCCACAATTGCGGCACATCCCCACTCCGCACCACCATCCATGACCATGAACCACCCTCTTGACCTTCTCCCTTTGGTCCTTGAGAAAAATGGGGATTTTAGGGCTAAAATGAGGATTTAGAGCCCTAAAATCCCCATTTTTCACCCTCCTCTATATATACCCCATGGGTGGCACCCATGAGAGGGGGTTGGAGTTTGAAGGCTTAGATGTCATGCCTACCACGAGGAGAGCATCAAGAGGACATTTCCAACCTCCCTCCCTTTTCCTTTCTTAGTCATTTTCATGCATTTTTTTTAATGTTCTTCATGACATAGGTTCGACTCAAAACAATTTCTTCCCCTTTCAAAGATTTCATGTGCACGCACACACATTCATGCATGCACATAGTCTCCTCTAGAACCACACTTTAAAGAGGTTTAAAACAAAAAAATAGGGAGGTGAGTGGCCAAAAAACTTGGTCACTCTCCCTCCCAAACACACAATCGATGCATCTACCTGCCAATTTCTAGTTTAAATTCTATTTTGCATGAATAGTTACTACATTTCATAGTGCTAATTAGGTTTACTTTTGTGTGCTTTCTTTGCAGTAGCTACTTAGGACTTGGAGCTCGGAGTCCTTCATCTCGTCCAGCCAGAGGTGGAGGAGAGAATAACTCACAATGCACTCATGTACCCCCATCATTGCGCGATCATTCACACCCCACAAAGCACGAAATTGGTAAGTATGCTCTTGACGATCACACCCAGCTTATAGCTCACCCCATGTACTAGTTTCGCAAGGTCTAAAAGAGGATGATGTTACAAGGTGATCTAATTCCCTTTCCTTTGTTCCCACGTGTACTCTTCCTTTCTTATTTCCTTCACTCCATCCAAACCTGATTAATCTCTTATAATTATTCAAAACTGTAGGTGCTGAAAATTTGCTCGTGTGATTTATGTGATAAACTATGTTCTTTAGGGTAAATTAACCTATTAAAAAAATGCAACTAAGGTGCTTGTGATCGCCAGAAACTTTTAACTAAAAAGCTTCAAAAGAGTTTGATCGCTTACCTGTTCAAACGCGGAAGAATGAATCCTTGGTTCCCCTCCTTCAGCCGGCTGAAGAAAGAGAGCCTCTTTATCCTTTTGTTCTTGCTGTTGTATGTTGAGGATCGTCCAGAAGTTCTCCTGGCTTCGTGCTTGATTTCCCTCTTTTTTGAACTCTTGTTGTTGTTGTTGAATGCAGCAGAGACAGAGAAACAGAAAAATAAAGAAGAAATACTGATGAGGATCTTAAATGGAAATAATATCAAAATTAACCATGATTAGAAACATGCTCAAACAGCAACTCACTTGTTTAAATGGCTTTGAAACCCCTTTAGAACAGATGGGTTTTAGAAGATTGATGATGTGGTGTGTGTTGCATGCAGTGAGTATGAGAATGAGAATGAGATTAATAAATGAAGATGAAATTCAAATATGAAAAACTTATGCCCAGTTGGAGAAGCCTTGAATGGATGAAGATCTGGAAAAGGGACGCCGTCTTCTGGAAATGGCAGCGCTCCGGCGTTCCGACGTGGTTGCTTCGATCTCCAAATCACTATAACTCTGTGTCTCTCTCTTCTTCTTTTTTAACTCTTGAGATGCAAGGTATTTATAGGCATTTTCTGCGTTCGCGATTAACATAGAAAAATCTAGGATTTATCCACCTTAATCGACAGATAATTACTGATTAATTCATCTTTATCTGTAATTATCTAAAACGCGTCCATCTTGGGTGACGCCTTTCAGATTAATTAAGATAAGGATAAATATCCGGGAAAACTTATCTTTATCTTTATTAGCTAAAACGCGTCCACTTGTGTAGACGTCTTTTACTCTAATTAAGATAAGGATAAACATCCGGAAGAGAAGTTAAAACAGCTTAGGAAACCTAAAACGCGTCGACCTTCACAGACGCCTTTTAGATAATAAATCAATTAATTAAAATTCAAATTTAAACGCTAAAATAGGAATAAATTCTAAATGGCGTCCACATGGGCCGACGCCTTTTAGGATTCTTCATATTTTAACTGAAATTTGAACTAAAATCAATTCGATTGATTAACTTAAACATGTCTGTTAAACCCGACACTTAAAAAGATCAATAAAAATTAATTAATGATTAATTATCAGACCATTCTGAGGCATTATTATATGATATGAAATTTACTCAAAATGACGTCAAAATTAGCGTGTCTACAGCTGCCTCACCTTGGCATCGTCTTTGCAAGGGACTGAAATGGAATGTAATGTACTGAAAAGGTGATGCCAAGGTGTGATGAGACACGCTCTTAACATCACATGATTGGAATTTTTCTCAAAATCATCAATGAAGATAGTTCAATGAAATCAATGGAATCAATCCTGTCTGGATGAGGTAGACAAGGAAATAAAATAAAGTTCGATCAACCTCCTCGGAGTGGGAAGTACCCCAGGTCATAGACACTGTAGGTTTCATCATGGGGAGCGTTTGCCAGCCAATGTGGACGTGCTGCAGCCATGATGGATCTTAAAAGAAAACAAGAAATATTGGATAAAGAATCCAATCAAGGATAGAATTCCAAGCATATCTTCAAGCGAACCTCAAAGATAATCAAGATACTCAATTCAGAATGGAATATTTCATATCATGTTTGAGATTATTTGATTTAATGGTCTGAAACTTAATCAATAATTAATCCTTATTACAATGATTTCAAAGTCCTACATGATGCATGCTGGGCTAAAAGAAAAATATAAAGTCAAATAAAATATAAATTAATCAAGGATAATATTGTTAAATTGTCATTAATGAGTCAAGATACCAATTCTTGTAATCCAGTGCTAAGCCGAAGCTCGTTTATCCACGCACCGTTTCACAAAAGTGGAACCATCGTCCTCACTAATTAACAATCAAACGGCCTATCCGTGCGATTAAGAATCCTCTGGAATTATCACTGTTTTTGTTGAAGGGGAACTCAAATTCCAGTTTCATCAAAACTACAAGGTCCTTGATATGGTCTAATAAATATTTATCATATAGTAATGCTGATGCAAATGAAATAATTACATGAAATAGTACAAGGATAGAAATAACCGTCTTTTTAGCCACGATCAGGACTTCTTGACTTCCAGAGTGGGATCTTCTTCATACTTCCAGCTTCATTCAGGTTTTCTTGAATTTTAGAAACAGGTTTCTGCTTGTTCTCTACTCGAATTCCAACTTTACCAATGCCTTGTGTCCTGTATACAACTTGAACAAACATGTTAAGATCTGTTTAGGCTTAGCCCCTTGCCTGGTTAAGTAACCGACTACTTGATCCTATCCTTGGTAGAAGGGTCAAGGGGCATAACCTTTATTAACAAAGGTAATGAGAATAATCAAACTTAAGCAAAATGCAGCATACAAGCAGACATATGCTTACTGAAAATAAAAGGAATGAAATACACCAAATGCAACAAGCAGATGCTAATTGAAATATTTTTGTTGTTGTTGAAATATTCATTTTTGTTTGTGGTTTTGAAATATATGCTTTTTTTTTTTTGAATTTTGATATATGTATTTTTTTGAATTTTTGAAACATATGTATTTTTTTTTTTTGAATTTTGAAACATTTGTATTTTTTTTTGTATTTTTGAAACATTTGTATTTTTTTTGTATTTTTGAAACATTTGTATATATTTTTTTTGAAACATATGTATTTTTTTTTTTTGAATTTTGAAATATATGTATTTTTATTATTTTTTTGAAACATATGTATTTTTTTTTTTGAAACATATGTATATTTTTTTTGAAACATATGTATTTTTTTTGAATTTTTTTGAAACATATGTATTTTTTTTTGAATTTTTGATATATATATTTTTTTTTGAATTTTTGACTATAAGATCAGCATGGTACTTGGTCAAAAGATCATATTCATTTATTAACTTAATTTCCAAATTATTCTTCAACAACTTAAGTTAAGCCCATCGTGTTTGAACTTGTGTTTCCATTCGTGACCCCATTTGATGATTTGACCCTTAGTCAATCTAAGCCATTCCTTAAGTTTGGAGTACATCTCTTTAGAAAGAAAAGATGAATAAGTTTAGAAAGCTCATGAGAAGGTTCCGGAGACTTAAAAAGATGTCCCTTTTCTACCCTAATATCCGTTGGGGTTCGGTCATTTCCTTTCCGGGGTATTTATCGACCTTGCGTTCCCTTTTATTTCATTTCATGGCCTTCATGTAACGTTTGTAATGTAATGGCCTTTTGATTTGACATTTGGCTTTTGTCTTTTGCTTTTGCTTTTCTTTTCTTTTCTGCTTCGGGACGGATCTCCCTCTTTTTTTTATGACGGCCTCCTACTAAGATGGCGGGTATTCTTGGTAGTCTATTCTAAGCCTCGTTCCGACATCATGCGCCGAGTATAAAACAGAATTTTGCTTAAAAAAGAATGATTTGTACTTTACATTTCCGGTCAAGTTTTCGATATTCTTTAGGACTTGTCATCTCTTGTTACTCACGAATCAAAACGTGTCAGTGTGTGCAATAATGGGCTTGAAATTAAGTTATTCAGACTGATAAGGAAATTTGAGTTTATAAACTTTCTGATTCCACTGGTCTTTGTACCATACTGATCAACTTTTTAACCTAAGGGTAGTATTTCTTAAGATGTAAACCATTCCAGGGATGTTTTAGCTCTTCTCCTTCTGCATTAATAAGACGATAAGCATTACCAGGAAAAGCGTGCGATACAACATAAGGTCCTTCCCAGTTGGGTTGGAGCTTAGAACGCGGACCACCAGGTTTTATAAAAATTCTTTTGACAACCATTTCACCGACTTTGAACTTACGTTCAATGACTTTCTTTTGATAAAAACGTGCTAGTCTATTTTGATAAACTTTTGCATGATTAGCAGCTGACCATCTTTTCTCGTCTAAGAGTTCCAATTGAGCAAGGAGTGCTGAACGATGTTCATCAATAGAAAATTCCTTATTCAATTGTACTCTTAATGATGGTATGAGGATCTCATATGGAACTACCGCCTCCATTCCAAATGTTAAGGAATAAGGAGTCTGCCCAGTAGGCGTGCGGATTGAAGTTCGGTAGGCCCATAAAGCCTCAACCAATTTTTCTGGCCAATCTACGAATTTGTTAGATTTACACGTCTTTTTGATGATTTTTATCAAAGTCTTATTTGTTGCCTCTGCTTGGCCATTGCCTTGCGGATAATAAGGAGATGAATGATGCACTGCAATTTTATACCTGTTACAAAGATCCTTCAATTCCTGTGACACGAACTGCGGTCCGTTGTCGGTGACGATGGTGCTTGGAATTCCAAATCGGGTGATGATGTTCTTCATGATGAACTTGCAGACGGTTGATGCTTTGATCTCCACGTACGCTTCAGCTTCTGCCCACTTGGTGAAGTATTCCGTTGCCGTGAGAATGAAAGATTTTTGCTTGATGCCGGAATCTGGATTACCAAGAGGTCCAATAATGTCGAAAGCCCACATGGAGAAAGGCCATGGGGAAGAAACAGGATGGAGTGAAGATGCAGGAGAATGAATTTTGTCGGCGTGAAGTTGACACTTAGCACACCTACGGACAAATCCTACACAATCTTCTTCCATGGTTGGCCAATAAAATCCTTGTCTAAGGATCTTCTTTGCTAACATCTGTCCATTGACATGACCACCACAAACTCCACTATGAGCTCCTTCCATAACCTTCCAAAGCTCATCTTCGTCTAGACATCTCAGAAGAACTCCATCAAAACCTCTCTTATACAGTGCTCCCCCAACTAGGGTGTATCTTTGAGCAACTCTCCTGATAGCTCTCTTCTCCTCAGTGGTAGCTTCTTCAGGATATGATTGATCTTCACAATATTTTGCAATTTCATAATACCATGGCTTCTGTTCATTATCCATCTCTTCTAACAGCTCCATCAACATAATTTCTCTTCTTTCAATGATATCTCCATCTCTGACTTTCTTCAGCAACTTCTCCTTAGTTCTAAGGAATGAAGGATCTTTCACGGCAGGTGAAAGACGCCTATGAACTATGATTGATTCAGATTGTTTGCTGATTGGAAAATCAAGAGAAGATGCAAGTGAAGCTAGAGCGTCAGCTAAGATGTTCTGATTCATAGGGACATGGACAAAGATCAATTTCGTGAAAAGCTTTGAGTAAGCAGAAGTCAGTTCTTGATAAGGCTTGAGCTTGGGATCAAGAGTTCGATACTTGGTCAGCACTTGGCGAAGAATTAGTTGGCTATCACCTACAATCCTGAGTTTGGTAGCACCATGGAAATGAGCAGCCTCGAGACCAGCAAGAAGTGCCTCGTATTCAGCTATATTGTTTGTAACTGGAAAATCAAGCTGAAAGGCTTGTGGAATGGTGACACCTTCAGGTGATAACAGAACGATACCGATCCCTTTTCCATGAGAATTCAGAGCTCCGTCAAAATGCAGAGTCCACATATCATCTCTGATTTGATTTACGGACATCAGTTCCTCATCCGGAAACTCTGATCGGACTGGATCAAAACGAGGAAGGGGATGATGAGCAAGATGTTCTGCTATGGCATAGCCCTTGATCGCTCTCTGCTGGATATAAATGATGTCAAATTGAGATAGAAAGCTTTGCCATCGCGCTAACCTATCAGTAAGAACAGATTTCTCTAGGAGGAATTTAATCGGATTCATCCTAGCGATGAGATGGACTTCATGGGCCAGAAAATAATGCTTCAATTTCTGCACAACCCAGACCAATGCTGCACATGTTTTCTCCATCGCTGTATATCTCTGTTCAGTGGGGTTGAGAAGTTTAGAGAGATAGTAGGCTGCCCTCTCTTTTCCTTCCTCATCTTCTTGTGCTAAGACAGCCCCTACTGCATCATCCAGGACTGAAATATAAAGTATCAATGGTTTTCCTGGAGATGGTGGTCTCAAAACAGGAGGACTTGCTAAATAATTCTTTAATCCATCGAATGCCTCCTGACACTTATCGTCCCAATCGAATTTGACTCCCGGCTTGGTAAGCTCGTAAAACGGCTTACACCTTTGTGAGTGCTGGGAGACAAAGCGGCGAATAAATTGTAACCTCCCGATTAACCCTCTCAACTCTTTCAAGTTTTTAGGAGGTGGCATTTCTCTAATAGCCTTCGCCTTGTTAGGATCGATCTCAATTCCCCGTTTACTGACAATGAATCCAAGCAATTTTCCTGAAGATACCCCGAATACACATTTCTTGGGGTTCATCTTTAACTGATATTCTCTCGATCTTTCTAACACCCTTGCTAAAACTTTGGCATGCTCAACCTTTGTTTTCGATTTAACCAATAAATCATCCACATACACTTCTAAGTCTATGTGCATCATGTCATGAAATATTGCCATTATGGCCCTTTGATAGGTGGCTCCAGCATTCTTTAATCCAAATGGCATGACAACATAACAGTATGTTCCCCAAGGTGTAGTGAATGATGTTTTCTCTTGATCTTCTTCTGCCAGCTTAATCTGATTATATCCTGAAAATCCGTCCATAAATGATAATGTCTCATAGCCAGCGGTGTTATCGATGAGTACATCAATATGAGGCAATGGAAAATCATCTTTAGGACACGCCCGATTCAAATCGCGGAAGTCAATGCAAATTCTGACCTTCCCGTCCTTCTTCATAACCGGGACTATATTAGTCACCCATTGTGGATAAAGGACAACTCTAATAAATTTGGCTTTATGCAACTTATCGACCTCTTCCTTCATCTTTAAAGCCATTTGTGGGTGGAATCGCCTTAATTTCTGTTTGACCGGGCTAACTCCGTCTTTTAATGTCAACCTGTGTTCAACTAAAGACGAATCTAACCCCGGCATATCTTCATAACTCCAGGCGAAAGTGTCCTTATAGTCTTTGAGTACTTGTACCATTGCGTTTTCATCCTCTGTAGAAAGATTTTTACTGACGAGGACAACCTTAGGTTCGTCTTCAGTCCCTAAATTAATTTCTTTGGTAGGCTCTTCTACGGCAGCTGAGGGTTCATCAAATCTCTTTACTCCACTGGCATATGCCTCAGCCGCGTCCTCGTCATCTTCTTCTTCAACAATGGGGTCCTTTTCATGTACTAATTCATATACCCCGTACCCATCATTGACTGACTCATCGTTCATGCAATCTTCTGGCATCTGAATTGGATTTTCTAGAAATTGAGGGATCAAAGAGCAAGAAGAGCATTTATCAGCTAAGTCCTGGAGGTATCTATCTGGAATTTGCCTACCCTTATGCTTCCTAGACTGACTAACCTGACTAATCTGACTAACTTCACTATCATAACCTAACGAAGACGAAGCAGGATGAAAATCCTGGGATACAAGTGGAAATACAAGAGAATCCTCCTGAGTGGGGGGACAGAGTAAATCTAGAAGAGAGTCTTGACCGAAGGATCCGCGCGATGGGGTGCAATCGGACAAGTAAGATGTTTCTTCAATGAGGATTTGGGAAGAATTTGTTGCCGAATTGGCGTTTTTTTTTGGAAAATGAAAGAATTAAACATAAAGCAGGAATGAATAAAAATGGGAGGAGAATCAGACGGAGGAAGTGGCACCAAGGCCAGAGGATTGGGGGGATCATATAGTAATATGTCCCAGATTAGATCATACGACCTCTCTGGATCGAGAGGAGGTTGTGGTATAATGTCCCGCGGGGACAGAGTAATCATGACGGGCGGAGCCCGTGGAATATCTTCAATTATGACCCGCGACCAAGTCGGGGTCAAGAGTAGTGTACGAAATAAGGTATGGAGCATGAAGACATGTGAAGGATATGTCCCTCTCCAGAGCAGATCTGTTGTATAACCAGCTTCATAGGGGTCATCTGGTTCCCCTTCATCAGTTTCTTCAGATAGCAGTATCCGCTTGTCAAATATAGCACCAGGGCTTTCAATCAATTCATCAATTTGCGGCGGCCACTCAGGTTCTGCAGGATCCAGAAATAGTCTGTTCAGTGCAATATACAGGTCCCTCAGGTCAAACCACCTGTACCATTCACATTCAGGATCATCAAATTTCCTCCTTTTCATAGGCCGCATAGCCTCCAAGGATTGGTATGTAAGCAGTTCAGAACAATGTCTGGCCAAGTCCCTCCCATAAATATCATGGAAGTCAAAACAGGAAGTAATGACCACCGTATTATCGTAGCTAAGTATGGGCCCTTTCACAAAGTGCGTACACAAGGTCCATGTTAAGGGATCTCGGCCTTCTTTAGGTGGTGTAGACATTGCCTGCCAGATCTTCGGGCCTTCTTTGATCTCTGCTTTCTGAACCGGATCTTGTTTCAGTTTTATTGGCCTATAGCCCAGACCACTTCCAGGTGCCGTTCGATGATTTCTGACAGGAGTGGTCCTGCCTTGCAATTGCGTGCCCAGACCTTTCCCAGGCTCGTAGCCGTTCTTCATCATGATCCTCCATCCTGGGGTACTCATGCACTTCCCCCTTTTGATAGCATCTAACGGATATGGAGAAATAGTAGCGGCTTTCAGAGGATCAGCCACTGGACGGTAGACCTGTAATACCGACAGAAAAGGTTGTCGGCCAGGTAAGACAGCAGACTTGATATTCAAGGAATGAGCAACAGCAAGGATCGGCATGCTCGTTACTTTAATTATTCGTCCTTTGTAAGGAAATTTGAGGCATTGATGATTCGTAGAAGGAATCGCCTCGAGAGTTTTAATATAAGGACGACCTAAAATGGCATTTATGGAAGGGTCGATTTCCAGGATGTGAAATTCAACCTCTGCATGACTTACAGGGCCCAGCTCCACCTTTAAATAAACCATTCCCAGAGGGGAACGGGTAGAATTGTCATATGCTGTTACTGATATGGGGCTGGGCAGCCATTTCTCTTTGGGCACACCGCACAGCTCCAGGGTCTTCGGAGGTAGAACATTGATCGAAGCCCCTGTGTCGACCAGGCATGCATCAACGGCCTTCTTACAGATGTTGACCGTAATACTCAGGGCCATGCTTCTGGCTGCCGGCGGTGCTAGTTCCGATGTATGGAATGTTATAGAGGGCTGATCCCCCTGAGGAACTAGTAGTGCTGCGATCTTCTCTACCGGCACGTCTTCATTGACCATCACCTTCTGCAGATATTCCATTAAAGCTTCTTGGTGACTTTTGGATTTTTTGATCAGTTCGAGTATAGTGATCCGTGCCGGTGTCCGATCCAGGTGTTTCAACAGGTCGTATTGAGTGCCTGGTGCACTCTCTTTATTGTGGGCTTCCTCAGTCGGCTGTGATGGGCCGTCTCTGACTGTGGACTGAGGAAAGACCTTGTTGAAAATCCTTCCACTCCGGAGTGCGTGTTCTTCAACCGTGGAGGATCCGGGTGACACTTTAAGTACCGCAGAGTTGGATGGTGCGGATGGCGTAGAAGGTTGGTATGTAGGTGGTGGCGTAGGGCTAGGTGGTGATGGCGTGGTGCGGATTAAAGGCCTAGAGGGTTGAATGGTGGATGGGTAAGTGGTTGGTGAAGTGGGAAATGGTACGCGTAATAGCGGTCTAGATGGTAAAGGCATATCGGGGTAAGTGGTGGTGGTAGTGGGTGAAGTAGGAAATGGTATGCGTAGTAGCGGCCTAGATGGTAGGAGGGGTGCGTTATTGGTTTGCGGGGGGTTATATGATGGAGGCATAGTGGTGCGGGGTGTAATGGGTCTTAGGAAGGTGGGTAGTGGTAATGGGTTATTGGGTGGTGGCGAGTGGTATGTAGGTGTGGGTATGGGGGTGATGGTAACAGGTTGTGGCCTTGGTATGTGGATGGTGCGGCGTGGTGGTCGCTCTGCGGTACTTTGAACGTGACCCGTTGAACAAAGAGAGGAAGAGTCCTCTACTCTCCACTGCTGCCCACGACCAGCCTCAGACTGGTTGTTCGTCAGGATGGGAGCAACCTGGTTTTAGTTCTGATGCTCCGGGAGTGGATTCTGCACTATTCCCATGTTGGGTGGTGCTACTGCTGGTGCCGGTGGTCTTGCTTGCTGCTGCTGCTGCTGCGGTCTTCTTGCCTTCAGGGCTGTTATGTACTTCTTCATTTCCTCCCAGTCAATGCCGCCCTGCTCGTTGAGATCATGGATATAATCTCTGAATTGGAAGCAGGTGTCAATGGTATGCCCAGGTTTTTTGTGGAAGTAGCAATACCTAGACGTATCGGCATTTTGAGGCCAGACGGCCTTCTCTCTCGGCAAAGCTAAGGCATTGGCTGCCATTAAAGCGCTGAAGATATCCGCCAAGGATTCTGGGAGGGCCGGGTACTCTGCCCTTTTCGGGCCTGGAGGTCTCCTTTGTTGGTTGTAGTCACCCGGAGGAGGGACATTGTGGTACGCTGGCGGTGCATGCGGCTGGTACTGTGGCTGTTGCTGTTGCTGCTGATGTGGCTGCTGATACTGCTGTTGAGGGGGCTGCTGATACTGCTGTTGCCGTTGCGGCTGTTGTTGTTGCTGTTGCTGACTCGGCTGCTGGGGCCGCTGGTACTGCTGTTGGTAATGGGGGTTCTGCTGCTGCCTGTACCCCTGTTGACTCGGCTGTGGTGGCCTCTGGTACTGCTGATTCCTCACAAACTGGGGCGAGTTATTGTTCATGGTACTGACCTGCTCGTGAGAGAGCGTGCCCTCAGTAGTTGGACCTGAGCTAGGAGAATTTGGCACTGCAGGCTTCCGAGGCGGAGGCCTGTTAGGTCTGTGAGGATCAAAGACGCTAGAGAACGTAGCGTCTTTGAAAGCATTCTGGCAGTACCGTGCCCTTTCATAGAGCTCTGCCATGTTCGTCAAGTTGTTCAAGGAGAGGACTAGCTTGAACTGGGGCGTGGCGTTGGAAATCAACATTTTCACTTGTTCGGATTCGGACAAGTGATCTTTCACTTTTTCAGCCAGGCCCCGCCACCTGTCAGCAAAACTGACAAACTCCTCGTCCGGTTTCATCTTTTCTGCAATAAGATCCGTGATAGACAAGGAGGGTGCAACTCTGTCCTTGTATCGTTGGATAAATTTACGTGAAACGATACCGTAATCCTCTACTTCTGAGGGTTCCAGAGAAAAGAACCACTCGAGGGCTGGTCCCTCTAGGGATCTCCTGAACAAGAAAGCTAATGACCTCTTATCATTCTGCCAGAAAGAGGATTCGTACATGAACTCCTTCAGGTGCGTGAAGGGGTTACCAGTACCGTTATACTTTCGATACACTGGCATTTCAGAGGGTGGCAGGTGAAACACTGGCAGGCTCGGTAAATTAATTTCTGGCACAGCTTTAACCCCCATCATCTTCTGAAGATTGTTAAACTGCTCGTCCATGCGCTCCATCTTGGCCAGTAACGTCTGCGTGGTTAGATCTGCCTGGGGAGGAGGAGGAGGAGGAAGTACTTGATAGGCCTGCTGCCTAGAGTACGTTGGACAAGGAGGGTAGTAAGGATGAGGTCCGGCAGAGCTTCCGCCATGCCCGAGGGCATTTTGATAAATGGGCGTCTGCGGTCTAGCCGGTTGCCTGGATGAAGAAAGTTGTGGCCCAGTGGGCCGAGAAGTAAGATGAAGGCCTTCCATGGCCTGTTGGATATAAGGAAGAGGAGGAAGAGGTTGTTGAGGAACAACGGGGGGAGCCACAGGGTTCGGCTCAGCAGGCTGCATGGGTGCCTTCCCCTTCAAAATGGACTGGATCGCCTCGAACTGCTGAGGGTCCAGTCGGGAGGCAAGAACTCCCAGAGCATTGACAAGATCCGTAGGATCGGAGGATGAGGGATCATGCTGATTCATGTCCCTCTCAAAGTCAGGATTGGGAATCGCATATTCATGCGGAGGAAGATCATGATATTGATCGTGCGGATTAAAAAGAGGAGTTCGGACATTCCCGTCATGCCGAACTGGAATGGGTACAGAATTACGAGAGGCATCAGCATCTCTCCCGTTCTCGTAGTTGAAATCAGAATTGCGAGGGGCATTAGCATCTCCCTCGTAGTTGATAATGGCGTCTTGGGCCATACTCAAATCTCTGCCTGATCGCAGCAACATTATATTAGATTCTCTTTTCAAAAAAAAATTAATCAAACAAGTTGTGCAGAGATTAATCAAACAAGTGGATGCTTAACGTGATTTCAGGATTCCTTGTTGAGTTATTTGAATTGGATTAAACCACAATTTCGCTCAGGGAAGGATCCTAGTTTCAGTTTGATTTCCACCGTTATTCTCTAAGGTTTTTCTCTCACAACGCTTTCAGAATCTAGCCGGGACTTCAATTGGTACAACCAGCCCGATGATCAAGGAGGAATACCTTGATTTTGGGGACTTATGGAGGTCTCAACGTCAACTTCTCTAGTCTGATCAAGGGACCAACCCAATCAGAGAGAGTTGCTAACGTCGAGTAATGTGTTCCTAAGAAAAGGAGGGTTTTAGCCTCAATGCATATGCCCTGCGACCTGGATGGCCTCTAATGCTTAATAGAGTAATGGGTAGCTAGCACTCAACACAGAAATCTGGAAACTGAAAAATAATTAAGAAACTGTCTGAATCGCGTCGATTATAGTCGACGCTATTCAGAACAGAACTTAATTCTTTCGCAGAGAACAAATGCAAACAGCAGAGAGAACCTGGAAAATAACTAAAAACTGTCTGAATCGCGTCGATGATGGTCGACGCTATTCAACACAGAAGTTAATTATTTCACAGAAACAGATGTAAACGACAGAGAGAATCTGGAAGCTAAAAGGCGTCTAGGAGCACTGACGCGGTTTTGAAACGCGTCGCTGTTAATGGACGCTTTTTAGTTCGCAGAAACAGATTTCCAGAAGGATTTTCTGGATCGAATCCTCTTTAAACAGGGAAAAATGCAATAAATAATCGACTCATGCAAAGATTTTTAGTTTCAGATTTTAAACAGGATGGTTTACTATCCAAACAACTAAGAAATCACACAATCACACAGCATTTTATCACCAAAAACAGCTTTTTAACTAATCAAGGGGAGGCAAGATCTTGCCACTGGGATGTGCACGTGGTGCACGAGGGAAATTAAACAAACTAAACACTCACCAATTGGTGAGGACGTGTCGAAAGACACAAGTGGTGCACCGTGGGTGCCCGGTATGATAATAGCAAGAACAAAAGAAATTAAAAGACGGCGAGACCAAGTCCCACCGTGATCGCCAAAAGAGCTGTAGGTGCTGAAAATTTGCTCGTGTGATTTATGTGATAAACTATGTTCTTTAGGGTAAATTAACCTATTAAAAAAATGCAACTAAGGTGCTTGTGATCGCCAGAAACTTTTAACTAAAAAGCTTCAAAAGAGTTTGATCGCTTACCTGTTCAAACGCGGAAGAATGAATCCTTGGTTCCCCTCCTTCAGCCGGCTGAAGAAAGAGAGCCTCTTTATCCTTTTGTTCTTGCTGTTGTATGTTGAGGATCGTCCAGAAGTTCTCCTGGCTTCGTGCTTGATTTCCCTCTTTTTTGAACTCTTGTTGTTGTTGTTGAATGCAGCAGAGACAGAGAAACAGAAAAATAAAGAAGAAATACTGATGAGGATCTTAAATGGAAATAATATCAAAATTAACCATGATTAGAAACATGCTCAAACAGCAACTCACTTGTTTAAATGGCTTTGAAACCCCTTTAGAACAGATGGGTTTTA
Organism: Zantedeschia hybrid cultivar; assembly: GCA_030544215.1. Taxonomy (NCBI): domain Eukaryota; kingdom Viridiplantae; phylum Streptophyta; class Magnoliopsida; order Alismatales; family Araceae; genus Zantedeschia; species Zantedeschia hybrid cultivar. The sequence goes on along the minus strand of JARZZO010000001.1, from coordinate 10,476,761 downwards.
GAAGATTGATGATGTGGTGTGTGTTGCATGCAGTGAGTATGAGAATGAGAATGAGATTAATAAATGAAGATGAAATTCAAATATGAAAAACTTATGCCCAGTTGGAGAAGCCTTGAATGGATGAAGATCTGGAAAAGGGACGCCGTCTTCTGGAAATGGCAGCGCTCCGGCGTTCCGACGTGGTTGCTTCGATCTCCAAATCACTATAACTCTGTGTCTCTCTCTTCTTCTTTTTTAACTCTTGAGATGCAAGGTATTTATAGGCATTTTCTGCGTTCGCGATTAACATAGAAAAATCTAGGATTTATCCACCTTAATCGACAGATAATTACTGATTAATTCATCTTTATCTGTAATTATCTAAAACGCGTCCATCTTGGGTGACGCCTTTCAGATTAATTAAGATAAGGATAAATATCCGGGAAAACTTATCTTTATCTTTATTAGCTAAAACGCGTCCACTTGTGTAGACGTCTTTTACTCTAATTAAGATAAGGATAAACATCCGGAAGAGAAGTTAAAACAGCTTAGGAAACCTAAAACGCGTCGACCTTCACAGACGCCTTTTAGATAATAAATCAATTAATTAAAATTCAAATTTAAACGCTAAAATAGGAATAAATTCTAAATGGCGTCCACATGGGCCGACGCCTTTTAGGATTCTTCATATTTTAACTGAAATTTGAACTAAAATCAATTCGATTGATTAACTTAAACATGTCTGTTAAACCTGACACTTAAAAAGATCAATAAAAATTAATTAATGATTAATTATCAGACCATTCTGAGGCATTATTATATGATATGAAATTTACTCAAAATGACGTCAAAATTAGCGTGTCTACAAAAACTACTTCATTGGAACTTCAGAAATTTTACATTATGTGATGTTGAGTGTGTATCTCATCACACCTTATCATCTACTTTTCAATCTATTCTGCTTCATTCTATTTCATATCATTTCATTTCATTCACCGCCATTCATTCCATTCCGTTTCATTTCTTTGCAAAGCAAATGCCAAGGCGGGGTAACTATGGACACTCAATTTTTGACATTTCATTGAGTACATTTTATATCATATTATAATGCCTCAAAGTGATTTTCATTTGAATCATTTGACTGATTTATACCTACACTTCTTGAGCTTTAGCTACATTTTTTAATCGTGTTAGTAATCCTAGATGCATTTCAACTTCTTTGAGAGACATCACCAGCTGTTGACGATTTTCTACTTCCTATTCCTAATCGAGTTCTTACTTAATTTCTAATCGATTTCCAACTCATTTTGAATTATGTCACCCTTTGGTGATGCCTTTCAACTTTATATTTATTTTCTTCCGTATTTATCTATGATTTTCTTCTTATATTTGGATCCTCTAAATCATGTCCAATTTGGATAACATGTTTCAAAAGGCATCAGCTCGACCTGATGCATTTCATGTTCCTTAGCCCACACGGTCCAAGACTTCCTCCAACCAAGAATTTCCATCTTGGTAGAGCTCTATGCACATGGAAATTTGTTTGTATGGCTCTTATCTATCTTTTGGAAGAGTTTGAGAGCAAGTTTCCTTCTAGAGGTTGCTTGGCTATCAAGTTTGTGATTTATGAAAAGAGTATTGCAGGAATTTGAACTTCTATATATATATATATACTTGTGGTCTTTAAGCTTGAGAGAGGTTGGTCATTATGAGATTCGTGCACCATTTCTGAGGGAATAATTCTCCACCCTTTCAGCACGAAAATAGCCTCTTTTCCTCTCCCTCTTGCTCTCTAGAATGAATTCATCCATTGAGGGAGGAGCTCGGGTCTTGGTGGCTTGAGGGGCCAATTCTCTTCTCTCTTCTTCTTCTTATTCTCATCTTCTATTTCATCTATTTCAATTTTCAGATTGCATGCATCATTGTTTTTACACAATCATAGTTTCACATACACCACTTTATATTATCATTCATATTTCCCTACCTATTACATAATAGTGGTTGAAAAAAAAGCTATGAAAAAGTAAGTCTTTTAGTTTAGTTGCATGCCTTTTGTGTCTTTAGAATAAGCACTACATGCTAATCAAGGTTCTAATCAAAGTTTCTTATTTGCTTCTCTTGGTGTCTTTGGTTACAAGGTAAACAAGGAAGAAAGGAATAGGTAAAGGACGATCCTCAAACAATTACTTCAAGTACATCAAAGGAGGGTAAAAAAAGAGAGAAAGGCTCTTCTTCTTCGATCGGTCGGAAGAGAAGAATATAGGGTTCACATCATCCTGAATTCAAGGTGAGTCTTTTAGTGTGATTGCTTTAATTTTTCCTTTGAGAATCACATTCTCTGGCGATCACAATCATCGTTCATCCTAATCTTCATTGAATTTTAATTAGAGCACAATTTGCTATCCTTAGCTTTTTGGCGATCAAGGTGGGACATCTCTGCCATTTTCTTTTTGTTTTACCCTATTTTTATTATCTCTTGGCGCCCATGGTGTTCCTTCTTTATCACCTACGTGTGGACACCCCCCCCCTCTTGTGCTCCACGAGCACCCTTATTCACTTTTATCTCTCGTGTACCACGTGCACATCTTTTACTATAGGCTTTGTCCTTTGTGATCGGTTAAACAAGTTGAGGATTGTTGGATAGTCTTCTTTTGAAGTGGACGTTATTGTGTAAGTGATTTCCTTGATTATCTTACCTTGATATTTCTGAATTCTTGTGAGTTTCTGTCATTTTACCTCATTGTTTGGTTAAAGGGACAAAGGTTCCCTTTTGTACTTGCCATGGCTTCTAAATCGCGTCACTCTCATAGGACGCGATTTAGAAAGACATCACCAAATCTAGACGCCTCTTAGTATCTGTTTTGTCTGCAGCCCGAGCCCTTTTTGTGAAAAGGATAATTTGTTGAATCGCATCACTCTCAGGTGATGTGATTTAGAAGAGGCATCACTATCCTTAGTTGCATGTGCTACTGAGCTTGCTTGAGCACATAGATCATCTAGGTTGGAAGCCTTCTCTCCCCACACTCTAGGAGCTTTACACCCTTCTTAACGCTTGTAAGACCTTATGTTTGAGGTGGTCCCTCTCATTCGGATTGTAATTACTTGCATTAAGGCCTCCGTGTAAGTCCCCGAAAGCAAATGACTCCCTCTTTGCTTACTGAACTGGTTGTACCATTGAAATTCCAGGTTTAGTTTGCTTGTACATTTGTAAGTTGTATGGAAGTCCTAAAGAATAACAGTAGAAACTGAATTGAAACTATGATCCTTCTCCAGTTGTCCTCTAAAAGTCAGCTTAACTCAACAAGAAAGTCCAACATGGACTTTGCACCGTTGTTTGCTAGATTGCATATTAATTGGTTGCTACAATGATGCTTTGTTCAAGAAAGGTACTTGGAATGGCAAACTATTCATATGATGTTGTATTTGACTTTGGGGATGACTGCTAATTCCAGTCATCAACTCCCAATGGATCCTCAAGAGTATCTCTATGAAGAGTATTTTTTATTTATTTCCTTAGATATAACAGAATATTTATATATAATATGCTAAGTATCTCAATATCGTGTGACTTTTGAAATTTTGGCGATTGAACTTAGGGAAAACTTTGAGTTGATTTAACTACAAGCTAGCTTGAGGACTTAAATGATGTTTCACATTTTAGTGACTTAGGCAATCGATCATCTATTTCAATACATTAGATGGAGTGATCATTTAACCTGTAATATAGTCAACACTATTATCTAATAAGGGCTTACATTGTCTAATCATATAAATGTATAGCTTAGATAAAGCTATCATCTATGATTATTGCTTAGATGATTATACAGTCGAACTCTTTAACTTAGAGGATTGTTTCCGTATGTCCTTTTGTTTAATATGATGATGTGGATGATTCTTCTTGTATGAAGCATGCATCTATGTGGTTTCAACCAACTGGATAACTTAGACAAAGCATTCATCTAACCTAGTTGATAAAAATCATTTATAGTATAAGGTCTTAATTGATAATTTTTGTTATCTTCAAAATGTTAAAACTACTGGACTTCAATAGTCTTCCTTCATGCATCGTATAATTTTGTCTTCTTGATCTCTTTAATCTTGCTTTCTACAATTTTAGGTTGGCTAACTAGCCTAGCACGTATACTTGAGTTTGTATTTGCATGGCTTGTATCAGACCTAAAATGGTTGTAAAAGGGTCCCAAAGTCCGCTTGTTACACATTAATTTGCGCATTTATTATTCCTTGGTTTGCAGTAGGCACTTCATCCTGAGCTAAGGTTCCTTGCATTAGAGTTTCTTGAATAGCCATAGTCTACAATTTGATCGTTGAGTGCCAATTTAAAATCATTGTAGGCCAAACTAATCATTAATTCCTAATCACGTGTGCAGTGAATAAAAGAATAGAAAAGGCTTTTATTTGTCAGTTAAGCTTATATAAGTATGTTTGAACCCAAAATAAGAGCAACAAGTTTTTCACTATTCAGATAACCACTAAAAATAACAAGGCAAATAATTTTGCTGAAAAAGGCAAAATACTTATATTTATTATGCATTTTAACCGATTGTATTGTTTCCTTCCATGTGAGTTGGACGTACTCAATTGGAATGGGGCATTACGGGCATTACCCTTGAACATAGTGATGCACTCCTCCTACAACATGGTTAGACCTCATCTATGAAGTTGAACAAAGCTATTTGAGGTGGACTATGTGGTTGAAGATATACTTAGGAGAAGAGGGGGAATGAGAGTAGCACTTGGGGGCACAAAGAGAGAATGATCAGCTCGCCATGAGGAAATCTTGGATAGTGTCCACATAGCATGTATAGGAGGAGTAACACTTGCTGCACGAGGGTCAGTGCTGCATTGATCCTCAGTGTAGTGGGTTAATAAAAAAAATAATTTTTAATTTTTTTCTAGGTGGACGACCTTAAAAAATTTTAAAAATTAAGAATCAAGTCCCAATAAATAGTAAAAAAAGCTTTTAGTGGGCTGAACCCAATAATAATTTTTGATTTTCAGATTTTTTGGGTCATCCGATTAGAGATCGGCTTGTACGAACATATAGGATATTTCGGGACCACCTTAAAAAATTCAAAAATTAATTTTTTTTATTTATCCACTATAATAAGGGTTAGTACAGCACCGATCCTCAGTGTAGCAAGTGTTACTTATTTAGGAGAAGTGACAACCGTGGGGAAGAAGAGGCGGTGGAGTTGGTTTGTGTGCTGGTTAGGTTTGTGGTTGGTGTTGATGAGAGGGAAATGGACATAGAGGTGGATGTCATAGTAGGGGAAGTTAGGCCTAATGGTGTAGATCCACTTAACTCAGGGATGTTAAAATATGAGAATTGTGTTTTGCAACAATTGTTAAAGTGAATGGAGAGGCGGAGTTGGGCCGTACACCGTGGTATAGTGATACCCACCTCTCTCGCCTAGCGGGAAGACGGGGGCTCGATCTTGAGATTCTACGCGTTATTTCCAAATATTTGGAACGGACCCCTCTTGCCCCTTATTTTGCCTTCGAGTGGCTTGCTAGCTTTCATGGCGGTTATCTCCTCTATGAGTAGAATCCTCTCCTATTCAAGAGCAAATTCTCTATTTCTAGCAGACTCGATCTCCCTCCCTCCAGGTTGGGGGCTATCACGCCCAGACCAATGGGCTACTGACTAAAAAAAAATGAATGGAGAGGCAGAACAATTGTGGCCATAGGACATTCTACAACCCTATTAGCAACCCCACAAACATGTCTTACAAAATTTTTAATATGATTGTAGTTCTGCCACATAGGTTAACATTCGAAAATGTTACAAATTAATTAGATTGTAAACTTTAAAAATCTTTCACAAATTTTTGGAAAAGTAGTTAGTTTGGAAGTACAAAGTCTTATTTCAGAGATTTCTTAGCTGTGGTAGGTTTTGAGTATAATTCGTAGAAATGTGTTATCTTACGATAAAAAGAAAAAACAAAGATAATAACTATTGTTGCCTTTTCACAAGGAAAAAAATACATTTTACTCCATCAATTTTTTATCATTTTTTAATTCTCTCTATATTTACTTTTCTTCTCTCCACCTAAGATGAACTTGCACAAAAGCAATGCAACAAAATACTCCAGTTACAAACGAACCTGAAAGTGGTGTAAAAAATAAAGTTTTAGCAAATAGCCACTCAAGGAATCTTGTGTAGGTAGAAAATCCTTGCAAAATGCATTTATGCAAAAGGCTGTCTATATAATCATTGATGTGTAGAAAACTCTTTTCCATCCAATGTATCATCACCCACATTATTGTCAAATTAGGATTTATTTTAGAATAATAAATTTTAGTTGGTACCGCTGTTACATCGGTTGCCGATGTTTTTAATTTATTTTTTTTAAAATTTTTTCGTAGATCCCATGATACTTTATATGGTTGTACAATCCAAACTTAGATTGAGTGTTTTTTTTGATAATTCGATCCAAAATTAAATTATACGACCATGTAAGTCGGTGGGGGGCCACTAATTCTCTTTATTTTTGTTTAAATTAGAAACATCGAAGGAGCAAGTAATTATCTACATATGCATTAGTGAATTTATTTTAAGTTTTTAACAAATAACCCACAAAGAATCTCGTATATGTCAATCCATTTTCAAATCGTTTCCCAAAGCCTTAAAATCGAACAGAACGAGCAAAAAGCCCGCCCACAGCAATCATTCCCCCCCCCCCCCCCCCGCAGCTTCCCATTTCCCCCAACACACCCAGGGCTTCTCCCTCCTCTCCTCAGAGGAAAAATGGAAGCCCTTCTCTGTACCTACCCTGGCATCGCCGTCGCCTCTCCTGCGCGCTCCCCTCTTCCTGCTCGCCGGGCCCTCCCTCCTCCCCTCGCCGCCGTTCCACACCCGCGGAGACCAGGTTCCCCTTCCTTCTCTGCTTCCTGTTCTTCGCATCAGGGTTTTGGCGGGCTCGGAAACCCTAGATGGTGCCTGCTTGTTCATCTTGCAGGGCTGGGCTTCGCTGGCGCTCGCGGCCGCTTGGTCAGGGCCAGGGCTGCTTCCGAGGATGATCGCTCGACGGCGACGTTTGGACAATTCCTCACGACGTCGAGGGCTGAGACGGAAGCTGTGAAGGAGACGACGCCAGCGAAGGATGATGCTGAGACGCCGCCTGCTGCGGTAGAGGATGTTCCCGCGGAGGAGCAGCCGGGTTCCGTCAACTTTTTTGATCAGCTCGACCTCGGGGTATGCTGTTTTGCCCTACTTGCGGTTCTATTTGCTGTGCCGGTCTCTTCAGTTCAGCGGGTGATGGTACTTGACCTTGCGTGCGTCTCAGTGGTAGTCTTGCTGAAAATTTTTGGGATTTGATGTGTAAAGCTATTTGTTTGTTGCTTCGTGTTGGTGATCATCGACGATGTGTATGTTGTAGAAGTGTTAGCTAGAGGGGGCTAATGTTACTCGGAAGCTCGGAAGGGGGATTGTGTAGTGTACAGGATCATATTTGATTACAGAATGCATGTAATTGTTGAAATCATAAGTCATCTATGTTTGGTGGACATCTTTGTAGTTTTGCTCGACAATCAATGTTAGAGTTCTAAATTGTTTGTTTGCGACTACGGAGGAGATAATTCTAGGGTGGTTTAGCTGATCTGGGTAAGTTTTTGGTTGTGCCATCTGGCTAATCATGGCTGCCTCCTTGTTCTGCCTACGGTCAACTGTGATTGACTGGGATTAGCTGTTCTATTTTGGGGATGATCATGATTCTCAAAACTAAGGGTCAGAGTCACAGTGGCCAAGTATGTACATATTCCTCCAAGTGGGGATAGTTCTAATCTTAGCAGTGACGAGTAAATTCAACACTACAATCACTTTCAGAATCTAATGTAATAATGCATTAGAGGAAAAATGATACTAGATTTTAGTGGATGAGGTTGGGACTAGCATTGATGACAAAATATCTTGGAATATGATTGGGACTTGAAATGAAACAATCTTTACTAAAAGCAAATGGATAAAATGTAAAATAATAAAATACAATAGATAACAGATTAAAAAATGCCACATTAACTTAGAATATGCTGCTGAATAGCACAAGAAATAGCAAAACCAGTTCCAGTAATGACAACAATTTTAAAGGGACATCTAGGGTGCCGAGAGGAAATTGACTTTCATTTGTGATAGGGTTCAAGATGGGGCAAACTCGTTTGCAATGTAAATGCTAATTAATCCCCTTTTATTGTTTTCTTTGGGGAGCTTTTGAGGGACTCACCAGGTTGGTGTACTTCTGTCTAGAGGGTTTTTTGGGATCTTATCCTTTCTATGCTAATTCACCTCTTTTACTTAGTGAATTATGTGGTCCTATCCAACAAAACTTTAGACATGGCAGACGTTAATCATAGACCTCAAAGTAATAAACACTTAAATCTCTGTCCTCATTTGATCCGCAGGCATGATGGGTTTAGTGATAATCAAATTGCCAATATCTCCTCGTGATGCCCTTGCAAATTTTACTACTTGTTATGCATTCTTTGTGGTGTTGTAACCTCTTGGGAAAGATGAGTGCATAATTCATCACTTTCTTTGAATGTGGATGATGCCACATTTATGTAAAATCAAAAGAAAAGGGAAATACAAAGTATATGAACTGCTGTGTACCCAACCCTATGTTCCCAATGCTTGGAAGGGTAAATCCTCTCTAAAGTACATGATTCCTTGATTAGATCAACCCCAAAGACAGAGCCCCCCCAAAATTACATAACTCCTGAATACATCAATCCAGATCTGGGATCCCTCTCATCCCAATTCCCAACTGCTAAATCTGAAAATCATAGGCCCTTAATCAAAAGGCCCTAAAACAAAAGAGTTTTCTTCAATTTTTCCTCAGTTATGAACTCCAATGTCAATCATGCATTAACATGGCTAGCTATTGTTTTGAAATCTTCATCCGGACCCTTCACGAAACTCCCAATAAGCACTGTCCGCATGTTGTGGTTTTCCCACTTGAGTATCTCTGATGTCCATACCTTTATTGGCTCACTTGGTCCCCATGTTGGGCACTTCGCAACATGAGGTGCTCTTGGTCTTTGACACTTTCCTTGTCTGGGCAGTCATCCATGTCAGGTTAGGATCACAAGCTGTACCATCTAGCCTGTGCGCTTCTGATGTGGAGTGATAGGGGACTCAGAATTGATCCTGTGGCCTTCTTCCAGACTATCTCCAGGTGGGATTCTTGAACTGAGAAGCATACACTCTATATTATGGTCGTTCCTCAGATGGGAGCATTGACCACCCATCCCTGCCTCTGCCATGGATGCTGCAATGCTTCTGAAACTGCTGCAGCGAATGTTGCATTCCGGGAAATTGTTGTTGGCCATGCACTGCTGCTTGTTCTCAACTGGATCCGTTGATGAAGGTAAGGTGAAACGGTCCACTGATCTGGATGAGATGATTCTGATTAGAAAGGACCTAAAAGAAACTTCGTATAGATATCAGCCTTATGATTATCACTTAAAAGTTCATCTGGTCTGGATGATGGCAACTTGAGAGTAGGTATTGTAGATGCCATGATTACAGAAAGCAATCAAGCATTGGAAAAACCCTTTGACAGTTACCTATGATGGGACCATCAACCAAAGAAGACATCAGGAGCAGTGGGTGTGAGTTGCACTGCCAAGTACCCCTTATTCCAAGAGGGAACATGAGAGAAGAAAATAATGATGAGGAGAAAGAGGAAGGAGACGATGGAATATACATTGATGGGATGCACGAGCAGCACAGTGAATGGTACAACGTTGAGAATCCTAATCCCCATTGTTTTTGTTTATCCTTTATTTCCCTCATCCCTCTGTAACTATCTTAGGTGGATATCATTGCAGAGGTATTATTGTGCAATATTGAACCTATGTGCAGTTTGTGCGGCAGCTAAGGAAAACTACGAACACTTGTTCACATTTTATGACCAGAATAACTGAGTTATTGATTCCTTTGAATTTTGGTGAAGCAGTTGCATTTGGATGGGTTAGCTAGAGATACACTCATGTTTCCAGCTTACGGGCCAGGCATCTCTCTGACCTGATAACTAGTATTGCCTCCCCGCCCAGCTCTATCAGCAGGCCTGGGAAATGTGACAAAAATAAATAACCTATATCCATGGTGACACCTTTGACACATGAAAGGACACCATTTGGCATTTGCTTATGACCAAATGCTTGTTTGCTAACGGAATTGAGAGTAAAATGCTGGAGACTGTTCATTCGCTATTTTCCATATGTTTATTCTTCACTAGCATATTTGTGTAACTTACATGTATTAGTTACTAATTGCTACAAAGTTTTAGTGGGTGTCATTTGCTTGTGTGCAGTCTTTTGAGGCCTTTTCCCTTCTTTTCCAAAGAGCTAAAAACTTTACTTATTTAACAGGGGTTGTTCTCAATGAAATTTCAACGAATAATTTCTCTGTTCATTAGTAGGATTCGGGAGCCTTTCTCTTCATTTTCAAGGGGGGATGCATTTTTTTCCCTATTAGGTTTGTCATGGGCTGCATAAGGGTGTCTCATACTAGATTCTTTTGATTGCTCCGTGACACTAATAAATTCTTTTTTCCTTTCACTTGAATTCATCTTTACTTCTTCTTTTACATATTAGAACATTTCAGGAGAGATACTAGCATCTATGTAGTTAGAGATGAGAGGTGAACAGGGTGAGCAGAGGGCTTGCTTAGGCATTTGAGGCAACATATCTTTTCCTGTAAATCACCACGAAGGAGGAAATGACAGTGGGAGGGAATTAAAGGGAACACTGAGGATGGTGATATGTAAGGCTCTAGGAAACACTAATCATGTTCAATATGTGAAAACCAGTTTGTAGATGCGATAGGAGGTTTCTGGAGCATTCACTCTGTGAAATAAGCCCCATAGAGACCTATGGGAATCCTTCATGATGGTAGGCTGCAAAAGAATGAGGACACAAATGAGGTGGCCAAACATTGGAAATCATAGGATAAAGAACACAGGGATTGGAGGCTACTGCAAGAGAGGAAGACACCCCTGTACTGTGCAGATCTAAAGATTGCAGAAACACAGTTATTTGCTGGAGCTGTAGAGGATTGGGTTATAGAAGCATTTTGTGATATTGTTCTGGCAACAAATCAAAGCCTTGCCAGGTGGTGGCTTTGTCAGCACATTCCCAATAGATATCTGTTTCAGCGGCAGAGGACATAGACTTCACAGTTGCCTCTGTGGAAATCCCGTGGTCTACTCTATTCTCCTCTAGCTTAGAGACATCAAGAAGAGATTAATAGGAAGTATCCAGCAGCGGTGAGTTCACACAGAAGAAGTTACGCACAAGTTTGGGAAGAGATGGTCAGTGGATGGAAGGTCAGCCAGTGGATGGAAGGTCAGTTCAATCTCCCATGTCTGTGTTTTAGTGTTCTTCCCTTCTGATTAGTTTTGCCTGTCAGCCTTAAGGGAGTGAACACTGAACCTGGAAGCAACAAGCTTAAACTGGGGGCCATATAATGAAAATGTTGGCACAGGGGAAGCTGAGGTGATTTAGAGTTTGCAGCATCCCTTATCATCTTGAGTGCCTTCAAGTTGATCAGGGCTTCAATGGGAGTGCACTGGGTAGTTGATAGGAAAACTGCATGTTGGAAATTCACCTGAATCCTCATTGAGCTTGTGACACAGAACCCAATTCCTGACAAGTTGAAGTTAAGATAGGGATGAAAGTGATTCTGGGTGAAGGTCTGCAAGGAGATGTCTATTCAAGATAGATGAGAGGGAGGTATGGACTGAACTTAGAGTAAAGTTGTAAAGGCAAGCAAGTCCTTTCGGGGCAAGCAGGTATGCTACAGGAGAGGTCAGGGGGAGGAATATGATGAGCCAAAAGTGCTCTATCGTCCGAGCCAACAGTTAATGCTTGATCCAGCACTGTGCATCTCGTGCCTGCTGAACTAGGGAGCGGCTATCCCATATCCTCTGCTCAGACTGGATTCAACTAAATGAAATGAAGGATGGTTCCCCAAATACTTGGAGATGAATGTGAGGGCTTAGATCCTTCACCCGATGATGTTTGGTTTGAGGCCGTAAAAACCTTGGTCTCACAGGTGGTAGATGACTTCTTTCAGGAGTTGAAAGGGCCTCCTCATAAATCTCTCAGGGTATATTCCATAGGTATGCAAGTTGGTTTATTTTGGATCCAAAAATCCAGAGCTGACAGTATAGTTCGGATAACAGATTTTTGAGATCTGAATTGTTTTGACTTTTGATGGATTTGAATAGATCTTGGGAGTTTCAACTTGCATGGAAGCTTGTCCTCTGTTATCCCCATTGCCTACTCATAATAACAGCTAATCCACAATGGCCAAAAGAAAGAGGAGAAAAGAAGTGTAAAAACCTATTTTTTATGCATCCCTCATCCATATAATGACCAAAAGAATGAAGGAAAAAAAAAGAAAACCTAATCTTTATGCATCCCTCGGATGGAAAGCCCATGCATTGGCCCATCACTTTCCCCTTTCCTCTCGATATTGCCATCCGCATCATTGATTGCTGTCTGCAGTTCCTGGAACCAGAGGTCCTCATTCCCAAGCCACTTGTCACCCTCCCTTCTCAGCCTGTTGTTGCGTGGATTTGACCACCATTGTCGTCAATCTTGCTGCTCCGTGGTCCCCGAGACCAGAGATCCTCCGACATTGAAGTTGCCCTCTTTCCTCCCTTCTGAGCCCATCGCCACATGGGTTGTAGCTGCCATTGCTGTCGAATGCGCTGCTTCGTTGTTGGGATGCAAATGGGTCAGATTCTGTATGAATCCAAAGTGGAACTGTGACCTTCTCCACTATCGTATTGGTTTAGAAAGACTTTCCATTAAATGACCTGCAAACAAATAAGCGGTTGAATAATTGGATTATTAGTTATCATATGCATTTGGTTGAGAAAAGGTTTATATTCATTACCTTACCTGCAATGCATGTCAGTTTACAAAGACTCTGTTAAACAACCTATAAGCTAATAATCACTTGGATAAGTGGTTACAATTTCCATCTGTAGTTCATACCATACGGTTCTCGGATCCAGACTTCCAGAGGTCCTCAATGCCTAAGTTGCTGAAACTGCAGCCTCTGCTGCCATCCTTCCTTCTGAGCCCCTTGCCGTGTGGTTCATGGCCGCCACCCTGTCAATCATGTTGCTCTGCAGTTTCTGGAGTCAGAGGAAGTAGAAGATCACCAATGCCAGGGAATGCTGGGGCAGAAGTGCAGTGCCTGACGAGGAGGATGAAGGTTTTGTTGTTTGCTGTGAAGAGCTTTCGACCAAGCATGGATGGGTTTTGAAGAAGGGGGCTTGGGAAAGGTTCAAAGGTCCAATAGGAACTATCAAGAATCCTGTTTGAACAATAGGTTTTCCAGATCCGAATGAAAGAGAGAAATGGGTCAGATTGCACATGCAGACAATCCAAATAAATATTGAACTATCCCGGATCTGATTTTGGATAATCCGATCCCACTGACATTCCTGGTATTCCAGGCCTAGGTGTGAGGCAGCTAGTGAGGAGGGTTGTCGGCTGGAGATGTCATGTCTGACCAGTTAAGGGGCACAACATCTGCAAGCAGCCACATCTCTTCACCTCTTAGCCTACTTGAGAATTGGAACTAATGGTCCAGACTGGAAGCAAATGAAAATCTAACCACAGAGAGAGTCAGTCTAGCTGTTATGATTGTATTTTTCCCCTCTGCTCTTCCAGTCTTTCTTGTAGCTGGAGGGAATACATCTCCATCAGGATCTCAAACCATTAAAAGCTGAGAAGTCAGTCAGGAAAAGGCAACAACCACATCTAGAGAAGGCAAAGCCCAGGTCCTCATCCACACGTGGAATAACAATGAGATCTTGGCTTTAGCTGGACAGATAGTTATTCATCTCCATAGCAAGGTTCGCCGTATCGCTGCTCCATATCGGATCGTTTCTGGATATGATATCGATCTGACTTGGGCCAACTCAGTCACACGAGTCAGGCCAATTTAGGCTCATTTCCATTTTTTTTTTCCAGATTCTTTAATTTTATGAATAATTATGACATAAATAAACTTTTAACCCCAGTGGTTCATTAATGACAATGACTTTAAGTCAAACTTAAGAGAAATCTACCCTATTAATCAATGTAAAAGTGTAAATTACCTATTAAATTGGAGAAAAAAGTCCAATTATTTACTAATTAGAGAAAAAAAGTAATTACTTAACAAATTAGAAACAAAGTCTACTTAGTAAGATATAAGTCACATCAAGTCACATTGAGTTGCCTTGAGCCGGATCGTAGCGACCCGCACCAGATCGTAACGTATCGCATGGATCGACATGAGTCACATACTAGTCACATTGAGTTGGCATGAGTTACATACAAGTCAGCACGAGTTGGTCTGAGTTGCATCGAGTCGGTTTGAGTCGGATGCGACTTGGAGACTCGAACTGTCCCAGCGACTCAGACTTGTCTAGATATGAGTTGACTCATACGAGCTGGCCTGATCCCGTATGATACGACAAACCATGCTCCATAACAAGGTCACCCAATTCAGAAGACTTTGGAAGATTCAAGCTGATCTTGGGCCAGGGACTTCTCAAGGTAATGGTGAGCAGTCGAAGGCCTTATACGAACAAGAAGTAAGAACATAGAGACACTCAGAGCATATTTGTTGGAGATTGTGTGATGAGGTCGGATTTGATTGGCGATCCAAACAAACTCGGAACCACTGGAAGGGAGAGCTAGCTGCCCCCTGATTAGAGGAAAAAGAGATGGAGGAAAGGCTAGGGGCCTTTGTCAGACCTGGCCTTAGGAAATGAGGGTTGATGACTGATGAGGAGTTGTAGGCGACTGATCTGTAACACCAAAGGGGAAGGTCAGACCTGTGGTTTTTATTCTCCAGTAAGACCTTCCGATGCTTAAGTTAGCACATGAGCTAGGGAGGAGCATGTGAAGGTCTTAAACTTAGAATAGCGAGGTGCAGAGTTACATTTCCATGCATATGCCTGTCTCCTTTTATGATGAAGTGTGATGGTGATCTCTTCAAAACTAATGATATGGGATTGTTCCAGTTGGTCTGCAAGGTTGCCACACATCCGAGTGTGGAAAGCTTCTTGGGCCTGACATTGGTTGTAACGGCTGACTTTATGGGTTTTCTGGCCCATCAAGGTCTCTATCTGTTGCCCACTTAGCCTCCAAAGTCTCAGTGCAGGCTCAATAAGTCACTGTCAGCCTGGTCAGATAGTTGTGCCTCTGCTGGTTGGCTTGGTTTGTTGTCTGGGTGAAGCTTTGAGAGCGTTAGCCACTTCGATCTGGGATTGTGGGTCATCATCTCATATCAGATTACTGTGGCATGGGTAAGTTTTATTTTTATGGTTTTTTTAATGTTTTCTGGAACCCTTGCAGTTTCAGGGAAATGTAATTCTATTAGTCACTATACTTTTCATGGGTTTGGCATTGGGTAACTTTTCGGAATCTTAGGCACTTCTTTGTTTTTTCCATGGGTCCTTGTATATACAGGGGGGGGGGTGTTCTGTTTTGTGTTAGGGAGTAAGTTTTGTTTCCTCTTTTCTTGAGAGGGTTCCTGAGGATTTGGGAGGAATCCCTTCTCCCTTTTGTTGGCTGTAGAGCCTTTTTTTATATTTTGTAACATTGGTGGTACAACCCACCTTTTGTCAAGAAAAAAGTAGTGGATGGTCTTAGGAATCATGAACTATGAGAAAAAAGTGTATGTAATAGAAAAGGGTCGCTAGACATTGCCAAAAGAGGCATTAGCCACTTAGTAATAAACTAAAAATAAGAAAAAGTAATGCCACATAATTTAAACAAAATACAAACATCTGACACATAAAATAGGCACCCCCACCCAAAAAAGAAAGGCAGGCTTCAGCTTAGAGAACACGAGAATAACATCAAGCCATGGCAGTACAGGAAGCATTCTCAATTTGTGATTGACAACAGGTTGTATTGAAAAACACTGAGATAAGAGAAAAAATAGCAGCATATCTGAGTGGCAACATGGGGCCAACCACCATTCTGGCACAAGGCCCAACTCTTTCTCAGGTTTGCTATTCTCCAAGTTTTGTCGCATGATCTTCTGAGATTTTTGCGTCCATTTCACCATTTGTGAATTCTCTGTTTCCCCTTCTCTTCTATTCGTCTTCTTCCTATCTTCTCTTCTTCATCGTCCTCCAGTTCTCCTTTTTGCCATCCTCCACATCTTTCCCTCTGGCACCCGCTGGAACTGCCAGGAAAAGAGAACAGAACAGGGAGTAGGGAAAAAATTTAAATATTTCCTCCCCCTCCTTTTCTTATCCAGTCTGACCAACTCTGCCAGCCCTTTCTCATCCTCTTTCATTCACAACACTTCGCCCACAGCACCATGTAGTTCTTCATATCATCCGGGTCATCATCATCTTCTTCCCAGCATCTTCCCCTCAAGGTGCCACGACCGGCATCAACATCTCACAAGAAAGAAGAGAGCGGGTGTGGGTGTTGGGGGGAAGGAGATGACATAAAGTTTGCTGTTTCTGTCCCATTCATTATGCAGGTGTTCTCCCTACCACAATGGCCAGCTTTTGCCCTGATTTTAGCTGCTACCATCTGAACTACCGATCCCTGCCATCTTCCTTGTAGTGCAGTCGCATCCCTCCTGAATACCTTCTTCTCTTGTTCCATCCCCTTTCTTCTTTTTGCCATGTGAATGTGAACTCCTAAGAAAAACCAAATATGATGGCCCATCTTGCTTTTAGTTAAGAACCTCTTTTTCAACAGTAAGTCCAAAATTCACACTCTAGAACCCCACACACTGGCATCTCATTATGCTTGAGTTCCACTTAGTTGCTTGGAACTAGGTTCAAACTCAGCTTTAAGCAAGCCAGTGATGATAGTCTTTAAGCAAGGCCCCTGGTATCATGTTTTAGCTAAGAATGGTTGGAGTGGCTGACCTTACAATGGTCTTACTTAAGGCCACCTCTTCTGCTTTTGGCTGCTAAATTGCTGAGCCCCATTTCCTTGAGTAAAGTTACTTGAGCCTAGGCTCGAGCCACATTGCTGTTCTCTAAAATCCTAATGGGTTTCAAAGGAAAAAAAAATTTGTTTATTAGATTTATGTTAAAAAATATATTTATATTCTACATAGCTAGAAAATGGTAAATGAGCTGTTCATGCGCTCAAACAAGCTAAGCAGTTATAAACTTGAATTCTTGTTTACGAAACATGATTAAAAAGTTATTCCAACTTGGTTCGTTAACTTAGTGAGTCAAGAATGAATATGAGCTACTTATCATGTGCATTGGCTCGCTTGCATTCTCTAAGGGAGAATAACATATATGAAATCATTTATAATCTAATATTTTGTCCAACTTGGACCGTCTTAAGTTGTGTGTAGAATAACCGAGAGGGAGAGAGAACATAACTGGAGGCTGCGGCAGGCCCAAACAGACTGCTGTCCTCCCTCTTTTATATCTTGAGTGAAAAGGGTTTACAATTAACTGGGCAAGGACAAGAATACCCCTTGCTCCAATAAAACACATAATAGACTCCAACCACTCACAAAAGAGGAAAAAGGAAAATAAACTCATAAAAAACTGGCTGACAGAATTACCCCTGACTACTTTTCCCCTCAAGCGGAGTATATATGTAAAAAATGTACGGCTTGGACAAAAGAGAGACAAAACTTCCTTAGACAGCCTTTTAGTAAAGACATCAGACAATTGATCCATTCAGCGAACATCAGAGAGGTAGATCTCCCCATTATCCAACTTCTCGCGAATGAAATGGCAGTCAATTTCAATATGCTTGGTGCGATCATGTTGAACCGGGTTATTAGCAATGTTGATGGCAACTTTGTTGTCACAAGACAGGCGCATAGGTGTGTGAACTTGAACTCCAAGATCTTGAAGAAAAAGTTTAACCCATAACATCTTTGTAACACCATGTGCCATAGCTCGATATTTAGCTTCTGCACTAGAACGAGCACAAACAGTTTGTTTCTTACTGCGCCAAGTAACAAGGTTGCCACCCAGAAACAAATAATAACCAATGGTTGACGTTTTATCATCACGATAACCTGCCCAATCTGCATCAGTATAAGCATCAATGTTCACATGTGGAGCCTGAGTGTACAACAAGCCTCTACTAGGACAAGACTTGATGTAACGTAGAATTCTTTCAACAGCTTGCATATGAGGAGACCGGGGAGCATGTATAAACTGGCTGACAATACTAACCATGGATGGCAGTACCGGCCGATACCGGTACGTACCGGTATCGGCTGGTACCGGTACCCGATACAGGTAAAGGGTATCGGCCGATACTGGGCCGGTACCGGCCGGTACGTACCGGTACCGGTACCCACCGATACGGGTACCGGTACCGGTACTGCCATCCCTGATACTAACTGTATAAGCAATGTTTGGTTGGGTGAGGGATATGTACAAGAGTTTCCCGACAAGGCGTTGGTAGGAACCTTTATCAGACTCAGATATGAGGTCCTCAACGGACTCGGACAATCCATGATTAGTCTCTATAGGGGTATGAGTTGGTTTACAACCTAACTTTCCAGCCTCTTGAAGCAAATCGAGAGCATATTTCCTTTGACAAACATAGAGACCTTTCTGAGACTTGGCCACCTCAATACCTAGAAAATACTTCAGCTCCCCAAGATCCTTAATGTCAAACTCATGGGCCAAACTATCTTTAAGCTTATGTATCTCTGTAGTATGATCTCCAGTGATAATCATGTTATCAACATACATAAGAAGTATTAGCACATGACCATTAGGTAAAGAGAGTATGATCATAGTTGTCCTGTTGATAGCCAAGCTGTACCATGGTAGATTTGAACCTGTTAAACCAAGTCCTTGGAGACTACTTCAAACCATATAGTGCCTTTTTGAGCCGACAAACTCTCCCCCTGGTTTTTAATTCAGGGGAGAGTTGCATATACACCTCCTTTTGTAAATCACCGTTAAGAAAGACATTCTTAACATCTAACTGGTGAAGTTCCCAAGAAAATTGGACAACAAAGGAGAACAAAACTCTTACGGATTTGAGCTTGGCCACATGAGCAAACGTCCCCAGATAATCCACACCATAAGTCTGGGTAAAGCCTTTGGCAACAAGTCGAGCTTTATACCTTTGAACAGTACCATCAGAATAGTACTTAATAGTATACACCCATCTGGATCCAACCAAACTCTTCCCTGGAGGAAAAGTCACTAACTCAACTCAACTCAACTCAACTTAATGAAGCCTTAATCCCAAATAATTGAGGTCGGCTATATGGATTCTTTGTTTCCACTCTAAACGATTTTGGGCTACCTCTTCTGAAATGTTTAAAGCTTCCAAATTATATTGTACTACCTTCTTCTAAAGTTAATCTAGGTCTATTCCTTCTTTTCTTCCCCTCATCTATCCTAATATGCTCCAGTTTTCTAACTGGAGCCTCTTTAGGCCTACGCCTAACATGTCCAAACCATCTCAATCTCACTTCTCTCAATTTGTCCTCAAATAGAGGACGCCCCAACGTTAATTTTTGATTGAATGCATATCATGAGATGTGACAAGATTTTTACGCTGGTTGTCACCTACCGCAACCCTCCTCCTTTATCTAGACTTGGGACTGGCTAAGCACAAGAGACTCATACCTAGGCGGAGTTGGCAAAGTCATTAACTCCCAGATGTTATTTTTTTTGAGAGCTTGCATCTCTTCCTCTATGGCTTGCACCTACTTTGGGTCCTTAACAACTTTTGCAAAGGAGTTAGGAACATGATAGGTGGAAATAATAGCAAAAAAGGAAAACAATAAGACGGTGAGAGACGAGAATAGTAAATATAGTGAGAAATAGAATGCTTAGTACACATTCTCGTCCCTTTTTGAACAACAATAGGTAAGTCTAAATCCTTAGGAACTGTAAGTGAGGGAGTCAAATAATGACCTGAAATTTCAGCAGCTTCTTGAGATGGTGAATCCATGGAAGGCCTATGCTTGTGCCAAGTATGCTTGGAGTAAGTGAGAGTATCCAGTGGAGACTTGTCTGGCAATCTAGATGCAGCACTAGTCGTGTCGGTAACAAGGTGTTAAGGAGGAGCCAACTCAGGAGGAGAATCACAACAAGAACGAGGAACATCCTCCCCCTTACCAGAGGTTTGAGGGGCAAAATAAGACTCTGATTAAAAAAAGGTGACATCTTTGAGGATATATTTTTTTCCTTCTTTTTGGGTCAAAACATTTGTACCCTTTTTGAGTGGGAGAGTAACCCAGCAAGATGCCACGGTGGCCCGATGATCCAATTTTGTAGACTATGGAGTCAGGGAGTGAATAAAGTATACACAACCAAAGACCTTGGGCTCCAAAACAAACAGAGGATGGTCGTGACAAAGTACTTGGATAGGGGACAGAAAGTCAAGTGTCCGAGAAGGCATACGGTTGATAACATATGAGGCAGTTAAGACAACTTCTGTCCAAAATTTATTGGGCAACTGACGTTACAAAAAGAGTGCTCGAGAGGTCTCAAGTAAATGTCTATTCTTTCTTTCAGCCACCCCATTTTGTTGGGGCGAGTAAGCACAAGAGCACTCATGGATGATGCCCTCATTTTCTATAAAATTATTGAGAGTTCTCTTAAAGTACTCTTTTGCATTGTCATATTTGAACACCTTAACTCACCTTTTAAATTGGTTCTCAACTATTTTGCAGAACACCTGAATAATCCAGGATACCTCTTCACGGGATTTTATGAGGTAAACTCAGCAACAGTGGGAAAAGTCATCAATAAAACTGATAAAATAATAGTGACCATCTACAGAGGGAATATGAATAAGTTGGAAGGGAAAAACACTCTTATTCATAGAAACTTGAAAATTGGTTCTACAATGTTTGGCAAGTTGGCAAACTTGACACTGAAGGGTGTCAACTCTAATTGACTTGAACAATGAAGGACATAAGACTTTTAAAGACTTAAAAGACATGTCCTAAACGATAGTGCCACAAATAGATCACTTCATGTTTATTTTCCATGCCACCAATACTGGATTGAAATGCAGTTCGACCACCAAGCTCCAAATGATATAGGCTTCTCACTTCACGACCAGTCCCAATAATCTGCTTGTGTATTAGGTCTTGAAAAATACAATGAGCAGGAAAGAAGGTTGTTGACCATTGAAGTGATTTGGTTAAGCTACTAACAGATAAAAGATTAATGGGTAAGGCATGAATATGAAGTACAGAAGACAGAGGTAGGTCATGACTGAGACTTATTGAGCCTTTACCTGCCACTGTGGCACTGATACCATCTACCTTCTCCTATCCAGAACTCAAAGAATATGAAGTAAAGAGAGAAGAGGTACCAGTCATGTGATCTGTAGCATCTGAGTCAATGACCCAAGGGTTATTGGGGAAAGCATAGTGAGTCACACTTAAGACTACCCCAGCAGTACTTGGTGTGGAGGTGGTAGATGAAGGCGTGCCAAGCTGAGAGAGGACCCGCTGAAGGTGCAGAATATCACCTGAGGAGAGAGCAGAGACCTAAGGAGTAGTAAACCCACCAGGATAAAGGTCCCAACACTTGCTTGCTACATTGCTCTTTGCTTGCTGTCAACTCTTAGAATTTCTGAATTTCAACGGCTTCTTACCAGAATAAAGGTCCCAACACTTGTCTATATTGTGGTTGTCCTTTCCAGAATGAGAGCAGTGTCTTCCTATCTTGCCTTTCTCCTTTTCTTGGCCACTATTACTCTTTACAGGTTTGGAATAGGCACTGGTAAGTGCAGATGACTCAACAACACTACGGTTACCTGCTGTGACAATATCACCACTCATTGCCTTCTTTCGTCCCTCCTCTCGCAGCACTTTGTGATACACTTGTTCAAGGGATGGCAGGAGGTCAATACTAAGTATGTGAGCTCTTAAGCTCTCATACTTAAAGGTGAGACTAGCAAGAAACTTGAAGATGCGGTTCCGCTCCACATATTGCAAATAGATCCTCTGATCTTCAGTACAAATCCAACTGTATGTAGAGTAGTAGCCCAATTCCTCCCACTTACTTTTTAGCAAACCAAAGTAAGTGGTAATGCCAGTACTATCCTGTTTCAACTCTTGTATATCAGTTGTCAACTGATATATGCGAGAGATATCCTGCTTTTGGCCATACATTAAGTTCAGAATATCCACATCTTCCTCGCTGTCTTCTTCATCATGATTAGTTGCTGAATCTTTGGATTTACAGAGTTGAGAATCCATTCCATAATCAAGTTGTTCTCTTGCTCCCACCTAGCATAGGTGGGATCCTCATATGCTAGTTCTTTGGTTCTACCATCAATATAACATGTTTTACATCATCCTCTAAGGAAAATACGGGTAGAGACATGTTAGACTCGATAATTGGTCTCTGTAAGTTTTACTGAAGTCATTTGCATAGCAAGCATGTGGTGCTCAATCGATGAAGAGCCGGTAGGACGTATCAGGGAGGAATAAGCTTTTTGATCAGCACCGCTGGTCTTCGAAGACTCCATGACAACCCCACACGAGATAACATGAGGTGTAGGTGACTCCTAAACACTAAGCAAAAAACTCCACCAGGCACCAGCCTGCTTTTAGGGCAAAAAAGGAGCACCTAACACTTATAAACAACCACCCGCCCGACCCACCCCTTGCTGCACAGGGAGGACCGGACATGTTGGACAGATGGTATAGCCCCTGCTCACACTCTAAATAGAGCACCCGGTTGGAGAAAAAATGGAGTACCACAGGCCACAAACCACCAACGGGACAAGAGGGGGTACCGGCCTGCTCTTTGGTGTCCTAGGACCACCAACAAGGCAAAAACAAGAGCAAAGAGAGGGACCGAACCTGCTGAACAGGCCACCAACAATGCAGAAAAAATACCTAGGGAGGGACTGGCCTGCTTATGATCACTAATAGGGCAAATATGGAGGACCAGCCTGCTCCTAAGTCCACCACCAAGCACTGCTGGGCAGAGGAAAGGACCGGCCTGCTCCTAGGTCCACCACCAAGTACCGCTGGACAGAGGAAAGGACCGACCTGCTCCTAGGTGCCCTAGAATCACCAAAACAGGGAGTAGGAGGGAATCGGCCAGGTCTTGAATGCCCTAGGGCCATCGGACAGGGCAGGAAAATGACCGGCCTGCAGGAAAGGCCCCCCCAGAGAGGACCAACTAGAGCAAAAGAAGCCCTAGGAGTGTCCGGCCTACTTTGATACCATGTAGAATACGAGAGGGAGAGAGAACATAATTGGAGGCTGCGGCAGGCCCAAACAGACTGCTGCCCTCCCTCTTTTATATCTTGAGTGAAAGGGGTTTACAATTAACTGGGCAAGGACAAGAATACCCCTTGCTCCAATAAAACACATAATAGACCCCAACCACTCACACAAAAGAGGAAAAAAGAAAATAAACTCTTGAAAAACTGGATGACAGAATTACCCCTGACTACATTGTGGATCAATTTGGGTGTGATTTTGGGATCATCCAAGTCCGATTCACCAGAAGTTGATGCGAAACGGCTAACAAGACTAATGGACTCACTAACGGAGGTAGAGATCAGTAATAAGCAATATAATAATAAGCAAATGCACCTTATTCGCACAATTGTAAAGTTGGATAACCACGCCAACTAACAGAAGTTAGTTGAGTAACCATCCCTTTCGTGATGAGAAAACGTGGGACCGTTGGTAGTTGATGAATTATCGCAAGTCTAGGGAATTAGAACCACTCAAAAGCCATGTTGGTACTCGAGATAGGTGTAACATGCTCTCAAGTCAGCAATGATGATGTATCATAGGCTAGATATCCTACTTCACAGTTCGGTGGCAGATGAAAGAAAATACTAGAAAAGCAAGTTGTGATAGGAGAGAGAGCACATATCTCCATGCTGGTGCATGGGAGAAGACCATCCGGTGCATGGTACCACTCTCAAAGTACAATAAAAATAAAAGCTCACTCTTTTTAGGGAGGTAACATGCTACAAATAACCCAAAAAAATAACTTCGGAGTGGTAATTACGGTAGTTGACGGGTCATGGAAGATGCGCGTGCCACTGGGATGTTGTCTCGGCTTTCGGGAGTGTGGCACGAAGTCGGGATGTCTGGACGACATGCAAAATGAGGCGGCTGATGTGGGCCTTGAAATGTACGAACATGTGATTTTAGTATGCGTGCAGAGGTGGCACACAAAATGAGGTATCATCAGGGCAGCACCACGCTAGATCTAGGTTGACCTCGCTAAGACGAGGCCAAGGGCACAGACGACATGCAAATTGGAGTCCAGATGACTCCCCAACGGAGGCAGTGCGCTAAGAGTGGCTTGGTGCACTGTCTGGTGCAGTGGACCACAGCTCACAACCTCAAGACTTGGGCGCACAGACTTGGAAAGACTTGGCTTGAACCAGTTGGTGGACCCTAGTGCAGACCATGGTTCGAACTAGTGGGACAAAGTGTCTTGGACCTTTGGGCTCACTGGCTATGGACGTATGGGTCCTGAATTGGTTCGGACCAGATTCACTAGGATGTGGCTTGGACCAAAGCAAATTTGGTATGACCAGGTTGTAACTTGAAAGGGCACGTGTTGATCCTCTTCCTCTCACCTCCCTCTAACCCTAATCTAGGATAGAACGAGAGGTAGAGGAAGAGAGGAGATGGGGTTGAAGGCGGCGAGGCTGGTGGATGGCGGCGGGAGCTGGCGTCGGTAGGGGCCGGTGACGGCGATGGCAAGGCCGGTCGGCTCCTTTGACCCCGTCTTCTTTCTCTTCTTCTTCTGCTCTGCTATGATTCAAACCGAAAGTGAGAGATAGAGGCGATGAAGTTGGCGGCGGTGGATGGTCAATATGGTGACTGAGGCATCGGCAGTGGCCGACGATGGCAGTAGAAGGCGGGGACGACGATGGTGGTACTGGTGGGGAATGGTGACAGTGACGACAACCCCAATGGAATAGGGCGGCGGCGTTGAGAGTTGCGGGCAGCAGCGGGGTTGTGGGCTGCAGCCCGTTGGGGCACTATTTTACCCCGCCCTTCTTCTTCTTTTGCTGCTGCTGCTGTTGCTCTCCTTCTTCTTGTTCTGTTGTGGCTTAAATAGAGAGAAAGAGAGACTAGAGGGAAGAGTAGGGGAATGAGAACGAGGCGGGGAGGGAGGGGGGTGGAGGACCCCACCGGCGTCACGTTGGCAAGAAGGGGATCCCTTAGCATCACATCGAAAGATGAGAGGCCAGTGTTGCACCGGGGGTCGCACTTCATCGCAAACCACGCGCACATAAGGAACTCATGTAAATTTTTTTCTCAAATATTCATAGCATAACCTTAAAAATTAGGGTTTATAAGTATATATAGACTTTTAAAACAAACCCTACCTAGACTTAAACCAAGTAACCAACTCAAACCACTAACATAAAAATTAGTGCGAACATCACACCTAAAAATTTCATAAAAATATAAAAGCACCTAATTGGCCAAACATAAACAAATATAAATATCTTCGGGCATCAAATGGACCCTAGGTTGTCTTCAAGCCAAAAGGAAGTCAGAGCGGCTCTTTGACGGTGATAAACATGATCAGGGTCAAATCATCTTACGGCTCTGGTCTCTTCGCCACTCCTCTCTATTCGAGAGGAACTCGACCCCGTCGAGTAAGGGTCGTTGCTACTCTCGTAGCACTCTAGGAGATCAGGGTCTATCCTTTGCAACTCAGCTCGAGTAATCTATGTGTCATTTGAAGGCGGCCGTCCCCCTCAACGAACTAGGTATCAGTGGTGTGCTTCCTCCCGAGATATAACAATTTGTTTGTCGACTATATGCTCAATCTGCTCACGCCGAACGGGTATGGGGGCTATAGGTGGACACTTATGTGTGGGATCGCTTATAAGGGGAGGAGAAGGCTTAAACAGATCATTAGGTATCACTTTTGGGTCCCGATATGGTACTAAATTAGAGACGTTGAATGTGGAACTAAAACCATAATCTGACAGTAATTCAACAATATATGCATTGGGCCCTATCCGTTTCAGGATCTTGACGTAGTCTTTTTCTTGAAACTCTTGTAGATGTTGTTGTACATCTACCAATTTCCTATAATGCTTATTGTTCATCTCAATATTACGATGGATAGTATCATACAAATTCCTAAAGTGCTCAGCTAAAGACTCAGCGGACTCTGACACACGGGCATGAATGGGTAAGAGAACTAGATCTATAGGTTTCTTAGGTTTATGGCCAGTGACTATCTCAAAAGGACTCATACCTATAAATCTGTTGATTGAATCATTGTATGCAAATTGAACATGAGATAATATCAGATCCCAATTACGCGCATGTTCTCTCACTAAACAATGCAACTTATTGACTACCTCAGTTTGCCCATCAGTTTGAAGGTGATGACCGATGGAAAATTTGAGCTTTGTGGCCATCATATGCCACAGTCTTCCAAAAATAGCTCATAAATCGGACATCCATGTAAGAGACTGTGGTATTTGGCAGCCCATGTAAACGAACAACCCCATCTAGAAACAAACGGGCTATTCTAGACGCATCGAAAGTCTTTTAGCAGGGATAAAGTGAGCCATTTTAGAGAACATGTCAACAACCACTAAGATGGAATCGTGCTTACGGACCATTCGCAGTAGGGCTAAAACAAAGTCCATGATAACGTCTTGTTATAGACTATTTGGCACAGGAAGAGGAGTGTACAAATTAGTGTTTTGTTTCCTCTGCTTAGTCATAACGCAAGTGAGTCACTGAGCCACAATGCGTGCCATGTTGCACTTTAAGTTAGGCCAGTAGAACCGGTGTTTAACCAACTCAATAGTCTTATTGCAGCCGAAGTGACTAGTTAGACCACCTGGATGGATCTCATAAACTAAGAAGTCACGAATTGAGGTCCGCGGGATGCACAACCTATCTACGAAAAAGATAGTCCTCTTGAAGAACATACTTACTACACTCTCTGGAGGGTCCATATTGAAGTGCAGTGTGGATCGGACCAAAATCAAGACAAATAGGATACTCCTCTTGGAGCCTTTTAAATATTATGCTTCGGCACTAACAGTAGATAAAAGATAAGCTCGATGACAAAGCGCATTAGGTACATGGTTCTCCACACTTACCCGATGATTGAGAACAAATGTGTATGCCTAGAGAAACTCTACCCAACAACTGTGCTAAGGGTTAAGCTTCTTCTGGGCATATGGCTGCAAACGAGCCGAGTCAAGTCGAGTTGTAATTTGTTCAAGCTTGGTTCGATTATTTTTAATCGAGTTCGAGTTCGAGTTCGAGCCGAGTTTTTATAATGGTTGTTCAAGTTTGGTTCATTTAGATATTAAACGAGTTCGAGTCTAGCCTATGTAGTCAAAGGCGAGAGGCGAGCGAGGCGACCAGGGGTTCGCCTCAACCTCAAATGCCTAGGCGTTTGAGGCGATGTGTTTTCTCCCAGACAACATCGTGAAGGAAGAAAATGACAATATGAGGAAGATAAATAAAATATCCAAGATTATCATATATAAGACCTTGAGGAACGCTAATCAGGACCAACATGTAATAATTTTGTATAAAACACTCATATGTGTAGTGTATGGTCTTAAGAATCATCAAAAATAAGAAAAAATATAGTTGCATGTAAGAAAAATGGGGAAAAAATGCGGCAACATATAGAGAAAATGGTATTGACATTGTTAAAAGAGGCATTAGTCACTTTGGAATAATTAAGAGTAAGAAAAGCAATACCATATAGTTAAAAAGAGAAACAAGCATTTGGCATAGTCTTCATAAGCAAGTGCTTAGATGAGTGAGGCGAGGCGAGGCACTCTTGGCTCGCCTCAACCATTTTCATTGCCTAGGTGAGCGAGGTGATCGCATTTGATAACATAGAGCCTAGCATCGAGTAGCTCGCGAGCTCAATGAATTTGTGATAGATTTAATTTAATTTTTTTTATTTTAAATATATAAACTCAGGCTAAACTATGGCGAGTAGCAAGTTGCCGTTAGCTATTTAATAGAAAACTCTACAAGATATTAGAATATCTTATTAATTAAGATTATTCATGATTAGAATAAGTAAATGAGTACTTAAAAAAAGATCTTAGTGAGTACTTAAACGAGCTTTTAACGAGTATTAAGACGAGCTCTTAACGAGTACTTATGTGAGCTTGTTCACGAGCATATTTGACCTGAGTTTGCTTGTGTTCAAGCTTGGTTCGTTTGATAAATCGAGCTCAAATTTTTGTTCAAACTTGTTTAGTAAACTTAATAAATGAGCCGAATCGAGCTCTTATTGAGCAATCTTACAAGTTGTTCATCGAGCGTATTGGATCCTTATAGCCCTATCCGGGCATGGAGAAACTTGAGGGACTCGTGCTCGTAGTAGAGGGCAAACTCCTTAGGTAGAAGATAATGCCTTTAATAACGTAAAGCCTGGACTACTGTATAGAATTCTTTGTCATAGGTGGAATACCTCAGCTTAGCATCATTTAATTTCTTACAGAAGTATGCAATAGGGTGGCCCTCATGATTTAACACCCCACCTATGTCAATATCAGAAGCATCACATGAGACCTCAAATACTTTAGAGAAATCAGGTAATCGAAGAACAAGTCCCTGAGTCATCCGCTTCTTAATGTCATAGAAAGCTGATACGGCAACCTTGGTCCAAACAAAGGCTCCCTTCTTGATGCAATATGTGATCAGAGCCAGAATTATGCTGAACCCACGTATGAATCGACGGCAGAATGTAGCTAAGCCATGAAAGTTCCAGACATTGTGGACATTCTGTAGCTTGTGCCACTCTACTATTGTTTTGACTTTCTTTGGGTTAGCAGAAACACCCTCACTAGATACAATGAACCTGAAGAAGACTATCCTATCAGTCGCGAATGTGCACTTCTTGAGGTTACCATATAATTGCTCCTTCTGAAGAACGATATAAACCTGGCGCAAATGATCTACATAATCCTTCTTAGTCTGACTGTACATGAGAAAGAACCTGGGTCATCAGCCGCATGAAGATACTAGAGGCGTTGGATAGCTCGAAGGGCATCACCAATCACTTATAAAAATCGTCCTTTATCTTGAAGGCCGTCTTCCACTCATCACCTAGACGGATCCTCACCTAATGATAGTCACTTTTAAGATCAACTTACGAGAATATCGTGCCTCCCATCATCACATCTAACATGTCATCCAAGTGGGGAATGAAAAAATAATATTTAACAATGTGCACATCCTCCAGGTACCATCCTTCTTTGGAGCTAACAATGTAGGAATTACGTATTGACTCATGCTCTCCTTAATCGATCCTCTCCTCAGAAGTTCTTCAACTTGCCTCTGTAGCTCTGCATGTGGAGTTGAGCCAGTAATGTGGCAGGTTGGGTAAAGTAGACCATAGAACTAGATTAATAGTGTATTGGATGTTTCACATCGATGGTAAACCATCTGGTAAGTCCTCTTGAAACACATCTTAGAACTCATGAAGGATAGTGGTAACATCTGGTGAGTGCTCACTCGAAATCTCCTCATCCACAATCTTCCTAATGGCTAGGGCATAGATCTGGTCACTGTCAACACTCTCGCACTCAAACTCCCTCGCGTTGATCAATTGCAGGGTCTTAGATGGAGGCTCTCCAAAGATAGAAATCTGTCGCAAAGTGCTATTCGATTGAGTTGAGCAGGGGGTAGCAAGAGTGCTAGACTGGATTGTACTGGGTGTAGCTGGGGTGCTAGATGAAGCATTACCAATAGCATATATACTATGAGGAGAAGTGTTGGATTGAGTGGACTCCTACTGAGTGGATGTTTGTGGCCATGAGGGGTGCAAAGTGATGGTGCAAAGTGATGCGCCGAGTGCCAAGTTGAAATACATAGGTGTTAGACGACCATAGAGAACTGCATCTACTTCATAAATCCATAGTTTACTTAGGATAATGCTTCCAACTTCTATAGGTAAAATATCACACCAGATAAGGTCCTCATAAGGAGGAAAATGAATCGGGACCAAACATCTCATTCGAATTGAAATGGACGTCGCACGATACGAACTCGGATGATCCATATGGGTCAAACTAAGGCATGCAATTGTATTCATGGAGATTGCATTAACTCAACTCCCGCTATCAATGATCACCTTGTACACCTTGTCATCATACTTAAAGTAGGTATGAAAGATCGCGGTCCTGCGTCGATCACTCACCTTGGGTTAGATCAAAATGCAGCGGATCACGTATAACCTTCTTCCCTCCGGAAGGTCCTTAATATCCTCTACTTGGTAATACTCTCTCTGAATACAGCTGACCATATCGACATCTGTTTGAAACTCATTGGCCATATCCTCACTTGCCTCATATTGAACCTCCTCAGTGACGGGTGGGGGCTCTACAAACTTCGTGCCATCTAGGGTCAAGGCCCAAGTAGGACAGTGAGATGTATAGTGGCTAGACCCGTTGCATCCGAAGCCTTGGTATGCGGACTAGCAGTGGAGGACTCTCCAGTCATAGGAGCCTTTCTTTTATCTTCCTGTCGGATTGGCGGTGCTACTGCTTGGGGGCTAGTAGGAGGGGCATGAAGTGGTAATGGCTGCTTTTGTATAGGAAAGCGTGGTCTAGGAGTAGGTACCTTTTGACGGGTTGGCTCCAGGGGTCTAGTCATTGGTCCTCTCTGTGGGTAGGTAGGTGTGCCTCGAGGGTCAGAAGGGCGTTGAAAAGAAAGCCTCGGGTGTTGGAAGGACTCACTCTTAATCTCAAACTGCTCAGCCTCTAGCGCCATAGGCATACTCCAATGTAGACACACCCTTTTTAAACAACTAACGCTGATAAGTTGGACATAGACCCTTTCGAAAGCGTGAAAGGGTCATTGCACTCTCCTCACAGACACCACATCTCAAAAGATAACTATCAAACTCAGATATGTATTCAACCACGGTACGATTCCTTTGTGTGAGGTTCTGCCCCTTATCAATAAGGCGATGACGGTATGTGGCAGCATGCAATAGAAATTGGCGATTTATTCAAAAAATCACGATTTAATCATATGTTTTTTCATTCTCAAGATGTTCTCCTGTATTAGAGGCGATGTTTTGAAAAAACGTACAATACGCGATTAAAACGGAGAATCGCAATTTAAATCAGGTAATGAAAAAATCGGCAACTTCCTAAGGGTCATTTTGCAAAAATCCTAAAGCTTAATCCCGACTCCCACCGACCTTGTCCCCCAAATTGTCCCGAATCCTCTCTACAGTTTCAATGGGTCCCCCTATAGGCTGCGACAACATCCTCCTTTATGCCGTGCACTCACCGGCAAGGCAGCCCCCTTGTTCTCCCTTTGTCGGCATCTTTGAACCCCTCCTTGATGCCGTGGACTCACCGGCAAGGCAGCCCTCTCGGCCCCTCTTACCTGGCATTGGTAAGTTTAAACCCTTCCTCTCATACTCCAAGTCCCCACCTTGCCTCCCCATCTACTCGACTCTCAACTCCGGCTGCCTAAATACGGTGTGGCAGTGACTTCTCTGGCCTCTTTGAACCCTCACGACCTCGATGGTCATGCCCCTCGTTTGAAGTCCCGACTCCATCACATTCTCACCAATGTCCTCCAACATTCTGGTCTTGTTATCCACCTAGTGTGGTTCCACTACGAAGAAGGTAAGACAATGATCTTTCACTCCGATTTCTACACTATGAAGTGTGGTTTTGGATGACCAAAATTTGGTGCTAGTTTTTTGCTTTCTACAAATACTCCTTATTTTTATTAATATCCTATTATCATTTTATTGTCAACTTTTAAGTTTGTGATTTTTTAGGTTATGGTTTGATGTGTTTATTTACTCATTTGTTATGTAGTGAATTTGATATATTGACTCTTAATCCTATGTTTCTTATCTTTATATACTAATATAATAATTTTATTTATTAAAACAATAACAAGATTCATTCCTGATGTTTTCATGAATAATTACAATTTTTTTGCCGACTTAAGATTTTTTTCCTCGAGCCAATTTTTCCCCGAATCCCAACTTACTGACATTGTGTGGCAAGAAGGTACTTCTCACGAAGTTTCACCTTCATCACATCCCAAGTCTCTACAGGCTCCTGATAACGCTACATAAGGAGGACTTCAACATTAAACTAGAAAGTCTTAGCTTGGCACAACAACTTCATCTTAGCAAATCGGACCAGTCAAGCATTAGACATCTCTTACCAGTCAAAGTAATGGTCCATGCCAGCCTTCCAATCCAAATAGATATGAGGATCCAGTGATCCATTAAAAGTAGGTGCATCCACCTTCACATTCTCGATGGCCTGATAACTTAGATCCTCATGATTACGCTAGGGCTTATGTTTGTACTCATAGTCTCGGGCATGCCTATAATCGGGGCGAGGATCTCTTCGTACTGGCGGAACTCTCCGAAATCCATCTTCATCCGTCTTAAATATATCGTCCTCATAATCATATCGGCGACCCCTCCTATCATCAATCGAGCTGTATGAACGGTCAGGGGAGGTGGGGGTGGTTGATGCTCGACAACTCTCACGAGCCCTAAATTTTAGGCACTCACGGGATCTGGAGGACCTTGAGGGACTCTTTCTATGGCAGTGACTCGGTTAGCTATACCTTGGATCGAATGATCAGTTTGGATCATCCTATCTTGAATAGTCTTAAGCGAACCCTCTACTTGATCAAAGTGCTGGTTCATCTTATCTACCTTATTCGAGAGCTCACGTATCACGTCGGACATATGAGAACTTGCTTGGACTCTTGCACTAGTCTGAGAACCTGTGGGGGAATCTACAGAGACCCTAACATGGCTGTTTATGGATGGTAATCGATACCACTATGTGTGGGTATGCAAACAACTAGACTCCAAGTAAGGTTCTAATAGATACCCTAGACAAGCAAATCTGGCTCTGATACAAGAAAAGATGATGCAGGATGGCTAATGGGACTAACAGACTCACTAACGAAGGTAGAGATCAGCAGCAAGCAATATAATAATAAGTAGACGTACCCTATTAGCACAATTGTAAAGTTGGATGACCACGCTAACGAGCAGAAGTTAGCTAAGTAACTATCCCTCTCGTGATGAGAAAACGTAGGACCGTTGGCAGTTGAGTACCTACTATAAGTTTAGAGAATTAAAACAACTCTAAAGTCCTGTTGGTACTTGGGATAGGTGTAACACGCTCTCAAGCAAATATAGATGATATATATTATTATATGATAGGTTAGATATCCTACCTCACAATTCGGCGGCAGATGAAAGCAAATATTAAAAAAGTAAGTTGTGGTAGGAGAGAGAAGCACATACCTTCACATTGGTGCGTGGGAGAAGACCATCCGGTGCACATATACCACCCTCAAAGTACAATAAAAGTAAAGGCTCACTCATTGTAGGGAGGTAACATGCTACAAATAACTCAAAAAAATGAATTTTGAGCTGGTAATCACGGTAGTTGATGAGTCACGGAAGATGTACGTGTCGCTAGGTTGCTGCCTCAAGAAGTGTGGCATGAAGTGGGATGCCTAGATATTGGCACACAAAACGAGGCAACTAACGCGGGCCTCGAAATGCAGAGATAGGTGATTTTAATATGCGTGCAGAGGTGGCACGCAAAATGGGGTACCGTCATGGTAGCACTACGCTAGATTTGGGTCAGCCTCGCTGAGACGAGGCCAATAGAGTAGACGGCACGAGAATCGGAGTCCAGATGACTCCCGACAGAGGCGGTGTGCTAAGAGTGGCCTGGTGCACCGCTTGGTGCAGTGGACCATAGCTCACAACCTCAAGACTCGAACGCACGGATTTGGAAGGACTTGGCTTGAACCAGGTGGTGGACCCTAGAGCGGACCAGGGTTCGAACTAGTGGGACGAAGTGGTTCGGACCCTTGGGCTTCCTGGCTATGGACATGTAGGTCCTGAACTGGTTCAGACCAGATCCACTTGCGCTGTGACGTGGACCAAATCAAACCTGGTTTGACTAGGTTGTAAGGGCACGTGTTGCCCCTCTTCCTCCCACCTCCCTCTAACCCTAACCTAGGATAGAATGAGTGGTAGAGGAAGAGAGGAGATGGGATTGAAGGCGGCGGAGCTGGAGGATGGCAGCGAGGGTGGTGGGAGCTGGGGCCGGCTGGCTCCTCCGACCCCGTCTTCTTCTGCTCTTTTTTTTTTTTTTTTCTTTGTTCTGCTTCAATTCAAACCGAGGGTGAGAGATAGAGGCGATGAAGTCGGCGGCGGTGGATGCTGTACATGGCGCCGGCGGCAATGGCAGCAGAAGGCAGCGGCGGCGACGGTGGTACTCGTGGGGAACAGTGATGGCGACGACAGCCCAATTGAACAGGGCGGTGGCGCTGAGAGTTGCAGGCAGTGGCGGGTTTGTGGGCTGCAGCCCTCTGGGGCTCTGTTTCACCCCTCCCTTCTTCTTCTTCTTCTTCTTCTGCTGCTGCTGCTGCTCTCCTTCCTGTTCTGTTGCAGCTCAAACAGAGATAAAGAGAGATTGGAGGGAAGAGTAGGGGAATGAGAAGGAGAGGGGAAGTGGGGCGGGGGGTGAGAACCCCACTCGTGTCACACAAGTAGGAAGGGGATCCCTCGGCGTCACACAGGGAGAAGAGGCCGGCGTCGCACCGGTGGTCGCACTCCGTCGCAGGGCATACACACAAGGAACTTAGGTAAAAAAATTTTCTCAAATATTCATAGCATAGCCTCCAAAATTAGGGTTTACAAGTATATATAGACTTCCAAAACAAACCCTACCCAGACTCAAACCAAGCAACTGACTGAAACCACTAACCTGAAAATTAGTGCAAAAATTGCACCTAAAAATTTCAGAAAAAATATAATGGACCCTAGGTCGTCTCCATGCCAAAGGGAAGTTGGAGCGGCTCCCCGACGGTGATAAACACGACCAGGGTCGAATCGTCTAGTGGCTTTGTTGTCCTCACCAGAAGTGCAGATGGGATATTGTCCCATAGACTACCTTGATCTAGAAATCTACGGACTGGATCGGCTTTCGCAGATCAGGTTGTGTATTATCCCAATCCATTTGCACCCCTAAAAATTATATAGTAGTTAATGTTTGCCATGTTGTTTTGCTGGTTGGGTAATTTTTTTCTTTTTTAACTTTCTGTTAGTTTGGTCTGTTATTGGAGATTAGGAGTAGTTGGATTGATTGGAATGCTGATTGGCAGTCATTTTAAAGTGATTTTGAAACCTGCAAAGGGACATTTAATTTCTTTCATCATTTTCACGAGCTTTTATCTTCTCAGGTGCTTTTTTGCAGTTTCCTGCATAGCATTCCATTTCCTTTTCTGTCATTAGCAATGACTAGCCTGACAAGTATTTTCTTTCCATATCATTTTCTCCTGTAAAGAGTGGTAATGCTTAAATTACAAAAAAATAAATTTTGTGCTTTATTCAATCTGGATTTATCATGTGAAAACATGAATTAGCTTCTTTCTCTGGATAAGGGCAGGATACTTTTGTAGTTTATCTTCTAAAATCTGTTCACAAAAATGCATTGATGAAAGCATAATGCATCAGAAAAGCTCCATTACTGATGTTGTCTGCTCCACTGTACTTGAGGAGGACTGCAACTACCTACATGATGTAAATTGCCTTAGCTCTTTCCCAGAATTCTAGCCTAGGTTAGAGCTCACTTATTTGCTGCAATCAAACTGTGAGAGTCTTTTGCCTTCAACGAATTGGGATGTGGAGGGTTTCTAAGGATCCTATGAGCCAATCACTGCAAATTCTATTCATATCCAGTGAGCACAGCACAGAAGATTTTAACATATTTTGGGAAATTAACCTAGCTTATGACCATTTTTCACACAAGCAGGTATACTTTAGTGTGCAGTTAACATTTTATACTGTCACGTTATGTAGTCAAAGCTGAAAGGCAAGCAACGTGACCAAGGATTCGTCTTAGCCTGATCGCCTAGGCATTTAAGGTGACATGTTTTCTCTCATAAATCACCATGAAGGAAGAAAAATAGCAATAGGAAAAAAATATAGAAAACGTCCAAGATAATGATAGGTAAGGCTTTCCTTAAAGAAACCTGATCATGTCCAATAGATAAAGACCAATTTGTATAAAGCACTTATGTAAATAGTCGATGGTCTTAGGAATCATAAAAAATAAGACAAATGCATCATGTAAGAGAAAAAGGGCGTTGGACATTGATAAAAGAGGCATTAGCCATCTTGGAATAATTAAGAATAAGAAAAATCAGCACAAAGATAGTGTTACATAACTAATGGCATGTTTGACGCAGCTTCTAATTGGAAATACTTGTAGACTTCTATCTAGTTATTTTGTGAGGAAAAAAGGTAGGTGTTGGAAGCCATTCCATGGCATTTAGTTTATTTTTTGGCTTCCAACCAAAAGCTCCAACTTGGAGCTTCCTAAATTGGAGAAAAAGTGAGGTTGTTAGGGGAGGTTTGACTTTTATAACAACCTTAAATTAGTTATAGTTACTTGCATCTATTATTTTTAAAGTTACAAGAGGAAGCGAAAAGTGGCTTCCAATTAAAAGTTAGGCCAATCATGCCCTAAAAGAGATACAAGCATGTAGTAGAGACAATATAGGTGAGTGCCTAGGTGAGTAAGGCAAACATGAGGTGAGGTGCTGCTGGCTTGCCTCGCCCTACTTCATCACCTAGGTGAGTGAGGCGATCACCTATGATAATATAGCTGTCACAAAATCGAAGGGTTCTTGCTTTGGGTTCCTAGGGTGGCAATACTTGTCATTTATCCTTACGTTTTCATGGTCACTCGACTCACTTCACATTGACTGTGAAAATGGCAAAACAAGGGAAGGACAATCTCTATAATATTAATAATCCCAGCCAAATTGTGCTAGTCCATTGCCTTATTTTAGGCAAGTTAAAACAGATTGTGCTGTGGAAGGTTTCTGTGGATCTTAATAATCAGTCAGTGCATACTCCCATCTCATATCCATACCCGTGAGCATGGCAATCCAGTTTTTATTATATCTCTGGAAATGTGCCTATTTGTGACCATTTATCATGTGAACAGCTATACTTTATTATGCGGCTAACTTTGTATAATCATGATATTGCTGAATGATCCAAAGGATGATTGTATTGGTTCGTGGGGAGGCAATACTTGTCATGTATCTTTATGTCTTCATAGTTGCTTCATATGAACTGTGAAAGTGGTAAACAAGGACAGAATCTCTATAATATTAATAATCCTAAGATTCTTATGAATTACTGTAACTGCATTGTTTCTCCCCTCCCAAAGTGTTGGTGGGGACTGCATTACCTGGTGCAGGTGGACTTGAACTCGGACAATCACCTTGGTGATACATGCAACTTTTGTCTATTTGTGACTGAGGCAAAGGGCAGCAGGATGATGTTCTGGAGTCTGGATTCCGATGTTTGTGATTGTATTTGTACATTAAACTTTTATTGACATTTTAGTGTGGATTTTCCTTCTTGCAGTTAGACTCTGAGGACATGTATTTTATTCTGCCTTATGGAGTTGGTGCTTTTGTGGCTCTTTGGATATCTTCAGCTGTTGTTGGCGCAATTGATTCTCTTCCTCTGGTATGCTTCAGTGCTTAGGCTTTTGGTACCCTAATTTCTGTCTTTGTGAAAATTCATTTTATATGTTCACTCTGAGCCTGTTGGCAGTTTCCAAAGGTGATGGAAATCATTGGTCTTGGGTTCACCGTATGGTTCACATACCGCTATCTGCTCTTCAAGGTGCCAAACAGTGACTGACCTAGTTGCCACTAATTGCTTTATTTGCTGTTTCAAGGATTATACTTATGGTTTGCTCTATGCTTATGTGCAGAAAAACAGGGATGAGTTATTTGAAAAAATTGAACATCTCAAGGAGCAGATTATTGGGTCATCTGATGACATTTTTTGAGCGCTACTGCAGATTTTTGCCAATTTTGTCTCCACATATAATCAGCTGTGTGTGTATGCACTTAGCGAATGTAGTTAGGTTTCACTCTGGCTATGATTAGCATCTGACAGTATCCTTATAGGGGATTGGAAATTCTATTCTATGATATGGCAATTACTTTTCAATCTTGGATCATTTCTCTTCTTGTTGGATAGATTTGAAGATGATGGATGATTGGAAAACAGAATGAGCTCTAGCTGCGGGACCACTGATAGTCTGATTTTACTTTTACCTGATACTTACCCTAAAGTATTATTTGGTGGAATTAAGCATTCCAATGTGCATTCTGTATCTTAAACTTTATTTCACATTGGAATTTTGTACAGGAAGACGGTGGGAGACTTGCTTTTCTTTAAAGTTTTGAAAGATTTCATATTTTGAAAAGGTTGACAGATTTTCCGCTGAGTAGATTACATGTGATGAAGATGGCATATTGTACCGAATGGAATAAACTATGGACTTGTTCAAGCTCCTTGTGTAACGGCATGTATTGCTGATAGTGCAGCAAACAAGTGCAATCTGTCCTCACTAACACTAGCAGGTAGAAGTCATATACCTCCGCCCTTCTAGCAACAAGCATGCCATTTTATTAGAAACTGCCAAGTCAGATTAGTAGGTTCAAAGGTCCCTTTGGGACGGCATTCCAAGCTGAGAGTCGGGGGTGGGAGGCTCAAACAAGGCGGTGCAGAGAAGAATGGCGTCGAAGTGTTGATTGAGGATTGCCGAAAGAGTAATATTTGCTGCACTATCCCATGCCGTGCAATTGATGCTCAAACAGGGCGGTGCAGAGAAGAATGGTGTCGAGGTGTTGATTGAGGGCGGCCGGAAGGGTAATACTTGTTGCATGATGCCAATACTGTACAATCCACTTGGATCATTGCCGTATGATCTTTAAACTAAAGACGGCAGCGAATGCAAGTTTTTTTTTAATAAATTTGCGGAGTTGGCGGCCTACTTAGCTCGACATTTGTCTGAGTGGATGGTTAAAAAAATTGAAAAAAAAAAGAGATTAGTTCTCTATGTGATTTTACACTGCATATGGTGGTGCAGCAAATATTATTTCAATCGGAAAGAGGCAAAGATTAATTAGTGAGCAGTATGTACTGCAATGCCCCTTGGAAATTAAAGTACAAGTCATTGGGTGGATCTCTTTTTTTTCTACTCTTTATTTTTTTTTTGACAATTATCTAATGTGATGGTTCTAACTAAATGAGCTATATAGAAAAAATTATATCAGAAGTCACCTTGAGATATGAAAATGAAGCAGTGATTTAGCATATGGTAGCAATGATGAACATATGGTTCATATTCAGAGTAGATGATTAGAGCAGATGGGGAGGGTTTCTCATGGTATAGAAAACACCTGCACTATGGTATGCCCTTAAGCCTGGGACAATTCCATCATACACTTGTCTGAGAATATCTTCTATGATATACTATATATAGTAGCAACAAGAAGGAAAAACTTAGTTCTTTCAGAAAATGCCACAAAAGCTTGTGCTGTTTTTTTTTTTTCCCTCTAAAAAGAGTAACACTTACTGCATCACGTGGTAGTGCAGTCAAAACAAATTTTTTGAATTCTTTTTTGAAGGTTGGTCCCCATCATGCCCCACATGTTGGTATAGTCATATCTCCAATTGGACAGATCAAAAAATTCTAAAAAATAAAAAAATGAGCCTTAATTTATTGGGCTCGGCTCATGGACAGCCGTTAAGTATATTTTTTTACTAGTTATTGGGATTTAATTTTTGATCTTTTAGAATTTTTTAGATCATCTAATTAGAGATTGGATTCCTTGGACATGTGAGACATGGTGGGTCGATCTTAAAAAAATTCTTGTTGCACCACTAGATGATATTATGCCATCTGGTAGTGCTTTTATTTTAAATTTTTTTTTTGCATTCTTTTTGGAGGGCTCCGTGGTGTCCTACATGACTGTACAATCTGATCTTATATTGGATTGTCCGATCCAAGATTGATTGTACGGTCATATAAGGTGGGTTGACCTTCCAAAAAGGTTATAAAATTTTTAAATAAAAACCCGGCTAGGCGACATAATACCGCACTGTCCTGTAATGTAGCAGGTATTATTCTTCTCAAAATAATAGTGCAGAGGAGGCGATAATCCATGGATGTAAACTTCGCTGAACTATGCGACTGTATATTGATCTCTTTTTCTTCCCGTTCTCACCATTAATTGTTCTTTATTTACTGCATGTTTGGTGTTGTTCCTCCAAATGAGGAGGAAAATCTCCAACAAACGGCGACTTGTTGGCAATGCAAGCAAAGTTGGAGTTGTCTATCACATGGACCACTTTTCTACCAGAAGAATGGAAGGTAACATGTGAGGATGAAAAATCAACTAGATATGTAACAAGGTAAACTCCAAGCGTTGTCATTACAACCAAAGAAAAGGCTCCACATTCGTGTAGATGTGGTGATTCTGGGTTCAAGTATGTTTGTTTTCCAGCTAACAAATATATTATTTTAAAGTCACATAAATGATGTATGATGTCTGTGAACCTAGGTCTCAAATCAAGTTCCTTTGTCAACTATGTTAAAAATTAAAACAACAAAATCTTCCAAGCCCATTGAAGTTTAGTATCAAACGAACAAGAATAGACCTAAAATCTGACCTGCTTCCCCATTTACCTATCAATTTCTTGGTACTGATACAACTTACAAGTGTCGACGTTATATGTAGCCAGATATGAGTGAGACCTATGCGATTTATAATTAATCCTAATGGTAAGTACAGTTATGGAACTGAGATATGTGGCAGGGAATGCTACTTAGGCTTGAGCCATTTTTTGGTTACAAAGTAGGACTCACTGAGTGGCCAAAAGAACTACCTAGACAGAACTTAAAATGATCTACCAACCTAGACAGAACTTACAAAATGATCTATCTCCCTAATATCTCCTCTTTGTCTAAAACGCTGAGCTCCTTAGGAAAATCATTCTGCCAATGTGAGGTCATCTTATCCCTTCTTGCCTTCACAGCCAGCCAGTCTGCAGTCTTGTTTAGCTCTCGCAGTTGATGCATTACTTGCCATCACCTATGTGCACACAAAGCTTTCTAATGTCTTCAATCCAACAGATATATCTCCCTGGGGCTTGAGTATTGCCGTTTATCCAACTTACTACAGTTTTTGCAACCCTCTCAATTTCAAAACCTGTTGGTTGAACAGTAGTAGCAGCTTTAATACCTTCCTAGATGGCGAAGATTTCCACTTCCTCCACACCCCTGTCACCTAAGAAAATGCACCCAGCTTTGATTAAAGTACCTTGCTGATCTCTGATTGAATACCCAGCCCTTACTGTCTTAGTAATGTGGCAGACAGCTCCATCACAATTAATACGGATCCACCCTAGCTATTATGAGGGGTTCCCATCCAAGCCAGCCTAAGTTCACGTCAACAAAATGTCCAATACCCCAGTTATCAAGCAAAAGCTTTCTCCCTCCTGAGTCTACCATACTTTCGTAATTAACTGACAGGAAGTTAACTGTGCTTAGAATGGCCTTCTCCAGCACTCTCTACAATTTGATAAGTTTTGACCTAAAAATGAATTCATTTCTTGCTTCCCACCATTCCCATAAGGTATATGCCTCCAGGCGTGCAATGTAAATTTCAGCTGGTGATCCACTTTTGTGTTGGATACAAACCTTTCTCCAGAGTTGTTGGAAATTTCTTGGAACTCCATTCCATTCGACCCATTCTGCCACAGCTTTCCACAACTTCTTTGCTTGGCCACACTCAAAGAACAAATGTGTCAGAGTCTCTGATTGCTCCATGCATCGCATATAGATGTCCTTATAATTTGATCTCTGATCAGATGACTTAAAAAAATCTAAAAAATAAAAAATCGAACCCAATAAATAGTTGGATCGTCCGATTTGAGATTGGCCAATAATGTGATGGAGCCGACCTAAGAAAATTAACAAAATAAAAAATAAAAATAAAATTTTTTACTGCTGCTGTAGCTGCCCGTGTGCGGCGCACCTACACTGCATAGGATGCAGCAAGTGTTACCCATAATACTTTTCTCTGAAGTTGATAAAATTCTCCATAATAGATTTATTTCTAGAATGAGATTAATGATGGAGCTAAAGGTTCATTTTAGAGGATAGCTCATATATGGGAACTAAAAGTCTAATTTCGTGGTTGCAGCAGCCACAGGGGAGTACAGACGTGAGACGACCAACGCCCACGCGAAAGTGAAGTAAACCACAAAACGAACTAAGAAGCACTGCTGAATATATAAATGAACTATCACACTCTTTGAAGTCTTCGCTTCCTTGCACTAAAGTTTCTAAAATCCTTCTATTTTAGCTGAATCTTAAAAATTTTCAGACTCTTATAGTCCTACCATATCTGTTTCAAAATGTAAGAATAAATCCCTCGCCACTTGTTGGACGTCTCCCTCTCTCTCTATCTCTCTCAATTGGTCAAGTATTTATCTTTTCTTTTTTAATCATGGCACAGTGGATTGGGAGCAATCTAACTAGGTACAGCTCCTCGCCAGGGGGTGGGATTGAAGCCGGCAAAGCAGGATGAGAAATCTTGCATGAGACATTTTTTTCCACATAAAGATAAGTTTTTTGTCCAAATGGGCGATGCGCATCCACAAAGACCAGGTTCAAATCCAAGACCTCCCCCTGAAAGGGAAAGTCCGGTGACCAAGTACATATCGGTTCTCCCAAGTCCAGAGATTTTGAATCGAGCATGGTAAAGAAAATTTTGCAATGTAGGAAGTCGGGATGTAAATTGGACGGGTTGGACTGGGTTATGTGATAATTTGGGTCTAATTCAAATTTAAAATAGTCCAGCTCAATTTTAGTCCAACTCAAATTTAACCCAAGTTTAACTCAAATTCAGCTCAAATTCAGCCCAAATTCAATAATGAATGAGTTGAGTTGGATTGGGTTAGACTGGCCATGTTTATAAATAGTTTGTTAGAAATATTTTATTTTTGTATGAATTATTGTAAAAGTAAATAAATTAAATTGGGCCAGTCCGTTTTCAGCCCAAACCAGTTCAGATTTAATTAATGTCAACCCAAGTTTAACTCAACCCAATTTATATAACTTGGGCCAGCCCAATTTCTTAATATGAGTTGAGTTGGACTGGGCCACAGGTTGACCGGCCAACTTAACAACCCTAGTAGGAAATAACCAGAGTATTGGACGTAGCACCAATGGGCCTGTGGCCCAGGAGTACTTGGGCCTCCCCATCTTGGAGAGGTCTTGGGTTTGATTCCTAATTCTTGCAGTGTGCAAGAGTATGGGAATTAAAGTGAGATTTTGTTTTAAGTTTATGCCATGTGTACTCTCGCAGAGGGTGGTGCCTATGCAGAGTCTATTCCTTCTTGTAGTGGGTGTCCCGAGATTGGAATGATCACCTGAATAGGTGCAACATAGTTGAGTTGTGCAGAAGAAGAACATGTACATACCTGATCACTGTGGAAGTAACATGGGATGCTTTGAATGCTGTTAATTGGATTAATGGTAAAGCTGAAGGACCAATCAGGTTCAAATGCTGGCTACAGGATATAATTTTGCTGTCTAATCAGATAGAGGAGACAAAAGGTGTTCTACCAATAAGGTGTTCGGCGGTGTTGGATCCCTCAGAAAGTAGAAAGAGTACAGGAGTTGAATGGCAGAGGAGTTGAAGTTTAGGCTCTTATCAATGTAAACCCAGGTGACTGGGAGTTGTATCTAGAAGAAATTTGAGCATTGTAGACATATTCCCCCCCCCTCCCCCCCCCGAGGGAATTGTTAGGGGGACGAGGGAGAGCAATTTTACCTGCACGAACAACTATTCTGGATCTGAAAGTTTAAGAGATTCTTCAGAGTTAGAGATAATTTTAAATTGGTTCATAATTTTGTCTAATTAGGCGAGAAATCCAAATCCACCTAATCATATGAGAAAATAATTTTACGGACCGAAGATAAATATCTCAGGAGAGATTTTAGACTCCAACCAAGAATGTAACCTGATACTTCTCAATTGAGAGGAAAGAAGTAAACCCATTGCACTAGGTAGCTAGTACGAAAGATAAATACCATTGAGCCACAAAATTTACGAGGTGGCAGTGTGTCCGGTCCAACCATTCCAAAATCCCACCCTCTTTATTTATTAGGGAAGATAAAAGTATCAATCAAGCTAGGGTCAGTTAGTCTGCTTGCTAGGTTGTCTTACAAACCACAAAACTCGGGTGTTGAGTTTGAAGGGCTCAAGATCATAATCACTGGCCACAACTCAAATTAACCGATGTAAGACTATTATATAGCCGCTCTAATACTTCCCCTCACGGTCAAGATGGGCCGTGGAAATTAGATAGTAGGAGGTGGTGCAAATTAGATGATAAATTTAAAAAGATAAAGTTGGACCAAGTCCCTACTCATACCATCTTACAAACCACAAAACCCGAATGTTGTGGTTTGTAAGAGGTTGGGATCCTTTGAACTTTTTTTTTCTACGTCTCTGTGCATGTCTAGACATATGATGAAAGGTGAATGAATCATTTGACGACGAAATGATGAAACTATATCTCATCACCTCTTGCCCATATACTCAGGAACACACAAAGACAGAGAAAAAAGAGGTCCAGAGAATCTCGTTCCTTCCAATGTCTACTTCATGCAATTCAACATTAGAATTTATATTAATTATATGATGGCAAGGCAGAGAAGACTAACGTATGAAAATTAAAAAAAATATAGAAGTATGTCACAAAATAAAAGATGTTGAAGATTATATATAACACT
This sequence comes from Zantedeschia hybrid cultivar, assembly GCA_030544215.1. NCBI lineage: Eukaryota > Viridiplantae > Streptophyta > Magnoliopsida > Alismatales > Araceae > Zantedeschia > Zantedeschia hybrid cultivar. The sequence continues at coordinate 10,432,112 of JARZZO010000001.1, read as the reverse complement.
AATCCCTAAAATTTCAAAAAAGAATGCATCATCTATCTCTATGAGGGGTCACCCGTCATCACTCATGTGCCCGTGGCTTATTCTACGAGTTGAAAGTGATGGTCTTTTTTTCCTTTTTTTTTTGAAAGTGAATTTGACCATCTCTTATGGTCCAGTTTTTTGGGCCACACAAAGAACTGAGCAACGGCTACCACATGAACATCTTCCGTTACTTGTTGTTGAAGACATGACTTCGAACATACGGCGGAGCGAAGCGGAGTGGCAAACACGGCGAGAACGGCGTACGAGCGGCGAACTAGGTTCTTTTGGGTCCTCTCCGGGAGGGGAGGGGCTTATCCTTCTTCCACTAAGAAGATCGGACCCTCCTCCTCCTCTCCCCATCTTGGGAGGTAATTTTCTCCCCCTTTCGGAGGCCTATTCTTCTCCCTTGTGGAGAGTTTTTACCCTCTTTCCTTGTGAAAGGTTTTGCTCAGAAGAGCTTCTCTCTTCTGGTTCAGTCTCGTGTTGGAGGATCCTTTCTCTCACCGGCTGCAGCTATCCCCCACTCTACCGCCTTTGCTTTCTTTTTAACGACCTGCTTTGTACACTTTCTAGTTTACCTTCCAGCCTCCCCGATCTTCTCAGCAAATACATGTTTTCCCCTCAGAGTTGGTTTTCACTGGTGTCACCGGTTGCGATCTCCTCCTCACTAGTGGGAGTCTTGTTGTTGTCGTCTTCTCTGAGCGGGCCTTGTGATCTGCCTACCACCTGTTCGATGAAATGCCGAACTCTAGTTGGAATCTCGTGTTTGTGTGTGCATCCCCTTACTCCGCTGTTGTGAGTAGGCCTTCCGAGCTCTTTTGGTTCTTGGGCTAGCTGCCTTCACATACGCAACTCCCTCTTATCTTGTTGAAGACCTCTAGTTTGAGTCTACTTGCGATCCTCACTGGCTTGCTTGGTTGGCTCCTGCGGCACCTAGTGGCTGTCAACTATCTAGTTAATCTATTTTTTGCTGTGCTTTATCTGTATGCTTAGTGTTCTTGAGGGGTTTGATCCTAACTACTCTGGTAGTATAGGCGTGCTCGTGTTGCACGGAAGGTGTTTGGTTTTATGCTCTCAATGTACTGCTCAGGTTGAATGAATGAAAGTCTCACTTCTTATGTTAAAAAAAAAATGAGTTCGAAGACCGATGAACCAGATGCCTAGTCTAGCTGGTTTCACATTGTGCCTCTCATTGTGGTCTCAGGTTCGATTTTGGTTGAAACTTAAAAATTCTTCGGCCATATATTCATATAGTATTGTTAAAATTTTTATTCCTTAGTGTGCGAGATTATTTCTCTGGATAATTAGGCGGACCTAAAATTCTCGTTTAATTAGGTGGACCTATCAACTAGCTCAAAATTATCTCCAACTTTAGAGAATATCTGGGGTTCGAACTCCGGTCACTTGTATATACCTAGTACCTGCCCATTGTGCCACCCTTAAAAAAGAAAAAGAAAAAAAGTGTTCAAAGATGGTTGGTCACATAGTAATATCTTTCTTCATGTGGATTGTGTGGTTCATATGATTACCATTATGGTGATGATTCTAAAGCGAAAAATATAATAATATTATAGTTGTATATAAGTTATCTTTTATTTAGAGAAAAAAGACATGTACTCACATTCAAACTCCCTCTATAAGATCCATTCCAACTCAGTATTATACGGTGCAGCAAGTAATTCTCACCCTAATCCTCCAGGAATCTACAAGCTTTGTTATGGGCATTTTTGGGTGGCTTCCAACTAGAAACACTTTCAAGGCTTCTCATGGATTTTAATCCCCTTATTTTTGACCAAAAGCTAAAAATTAGAATCATTTGGTCAGGAAGGGATATATCTATTTTTACACAATATTCTTTTGATTTTTTAGTTTTTATTCTCTTTAATTTACTTAATTTGAGAACAGCTACCTATAACTTCTGTATTTAGTAAAAACATCATGTAATCTCACTTTTATATGGAAAAGAACCATCTTAATGAGTTTCTCTAAAATGTTTCAAAACATTCAGAGATTTTTTTTTAAAATTTTAAAGGTACTTTTCAAATAAAAGTGACATTATAAAAAAAAAATTAAATATTCAAGTTACAAGAAAATTTTCCTAAATTAAATAGAGTAGACGGCCTAGCTACTAAAACCTCCTTTCCTTTTATACTTGAGAGAGTTAGCATTAATCTTTTCCTAGCCAATTATTGGTTGCCACAGCATCTACCCACAAAAGAAATAAATCTCACATCAACAGATTCTTTAAAGCACTGATCTTCCCATTATGGCATAAGTGGGACCCCCATGTGCACTATCATTTAACTGAAAATTTTCAGCCTCATATTTCATATCTCTTCTCTTTTTCCCTGTTCTAACTTGAACATAAGAATGATCTCCCTTCGCCCAAACATGGGAAGATCGCCACCTACCTCTGGACTGCTTAATTACCTTTTACTCTTCATAAGAATGTTATTAGATCGTTCTTTTTATCACCCTCTTTATTATACTTGCGCTCATTGAATATATTAATTACAACAAAAATTATGTCAAAAGTAATCTCAATAAGAATCATTAACTTGATCAAATAATCAAATGGCTCACAATATGGATGACAAAAAAAGTGGTATAAGCTTCTCTCTTGGACTTCTCTTTATCCAAGCCTAATCAATATTAAAAGCAAAAGTTAAAAGTCACTTAAAAAAAAAAAATTCACAAGTGTGCCCAAAAGAGAAGAAAAGAAAGAAAAAAATCTAAGTCTCTCCATCCATCCATTTATGAATAGTATCACCAAAAGGAAACAAATAAAAAGAAGCCCCTCGCACATTCCATATGTGCATAACACAGTGAATGCAAAAGGTAACAGACCAAGCATCTATCCCATTCACCTTTAGCTTTATGTTAGGTGTCTGTTCCTGCTTCGAAATGGGGTTTTCTTGGGGACAGCTGATGGACAGAAAAGAATGGCTACCAAGCATCCTAACGTTCGTGCAGGCATGAAGAATATGTAGGGGCTGTGCATCAAATGATAATTTGAGGCTTTTCATAAGCAGAAAGTTTGAATTGTAAGTATAACACTTCTAATATAGGTTTAAAAGGTGTGGTATACCATACCATACTCTTGAAAGTGTGATAAATCACTCCCATCATCAGTTGTCCATCCTTTTCATCATATTGTGTCATTTGCTAATATCTCACAAACACCAAAAAGTTAAAGGGTTATCCGAAATGTGCTACAGATGTTTTTAAGAAGAGTCTTCTAATAAAAGGATCAGACAATTCATGATGACTGTAGCATCACTTTAAGTGTGGTATGCATTTCTGATTTATTATAACAATAGATTCTTTTAATGTATGAAAACATTAAAATCTATATTACAAGAGTACACCTGCTGCACTGCATGTGGTGCAGCCCTTTTTTTTAATTTTTTTTTTTTTAAATGTGGGGTTCATCATGTCTGACATATTCGTACAAACTAATTTTTGATTGGGTGACCCAAAAGTCTAAGAAATAAAAAATCAAATCCAATGAATAGTAAAAAAAGAAAAAGTCCTTAATGAGCCGAGCCCAATAAAAAGGTATTCGATTTTGTGTTTTTTAGATTTTTTTTTTTAGTTATCTGATCAAAAATCAGCTTGTACGGACATGATGGACCTCACATTATAAAATTTTAAAAAATAAAATTTTTTAAAAAATGATTGCAAAAAGTATTACCCATATTATAATACTTTCACATATACATTGAAACATATATTAAACATATTATAACAACAGATTCTTCTGATACATGACTATGATAGAGTGGAGCTGAACATTTAATGCTGTAGTTAAACGCAAAGAATGGTTTTAAAAATTTGCCTCATCACGAACTACTTTCCTTAGCACATCTAATCATCAAAGAGAAAGAGAGGAAAGATGAAGGAAAAACCAATATCATTTAATGCTTTGAAAAAATCTTTCCATTCAAAAATCTAATTTTAAGAAGAGATAAGCACAAATGGGTGACTTTTCTCTCATTTTCAAAAGTAGTCTTTGGAAAGGCAAAGTGGATTACAATTATTGAATGGGTCCTGATGAGCGAATTTTCCCTCATGGGCAGGGCTTGGCCCATTATCCACAGCCCATAAGTGCAGGGCTAGTCCTGCCAAGCAAGGCAATTGACCCATCTGGCACCCAGTCGGCCCAATAGCGTCAGCACCTGGGATGCCGAGGGAACAAACAACATCTCCAAAGAATAGCCTTACATTGGGTGTTCTTAGAAAACTTCACCTATCCCCTTTCCATAAAATGGGACAATATACATCTAGTCAAGGTAATTGCAAGTACTCTCTCTCTCACTCATTGAATCTTTGCCATGTGGAAGCTGACTTGAGTGTCGAAGGGGCCTCACTAAGACCACTTCCCAGAGACTCATTTACGTGGGTGTTCTTCGCGCATAAAGTTGATTGGGCTCCGGCCAACTCTCTTCTCAGTCTCCATCCGATTCGTGAAGCATTCGGCCACGTCAGGACCCATATACTTTTAAAACACCAAACCAAAATCTTCTCTTTCTCACCCTTCTTCCCAAACACCACTAGGTGTTTGATGCAACTTTTATTTAAAAGCCACACTTTTAACTTCTACCTTCAACATGGAAAAAGTTGAATGAGAATTGTTACAACTAAACTTAGATATTTAAAAGTAAAATTTTCTCTAACAACTTTATTTCACCTTGATCAAAGACAACTCTAATTTATAGCTTTTGATTAAAAAATAAAAAAACATATAAATACCTTCCAAGATTTGGTATCCTTCTCCTAAAATAACTGGACTGAAACCGATAGAAGCCTAAACTTACTTTCGAAAGAAAGTCATGCCAAACACAGCCTTAGCCATGAGCTTCTCATGGTTCATTAACTTTCACTTTCGGAGATGAAGCAAACCAACCATTGGGTTAAAGGCAAGGAAAGAGGAGAGGAGACATGAATAACTTTTTTACTACTCTTCTAAATTAACTTTAAACAGTTCTTGAAAAGTTCATAAACAGATTGACAGCCACAAATATTTTATGGTCTTAAATATGTCAAATTTAATCCACACTCACCCTTAGAATCACACAAATTTTCAACTTCATTCATGCAAGAGATTTTATGAGGAAGTTCTTTTGTATTGAAATCGACATGTAGAGATCTTTTTAAAAGTTTGGTGATCTCCTCTTCATGAGCAGCATTGGTAACTCAATTTAAATAATTCTCAATTTCATGACACCTAATATTAATAATTGAGATTAACATATATAGATACAAAAAATATATTCCACTTAATGATTAGATGTCTGACTTGTGACAAGAGAAGGGAAGAATATTATTAATATTTTGATTTAAGAGCATGTTAACAAAATGTATCACAAAACTGTTTTTTATTAAATTAGACTCATCCAAACAGTGGAGGTCTGCATGATACTCATAATTGACTTCCACCATGTGCATATATATATATATATATATATATATATATAGAGAGAGAGAGAGATCAAATGAGCCCCGAAGTTTATTTAATTTAGATGAGTCCTTCTCTGAAATCCTTTTTTTTTATGTTTAAAAATAATAAAATTCATCAATAATATTTAAATATTTAAATAAAACCCTTTAGGGTTATGGGGAGGTGGATGGTTCTGTAAGTTTGGAAGGATTCCACACGCCCTTTACCCCCCATAAGTAGGACTAATTAAATAGATCTCCTTCTGGTTAAAAAGATAGCCATGCATGCCTTGATGCCTTCTACTTGTCAGTCAAAGCAATCAAACTTACTTTACATATTTAATTTCAATAAGTTTTAGATTATAAAATCTATCAAAGAATCTTTAGCTCAGTGAGTTTGAGACCTCTCTTTTGTGGGGGAAGGTTTTAAAAGCTCAAATCTTCTCTCATAATTGGGTAGGAGGAGGAATTCAACTCAAGAATTTATAGTGGCTAAAATATGAGTCTTCTTTGTAAATGATGAGACCTATGAAATGTATATTACTTGTGGACTCTTGAGATTTAGAATAATCATCCAAATAAGTGGACTTGTCACCACATGTGAAAGAAAAATTGACACCCATTTAAAAGCAACTATTGACCATGTCCAAGTTTGAACTCTCTATATTAGGAGAGAGTTGTAAATATTCTATCTCTTCCAAATTAGCCAACACTTGTTGCCTTTATAACTTGATGAGGCAGAATCCGATTCGGCCCATTAAAGCAAGCCCAAACCCCGTTCAGCCTAACAACAGCAGTACCAGGCCCTCCGGGAGCCTCCGGCCCATCAGCGGCCCAGCAGCCTTCGGCCCATAAGCGGCACCGTCGCTCCGGCCCAACAGGCTTCAGCCCGTCAGCGGCCCACCAGCCTACGGCCCGGGAGCAGCGTCGGCCCATCAGCGGCCCAACCCCCTTCGGCCCGGTAGCCGAATTCGGCCCACTCCGGTGGCGGATCAGGCACTATGGCGGTTTATCAGTAAGCCCTCATTTAGTCCTATATCGGCTGCCACCGTTAACCATCCGCCATCCTTTGCTATAAATACACCGCTATTTATTGCCAAAGGGAGGCTTCCTCAAGCCTCCGAGACCCTTAAAGGACTACAGTCCGAAAAGCATTAAAGCTACTCTCTTTGCCTTCTGAATCGAATCTTCTTCAGGAGCTAACTTGACTGTCGGAGGGGGGTCCCCAGGGCTGAAGCCCGGGACTCCTGCTGACCGGTTTTCTTCTTCTTTCCCTCCTGCAGGAGCTCGGTTCGAATCATCGCCGACCTTCCCGAGTCGGTCTCGGCCGCCGACCTCGGACTCCTCTCCCCGGTCTCGACGTCGTGCGCCGGCTGCTCTTGCAACAGGGGATCCTCGGCCCCGTGCCGCCCCTTCGTCCACCGGAGGAGCCTCGGCCCCGACTTCCTGGAGCGAGCCGGCCTTCGGACTTCTCGGCTCCGCCTCTGCGTCCTTCGTCTTCCGGATCCCCGTCGGGCCCCCGAACACCGATCCGACCCAGCACCGGATCCATCTCTTCGGATTCCGGCTTCGGAATCCGGTCGTGATAGCTTCGGCTACATCACGTGGCGCCGTCTGTGGGAAACAAACAAACAAGTCATGTCTCAACTACCATTAAACTGACGATCCGGTCAAAGCGAAACAGAGGAACATGAGGCCCTGGCGCAGTTACAACTCTCCGAAGGCACCCCATCCGCCCCCTTGAGCGTGGCATGGCTGGTCACGCCAGGGTCTACAGCTGAAGACAACCGGATAAAGGAACTTCAGCAACAAATGACCACACTGACTGCCACTGTCACATCTTTGGCAAACATGGTATCTGCCATGGCCCAGTACATGGGGGTATTGAGCCGACTCCCCCAACATGCACCTCCCTTTCGCCCTGTACAGAACAAAGAGCCTCGACCAGCGTCTTCGCAAATCTTCGTCGACGAGGCCGTTTCGGTGAACGACGAGCCCTCGGCACCGCCTGCCCCTCGGGCAGCTCACCCACCACTTGTAAATCAGGAACCTCCCCGTAGGCGATATCGGAAGGAGCGGGACCGAGGCAAGCAACAGGGTCCGCAGCCGCGGCACCTACCGCTACCTGCTCCCCCTTCCCAAATGCTTACGGAGGTAAAGCATATGCTCCGGCGGCCTCAACGCATAAAATCTGATCCTCGCCGAAGGGACCCTAGCAGATATTGCGAATACCATCAGGAGACCGGCCACATAACTGATGAATGTCGGCAACTTCGGGAGGAGATAGATCGCCTTGTCAGAGCAGGGCAGCTGCCACTATACCAGTAAGAACAGCCTCGACCGAGGCGCGACCGGAGAACCTCGGAGCAACAAGGCAACAACTGAAGAGATCCCCTTTTCTTTTTAAGGCTATGCCTTTAGAACGACTGAAGTATTTGTAAACGGAAGAAACCGAGGGGTCCGCGGATTAGGGACCCCTTCGGACACGCATCCCCCTTATCTCAAATACGGGGTACCTTCGGCACTTCATGTAAATTAACCTGGAATTTAGCCAGGAGACATAAGGAAAGTCTGTTCTTTGAAAAGTGTCTCAGCAATAATCAGCAAAAGTCCGCGGCAACCTGATTCGGAGTGGCTCCGGCCATACGTACAGAATCAGAGCGGCACGGATTTATCAGCAAAAGTCCGTGTAAACCGTATCGGGAGTGGCTTCGGCCATGCAAACCGTATCGGGAGCGGCTTCGGCCATGCAAACCGTATCGGGAGCGGCAGGTTATTCTCTCAAGAGTCCGTGTAAACCGTACCGGGAGTGGCTTCGGCCATGCAAACCGTATCGGGAGCGGCATGGTATTTTCTCTTAAGTCCGTGTAAACCGTATCGGGAGTGGCTTCGGCCATGCAAACCGTATCGGGAGCGGCAGGTTATTCTCTCAAGAGTCCGTGTAAACCGTACCGGGAGTGGCTTCGGCCATGCAAACCGTATCGGGAGCAGCATGGTATTTTCTCTTAAGTCCGTGTAAACCGTATCGAGAGTGGCTTCGACCATGCAAACCGTATCGGGAGCGGCAGGGTATTCTCTCAAGAGTCCGTGTAAACCGTACCGGGAGTGGCTTCGGCCATGCAAACCGTATCGGGAGCGGCATGGTATTTTCTCTTAAGTCCGTGTAAACCGTATCGGGAGTGGCTTCGGCCATGCAAACCGTATCGGGAGCGGCAGGGTATTCTCTCAAGAGTTCGTGTAAACCGTACCGGGAGTGGCTTCGGCCATGCAAACCGTATCGGGAGCGGCATGGTATTTTCTCTTAAGTCCGTGTAAACCGTATCGGGAGTGGCTTCGGCCATGCAAACCGTATCGGGAGCGGCAGGTTATTCTCTCAAGAGTCCGTGTAAACCGTATCGGGAGCGGCATGGTATTTTCTCTTAAGTCCGTGTAAACCGTATCGGGAGTGGCTTCGGCCATGCAAACTGTATCGGGAGCGGCAGGGTATTCTCTCAAGAGTCCGTGTAAACCGTTTCGGGAGTGACTTCGGCCATGCAAACCGTATCGGGAGCGGCATGGTATTCTTTCAAAGTCCGCGGGTCCTTTGATCCGACGAATGCCACTCGGCCATGTAATCCGGATCAGGACGCGGCATGGTTTTCTCTGAGTCCGTGTAAACCGTACCGGGAGTGGCTTCGGCCATGCAAACCGTATCGGGAGCGGCATGGTATTCTTTCAAAGTCCGCGGGTCCTTTGATCCGACGAATGGCGCTCGGCCATGTAATCCGGATCAGGACGCGGCATGGTTTTCTCTAAGTCCGTGTAAACCGTATCGGGAGTGGCTTCGGCCATGCAAACCGTATCGGGAGCGGCATGGTTCTCTTAAAGTCCGCGAGTCCTTCGATCCGACGAATGGCTTCGGCCATGTAATCCGGATCAGGACGCGGCATGGTTTTCTCTAAGTCCGTGTAAACCGTATCGGGAGTGGCTTCGGCCATGCAAACCGTATCTCGAGCGGCATGGTATTCTCTGAAGGTCCGCGAGTCCTTCGATCCGACGAATGGCTTCGGCCATGTAATCCGGATCGGGACGCGGCATGTTATTCTAAGTCTGCATAAGACGAAGCGGGAGTGGCTTCGGCCACACGAACCGCATCTAGAGCGGCGGGATACCCCTTCGGACATTATGAGCCACCTTAGCGAAGGCCCCCGGCCGTATCTACTGGCGGTATTCTATCAACGCCCTATCCGAACCTACATCGGGTCTCGGCTTCGCGAACTATAGCGAACGACGGCAGGATCTCGGACTTCTGAAGGGCCAGATTCGGTCAATCATGCACGACATCAAGGTAAAGCCAAAAACATTCCCTGTATTCACAAGAAGGGGAAGTACAAAATCGGCCATCCGCCTGGCCGAAGGCTTACAAGAAAAGGAAAACAAAAACCGAGGGGAGCCCTTGTATCAGCTCTCGACAACCCTTTCCTCCTCCGCTTCGACGTCGTTTCGGCCAGGAGAGGGAGAGGGGGAGTCAACGATCTGCACAGCTTCAGGAGCGGCAGCCTCCTCGGGGGCCTCTTCGGCGGTCACGGCTTTGTCATCCGGAACTGGGGGCGAGGCCCTCTCGGCCATAAGATCCTTCCACCAGGATAGGAGCTCCCTGGCTTCCTCGCCCATCGGCAGGGCGACCCCGGTCAAGTCAACGCTCGGGCAGGCCCTCTGGGCGACAGCCAGCCCGAGGTCGAAGACCGAAGAAGACGCCAGCAGTTGAGCTTGGAGGATCTCTTCGGCGTAGTCCGGGCCGGCCTTGTAGTCGGCTACGGCCGAGTCCGCCGCCTCCTCCAGCTCCTGCTTTAGTGCCAATACCTCCTCGACATGGCGGCGCTTCTCCGAAGCCCGCCGGGAGTCCTTGTCCTGGATCTGGGCCTTGAGGGCCCGGATCTCAGTCTGGGCCGCAGCGAGCTCACACTCGGCCTTCTCCTTCTCCCGCTCGGCCTTGTCCTTGGCCTCGGCAGAAGCACGGGCCTCTGCTGCCCTCTCCTCCAGCTGCGCCCGCGTCCGGGCGCTCGCGGTTACGAGCCCATCGACTAAGAGCTCGATACGGGGCACCACCGAAGTACCCTCACCCGAACCGGCCGGCTCCCCCTCGGCCTCCAGGAGCTTGAGTCGGAGCAGCTCCTGATGGTGCATCAGGACGCTACCCGTCACCGCAGCCTGCGGACCGAAAGCAGACAAGGGTCAGAGAAAATCAAGGAACAACTAAGGAGAGCTAAGTCGAAGCACATTCAGGCTTCTTACCTAGACCGCCAACCGAGCGCTCATCGCCGCCAGGTCGGTGACCGAATGATCCTTCAGCTCTTCGAAAGCTGAAGGGAGAGTGAGGCTGCGGAGCAGACGGAGGCACGTCTGCGAGTCCTCCATACTCTCGTCCTTGTACACCCCCGGCTCGGGGTGCCACCACTCGCGTTGCGCCCGGGGCGCCTTCGACCCGGCGCCTTCGTCATCGGCCCCTGCCGATACGGCCGGAGGGGAGTCGCCCCTCGGCGCCTCGGGAGACGCCAGCCTTGCGGCCCTTCGGGCCACGGCGCTCCTCCTGATCAGCGGAGCCGGCTCCGCCTCTTCGGCCTCCTCTGCCCGGGGGCGCTTCGACGCTTGGCCGCCCCTTCGAGCGGCGAACTTGGTCTTCTGCTCCCTCTCGAGAGCGGCGGCGGCAGCACGGCCCTCGGCGGAGGCCGCAGTCCTTGGGACCCCGCCTCGGGTCCTCGGAGCTCCAGCACCTCGGCCGGACCCGCCTGCCGCCTGCGAAGCCGGTGCCCGGCCTGGACCGCGCTGGTCCGATATCCGGGCGAGGAGGGCGTCGAGCTCGGCCATTGCTGCAAGCAGGAAGAACATGTTAGAAACAAAATAGCGACCAAGTACAAATTCAAAGCCGACTTACCCTCGGCCGAAACTTCATCAGCATCCTCAGCCGGAGGAGCTTCGGCCGGAGGAGCGGCAGCCCTTCCTCCGCGGCCCCGCGGAGTCTCCCCGGGAGGAAGGTAGGGGAAGGCTCGCACCGGATCGGACCGGGGATCCGGCCACACCCCGGCGTTCACCAGCCGCTCTGACGCGCTGAGGAGCCCCCAGATGTCGTACGGGGCCATGACCTGGACATGGCCCACGAGAGTGCTCTGTACGGGGGTCAGAGCAGGAGGGTCCGAGAGGCCTGCGGCCAGCGGCGCCCATTCAGTAGGAAAGGGCCACACGCCCTTCTCGTTCTCCGGCAGAGAGATGAAGATGAACTTCCTCTTCCAGCCGTGGATGGACGAGGGCTTCCCGGAGAATATGCTTCGGCCGACCCGAGGGACGAAGCAGTACCACTCGGATTTCCCCTGCCTTTGGATTTTAAAGAGGTAGCGGAAGACGTTGATAGAAGGATTGATCCGTATACGGACGAAAACACTCAAAAATCCGTATACGGTGCGCCAAGAATTGGGAAAGAGCTGAGACGGGGCCAGCCCGTAGAAGCTGAGGAGGTTGATGACAAAGGTGGGAAGAGGAAGACGGAAGCCCGCCTCGAAGCTATCAACGTAGATAGAGAAGGAACCCGGGCGGAGAGTGTTGGCCCTGGTGGCGGAGTCAGGCCGATGAGGGTCGTCCAGGAAGGAAGCTGGAAGTAAGAAACAAGGTTCCTCACCTCTACGTCCGAAAGGGCGCAGGATGCTTCCGAAGCAATGTCGGGACGACGGCGTCCTGAGGTAGAAGCCTGGCCTGGGTCCTGGACCTCCTGGGTAGCCTCGGCCTCGGAAGCCTCGGCCCCGGAGACCTCGGCCCCGGAAGCCTCGGACCCCTCAGTCCCAGAGTTCTCAGGCTCTTCAGACATCGCGGAAGCGAGGGAATCCGAGGTGAGGGGATCTGACAGAGAAGATTTTGGAGAGTGGGAAGGAGTATACTCCTCGTCCGAAGGAGTAATCTCACTGGAAGGACTCCGGACCATAAGGCCGCGAAGGGGAGAAAGAAGGCCAAGGCTTACTCGCAGGAAGGGGGAGGAAATCTCTCCTGAGCCGAGCGCAGCTTCTCAGGCCACCCAGCTCCACCAGCGATGCGCTCTGAGGAATGGAGATCCTCCCACGGTGGCCGGCGAGCTCGGACGAAGCCTTCAGGAAGCTAGCCTTTCGCCGGAGAAGGAGGGAGAACTCAGGTGATCGCAGGGGAAACGCAAGCGCAGCAGCAGGAAGAAGAACAGTGCCCTGCTGAGGGCTTGTATTTATAAGTCCCATCCGAAGCGCCTCCCGCCAAAGCCAACGGCCGAGATCATCCCTCTCGTCCCCTCGCTCCTCTCGGATGCCCGCCACGTGCACCGTCCTTCGGCAATGATGACGGGCCGGCTCCGGGACTTGAAGCAGAGCGATCAACGGCCGAAAGCGCTCCGACCCTTTGGCTAATCACCCGGATGCCCGCCACGTGTCCCGATCCGCGTGCCGACGAAGGGAGCGGCGGCAATCCGAGTGGAGCCTCGGGCAGAGAGCCGAGGCGATCCGCGACCCGCGAGCGGTCAGGATCCTTTTGTGTTTTTGACGGAGCGACCGGATGCGCGACGCGTGTCCCGTGCTTCCTCGTGAGGCGATGCCCATCCCGTCCATTTAATGAAGCCTGACACGAGTCAGAGGGCTCGGCCATTCGGCTTCTGAGCTTTGAGCCTTCGTCGCCACTCCGAGCGAAGACGAAGCAACCGCGTAGCCCTCGGCCGACCGAGGGCACCCTCTTCCCAGTGAAAAAAGAACAGAGCTTCGGGTAAGACACCTGTTACGTTATTCTTCTGCCAGCTTCGGGCTATACTCTCGCCATCTCAGAACTGAGGAAGACAAGAGTGGGGGCTATGTGATGAGGCAGAATCCGATTCGGCCCATTAAAGCAAGCCCAAACCCCGTTCAGCCCAACAGCAGCAGTACCAGGCCCTCCGGGAGCCTCCGGCCCATCAGCGGCCCAGCAGCCTTCGGCCCATAAGCGGCACCGTCGCTCCCGGCCCAACAGGCTTCAGCCCGTCAGCGGCCCACCAGCCTACGGCCCGGGAGCAGCGCGGCAGCCCAAGGCCCAACAGGCTTCGGCCCATCAGCGGCCCAACCCCCTTCGGCCCGGTAGCCGAATCCGGCCCACTCCGGTGGCGGATCAGGCACTATGGCGGTTTATCAGTAAGCCCTCATTTAGTCCTATATCGGCTGCCACCGTTAACCATCCGCCATCCTTTGCTATAAATACACCGCTATTTATTGCCAAAGGGAGGCTTCCTCAAGCCTCCGAGACCCTTAAAGGACTACAGTCCGAAAAGCATTAAAGCTACTCTCTTTGCCTTCTGAATCGAATCTTCTTCAGGAGCTAACTTGACCGTCGGAGGGGGTTCCCCAGGGCTGAAGCCCGGGACTCCTGCTGACCGGTTTTCTTCTTCTTTCCCTCCTGCAGGAGCTCGGTTCGAATCATCGCCGACCTTCCCGAGTCGGTCTCGGCCGCCGACCTCGGACTCCTCTCCCCGGTCTCGACGCCGTGCGCCGGCTGCTCTTGCAACAGGGGATCCTCGGCCCCGTGCCGCCCCTTCGTCCACCGGAGGAGCCTCGGCCCCGACTTCCCGGAGCGAGCCGGCCTTCGGACTTCTCGGCTCCGCCTCTGCGTCCTTCGTTTTCCGGATCCCCGTCGGGCCCCCGAACACCGATCCGACCCAGCACCGGATCCATCTCTTCGGATTCCGGCTTCGGAATCCGGTCGTGATAGCTTCGGCTACATCATAACTTAGGTTTTTTTGATCAAAAACTAATGGGAGCACATCAGTTAAAATCTCTATGTTGGAATAGTTGGATGATAACAACAATATTAAGAAAGACTTGTACAATTAATTAATGTCCTCACGTGGGAATTTGAAGACTTGATGGCGGCTTCAAAGGGTCAAGTGTAAACGAGTATGTGGTGACGCCCTATAGCCGTCACTAAATATTATAGAAGCTTTATTGTGGGTTTATTTTAGTTTTGAGGAATGATTCAGCGAGCTCGACTTTACTGTGAGATCGAGTTCTATAGTTAAAGATATTTTTTACTTTATCCTTTTTACTTTTTATAGAGGGAGTAAAGTGAAACATGTTCATAACTATAGGACTCGACCTCACCGTGAGATCGAACTCATTGAATTAATTTATTATTTTTATTAATGTTTACTTGTTTAAATAATTATTTAAGTCTTGTCTTGGTTATTATTTAAGGTACATTTAATGAATTATTTTAACTTATCTCATCATTCATAACTTGAATGTTTATTGATTTAAAATATGTGAGGTGTTTGTAGGTTATAATTTATAAAATTAAAACTTAAAACTTATGAACCGCTTTTCAAATTATGAGTCACTTAAAACTTAAAACTTATGAATCACCGCAAGGTCGAGTTCATTGAATCAGTTTTCTTTAATTTTTAGTAATGTTTACTTATTTAAATAATTATTTAAGTCTTGTCTTGGTTATTATTTATGGTATATTTAATGAATCATTTTGACTTATCTCATCATTCATAACTTGAATATTTATTGATTTAAAATATGTGTGGTGCTTGTAGGTTATAATTTATAAGATTAAAACTTAAAACTTATGAGTTATATGTCAAATTTAAAACAACCAGATGTTTAGATATTATTTGTATTTGAATATTATCTAACTAAGTCAAATTCGGATGGAAGATTCATTATTTGTTAGAGAATATCTCGAGTTAGATGCTTGAATAATGCTAAATAGAGCAAGGTTAGATGGCAGGAGATCCAGTTTATATTTATTCATAGATCACCCTACCTTGAACTTAAGCTAACTGTTAGACCAAGTGATTCATATAGAGCGTGACGTGTCACCTCAAATTTTACATAGCATAGTAGAAAACAATGAATAGGGAATGTAATTAATCTCGAGTAATATGTCAAATATTTCATAAGGACCTCAGTTTTAATCTAATCTAAGAAACATTAACTAAAGCTTTTGAATGTCAAAACATAATTAAAAAAAATACATAAATGGCTACCAAAGGGCATTGCTCTCCCTTCAAAATGATTGAACTAAGACAACTATTAATTGAAAATTCATTTGAGCTTGCATAGGTTTTCACTTGAATATTTTGAGAGGAGGATACTAAGTCTTGAAAGTCATTCACAAAACTTTTTATTTGTTTCGTAGCATTAAATTAAAACAATCAAATTAAAGCTTTTATATTACATAAAATAGAGTTCAGATTTTATTGTGCAACTATCAAAAATCAATTATTACTGTTCATACACATATTTTTCACTTGAAAATAAAAGTTGGAATTGACTTTCAACTAAAATCTTTATAAGATGGCTCCCTAGGTTGGGGAGGGAGGGGGGCAGTGATGTTTCTAGGAACTTGGACCAGGACCAGAGGGCATCATTCTAGCTGTCACTCACTGACCCCTCTTCCTCCTCCAAACTTTGGACTACTTAGAAAAGATATGCATCCATGACCTCTTTGTCTTTTGCTACTTTTGAGTCAAAGTATTCAAAATGTATTTTATAGACTTAGGTGGCATTTGAAAACTTGAATAGAAAAAGAGGGTTTTATGATGTTGGAATTTTAGGATGAGTGAGCCCCACAAGAATAATTGAAATTACCTTTTTTTTTTTTGTTAACTTCTTCTCTCTCTTCTTTCTTTCTTTCGTTCGTACCTCTCTAATTTGTAAGGAGAAGATTTTGCATTGACTTTGGAGAAAAGATGCATAAATGCACTTGTCCCCTTTTGTCTCCCTCATTGGAATCTACTTCCAATCTTCATTTTTAGTTTGGGATGATTTTATATTAATCACTCTTGTATGATAAATTTTAGAAATGTCATGCTTATTATTATTATCTAACATAGCCTTGCAAAATAACATATCTATCACAGCATATATAAAATATTTATACATGTTGAATATGCCATCAAAGGGGCAATTTTGAAACATTATGTATATTAGGATGGTGCGTAAGACAATATGTAAATAATCATGACTTTTTTAAAATTTAACATATAAAGACGGTTAATACGATATAGTCCCATCTAGTTCTAGTAAAGTTTTGATTTATAGAATTTTATCACAAGAAGAGTTTTAAAAACTGAAATCTTACTACTCATAATTATATAAAAGGAAGAATTTAACCCATAAATTTACAGGGGTCAACTTTTAAGTATTCTTTATAGGTGAGACCTGTAAAATATATATTATTACTAGTGGACTCTTAAGATTTATTGAAAATGATTGTCTGAATAATTAGAATGGTGTGAAAAAAGTCATTAATCTAGAAGTAATAGTTGACAGTGTACAAGTTTGAACTCTCTGTTAGGAAAGAGTTATAAATACTCAACTGGGCCACTTTTTCAAAAGAAAATGTAAGATTTTAATCTGATCATTAGGTAATCCATCTTTCTTCCCTGAATTAGTTATCCATCATTAGGTTAACATTTCTTTCCTCAATCAAAATTAGCCAACATTTCTGACCTTTATAATTAACGTTCTTTATCAAAAGAGAAAAACTTGCTATATGGAAAGGAGTATTACAAATCTGCGTGGAATGCAGCATCCCCCTCAATTGCCTTCTGATTTGTTTTGATTGGATGACAGCAAAGGTGGTGCTTAATTTTTCTTAAAGTGAACTTGATGCCCATCTCAGCTTGGTGTCTGTATCGTCCAATTGACTCAAAAAAAAGAAAAGAAAAAAAAAAACGGAATAATCTCCATATGTTCTGGGCCTGACCATACACGCACTTGTGCGCGCGCGCATAAGCATGTTTAGGTGAGGAGTAATACTTGCTGCAATGACGGTGGGTGCTGTACGCACCGTCATTGCAGTGGGTTAATAAAAAAATTATCTTTTGTTTTTTTAGGTTGCTCCCAAGGTATCTTAATCGTCTGTACAGTGTAATGTTCGATCGAGCGATCCAAAAAAATTTGAAAAATAAAAAAAATGAGTCCAATAAACAGTAAAAAATACTTTTTTTTACTGTTCATTGAACTCGATTTTTGATTTTTCAAATATTTTTAGGTCATCCGATCGGACATAAAAGGTACGGATGGTTAGGACACCTCGGGGACGACTTAAATTTTTTTTCTTTTTTCTTTTTGTTAACCCACTGCAATGATGGTTGCGGCAAGTATTACTCATGAGGTGAGAGCCTAGCATTGCAATGCCACGGACAGGGCAGTGAGTCTTTCTCTTATCAACAATAAATGGAAGCTCAGTTTTATGGGAGCGAAATTGTCCTGACCTGCGTGTCTGGACTGTCCAATACTTTTAGACATATGAATTCGAACAGTACGTGTACTATATACATTATTTTCAAAGGTGAATAACTCATACAACTCGATTTCACTTATATGAGGGCATTGAACGGTCTAGATGCACAGGATCCAGACAATCTTCTTCCAATTTTTTGGACCATCAGTGAGTAAGATTAGATTTCCAGGATCACAAGGGGCCGAACAGCCGGTCTAGCTAACCTAGCTAGAAGCGTCACAAACTCACATGCATGCAGTTGGAATAGTTGGATGATAACAATAATATCACGAAGAACTTTGTACAATTAAATAATGTCCCTAAGTCGGAATCTGAAGATTTGATGGCGGCTTCAAACGGTCAAATATGTAAACGCGTATGTGGTGACGCCCCATAGCCGTCACTAATAGTATAGTAATCCAACTTTTGTTTCGTTACATCTTGAATTCTCCGTGGCAATGGCTTACAACCCACTGCCGAACAGTTCAACTTTTCAAAAGAATAAGCATAGATAGACAAACTCTGGATTACAGGACCCCCAATCTTCTTCCCTACTGTCATATCTATATTTATAGGCATTGTCAACAATAGGGTAGGATTTATTGAGGGAACATGGGATCTTCTAGTGCATTTACTGATCAGAGTAGTAAGGGCAGAGAGGAAGAGGACCCACATTTGTATAAATATTTTTCACATGGAATAAATAAGTTCTACATGAAGAAATTTTATTTTAATAAATGACCCTCCTATCAGTAAGTGTACTTAGAGGATCTGGACTCTATTGAGGATTGGATCGATGGTGAGAGGAGATATGATTGTAAGTAAACATGAGCAATGCTTGTTGTAATGGCTGAGGATGTTGCCATCTTATATGGAGTGCATCCATCCAAATTATGATTTGCCGAGCCGAACTAACTCATGTCGACTCGGGGGATTCGTATTGTATCAAGACAAACCCGACTTAGTACAATTCAATCGAATCTGTACGATTTGGAAGAATTTTTTCATGCGACTTGTGCAAGTCGACACGAGTCAACCCGATTGGTACCGGGTCATAAGAGATATGAGTCGGTCCTGACTCTTCAAGTAGGTGATTGGATGCACTTTAATTTGACAGTAGTATTTCAGACATAGCCTTTTCCTCTTGGCATGTTTTCCCCACTCTTCTCCGCACGTTCCGAGATAAAGGATGGCAGCAATTTATTGTTCAAAAAAAGGATGAACATTCACAGGGATGAACAAGCTTGGAGGGACATCTCTAACTAAGCAGTAATATCCAAATATTCATTTAATCATTTGATTAATAATCAGAGTGAAATTAAAAATAGATATCCATTCCAACCAGATTGCAACTTCCAATTACGAATACTTTTAGGCTTACACAATTTATAGTGCAGCTATTTTGATAATAAATCTTGGAAGGCATTCTTTAAGTCGTTGTTTTGCTTTTAGCCAAAAAACTTTAAATTAATACTTCGTAAATTAAGATGAAAATATAATTATTAGAAAATGTCTAACTTCTGGCACAATCTGGGATTATTCATTGCCATTTCCATTTAATCTTTCATGTTAAATTAGAGGCTTAGAATAACTTTTAATTAACTGTCAAATGAATTTTAGTCCTTGGAAGTCATTTATGCAACAAAAGTTTCAAGGTGGGCATCTCGTGCCAAATGCGGCCATAACCAAATGTTACTAATCTTTATTGGTTTTATTACATAACATGTATGCCAAACAAACATTGTCAATGCCAATGTGATTTTTTTTTCCTTAATTGAATCTAAGAATGCGTTGGAAACAAGATTCGATTATGGATTATTTAGTCTTATGAGTTGAAAGATTTTGAAAAGGTTCAATTTTTTAATGATGACAATTTATATTCAAAATATCATTTGGGCCAGTATGAATAATGCTTTTGTTTGGGTTACAACAAAAGGTGAAAATTAAGTAGCACCATTCTACGACACAATTCCTCCTGCTGTTTGGTGATTTCCTTGGGGAATCCTTCCTTTCAAATATTTGAAACTTTGCTCCTTCTAGCATGAGTCACTAACCAATTGGCAACCTTGTTTGTCTCTCTTGGTTTAAATTGAACAATACACTCTCCCACCCGTTTGCATAGCTCTCTAGGATTGTGCATAATTCGGTTCAGACTGAAAAATTGAACTAAATAGAGTGATTCGGTTCGGTTCGGTTTGGAGTAGTGTTTGAACCAAATTAAAAAACTGAATAAACTAATTTTTTAAATAAATACATATTTTATATTAACATTTTACATATAAATATTTTAATATTTTAGGGTCACATACATATTCATGTATAAATATATATTTTCATATTTTAATTTTGGTATTAAATACATATATATACATTTAATATGAATAAAATACAAAATTTCAGTTTGAATCAAACTGAACCAAAATTTTTCCGGTTCAGTTCAATTTGGTTTCATGTGCCAATTTAGTTCGGTTAGTTTTGGAGAAATTTTCTTTAAGATTGAATTGAATTGAACCGTACACAACCCTATTTGCACCCAAAGTTTGTCGTATCGTACTGAAACGGGCTGACTCGTATGGATCGGCTCGTATCTAGACAGACCCGGTCCACTGGCATGGAACGACTCAGATCAGATCGTATTAGGAAAATAAGAAGAATAAACCATCCCACCTTAAACTTAAGAATTGCTTATTTTTCTGATTCCGTCGGCGGGTCCTATAAAACTATCAAATGGAAACACCCTTTATTACCCAACGTATTAACTTATTCTGCAAACAAAGTGGAGTTAGGCTTCTAGTTGCCAATGTCTAATAGCTTGATCTTCTCCATAATGCTGATTGCCATGCCACAGACTCACAATTAAGAGTTTTTTTTCCAATCCCTCCACCCTCCAAGTGCTATTTGGATTTGTCCAATGTATCAGCTTTTCCTCTTCTCTGACGTCCTTGGGGTTTAGGAAAGTTGAGAATTTTGCTACCCTTGTGTCTCTCCACCACAAGTCCTTATATCAAAATACTAATTCTCTATTGCCTATGATCCATTTAAAATCATCCCTGGTGCTTTTCAATAATTTCTAAATATATGCTTCCAAACCATAGATTTGTTCTTCTATTGGTCTGTCAATATCCCCCCTGTGGGAGTACTTTGCTTTTACTAGCTTAGTCTAGGTGGTGCTTCTATTTTGTCTCAATCTTCCCTCTAACTTCATGATGCTGGCTTTGTTCATGCACTCCAGGCCCTTGATTTCCAGGCCACTTTTGTTCTTGTTAGTGCAACATATATTCCAATTTCTCAAATGAATACCCTTTCTGAGTACCTCTATCCCAACATGTATTTCTAGGCCACTTTCTCAATCTTTTTTTGATCCTGTATTGAGAAGGGGGTGCATCCTACTGAATAGAGTGGCAAAGAACTTAAACAGTTTCTAGTCAGTGTATCCCCACCTGCTAGGCTCAGGTTTTCTCTCTTCCATCCAGCCAATTTCTTGTTCATTCTATTTTAAGACTTTCTCCTCAATTGCTTTCCTACCTTTGGACTCATGGATGGAAACTCCTAGGTAATTCTTCATATCCTCCTCCCACTATTGAAAATAACTAAGGACTTTGCTTAAATTTATTTTCTAACTTGGCCTCTTGCAAAGCATGATGCTTCTCAACCCTAAAGCTTTCATCCCCTTGGTTTTCCCAAACAAAAGAATATCATCTGTGAACATCAAGTGACCGATTGTTGGTGACCTATTGTTCTCTTTGTAACCCTAATTCATCTCCTTGATTCCCCGATTGTGTGCAATAGAGAGTCTCTGCACACAAGATGAATATGTAAGGTGATAAAGAATCATCTAGTCTAACACCCCTCAAATTGTAGAACCACTTTCTTGACACCCCATTAATCAGAATGCCCTAGGAAGGATTGGCGATGCATCAAATGCATAACTTGGAGTATATAGCCCCTCTCAAGCATGTCATAGGCTTGTTCCATATCAACTTTAATAGCCATTAGGTTCTTGGATTACATATTTTAGGGAAGACTATGGACCGCCTCTTGTGCAATTAATATATATATTTCTTTATGATGTTTTTACCTTTGATGACTGTAGATTGTTCCACACTGATTAGTTTCCTCGTCACCTTTTTTATCCTATTGACTAAGGTCCTTGATATTCGCTTATAGAACTTGTTACATAAATGAAACGAGATCGTTTGAACTTGATTCGTCTAGACCGCCTAATGCCTTCAGATACATCAAAATAAGTTGTATATGCATTATGCACATCATTTTAAAAGTGAATGACTCATACCTTTGCATATGGTTCATTTTAATGTGTCCGAAGATGTTGGGTGATCTAGACGAGCAAGATCCAGACGGTCTCGTTCCACACATGTATTGGTCAATAGTCTTTCACTCTTGTGGAGTTGTTGATCTTTGGGATTAGGGCAATAAAGGTGCTGTAGTGCTGAGGGTCCACGTAATTATTGCATTGAAGGACTGGATAGCTTCAGACTTTTTTATTGTCCTTCTAAACTAACTCTGGACCATCATTGCAAACGTTTCTGATAACTACGTATAAAGGTCAAGTCACGCATTCACATAAAAGATTTTATGAAAAAAAAATCTCCACATTAAATTTGATGTCAAGAATTTTCTTTTTAAAAGTTTATCAATTACTTCACATGAGTAAGAGCCATGACACATTCTCTAGACTTTATGACTTCGTTCACAAGCTTCAAGTACCAAGTACTTCACCTGTGTTATTTGATCAAATTAATGATGGAGTTATCTGTCTCTTATGCTTGAAGACATATGAAAATATATCAGAATAAGATTTAAAGAATCTCATCTCAATAGTCACGACACCACTTTGGTTATGTTTTAACTAAAAGTAACATGTCTGCACCAACTAAAAGTATTACCCTTTACCTAATCGAACATATGTGCATCCTAAAGCTTAGGTCCTCTACCAACTACCTGCCAAGTGCCAATGGCTACTGCAAACTTACAGTAGGAGGACAGCCAAGTGAATCGTAGGACTGCATAATTCGGTTCAAATCGAACCAAATGATTCGGTTCGGTTTGATTCGTTTGGGGTCAAGTTCGGTTCGATTTCACAAAGTTGGGAAATTGATCGAACCGAAAACGGAATAAATTGATTTTTAAATAAATATATATCATATTTAATATTATATATATAAATATTTAATATCCAATATATATTTAGATATAAATATGTATTTTTAAAATTTATTTTTAATATTAAGTACATATATATATTTAATATGAATAAAATAAAAAATTTCGATTTCAAGTGATACTTCGATTCGGTTCAATTTGATTTAGAGAAACTTCCTAAAATCGAACAGAATCAAATAGTGCACACCCCTACAAGTACTGAGTCGTCATCCAAACTGATCAGGTAGGATAATATAACGGCTGGTGTTTCTAGAAGTTTGGACGAATTCCATGGCCCCCTTTCCAGGCATCCAGAAGCCGTTCTTTTTCCTGGCGTTCAATATCCCCACACTTATCGTACAAGAGCTTAAGTTCCACTTAGTTTGCAGAATAAGTTATTAAGTGAGCCTCACTGACGGAATAGTGTATATTAGAATAAGAGGTGTTCCGATTTGATAGTTTTGTCGGATCAGTTGACGAAATAAGAAGAATAAGTAATTCTTGAGTCTAAGATAAGATGACTTATTATTCTTATTCTCCGAATATATTATTCTGCACGGTATAAATCATTATGCTTGTCAAAGCAAAATCAAACTTATTTATCCTTATTTTTCTCCTATTCTCCGATCAAAGTGACGCTCTCTACATTTGTAGTTCATGTGATAAAACTTAAAATTAGCCTGCTGCACGTGTTTAGTACTTTTAAGATTTTGAGTCGGATAGTCCGATAACCTCAACTATTATGTTATTAAAGAAAAAGAGGGAAAGACGAGAAGAATTCCTTGTATTGAATTGAATTCCTTGTAGAATACTTTAGGGCAAAAATATCAACAGTTGAAGCCCTCGTTTCTAAATGGAATAAGGGGTGCACGGATCATAGCAGGTTATATGTTGATAAATGCTAAAATATGATTTGACAACAAAAATATTCAGAGAGTTAAATATGTTGTTAATCAAAAGGCAAAATAACCGGTTGATTCCTATTTGTCATCTCTCTTTGAATAAAAGAACGTATTAATTTGCGTAGCTTTGACTCCTATATATTATTGTAAATACCCCTAAAATCTTCATAAAAGCTGCATTTATATCCCTCTCATTAAAATGCCGTGAACCCTAACAATGCATGCGAAAAAAGGTTTGGATTATTTTGTTTATATATATATATATATATATATATATATCTAGATTCACTATGATTTTTTATATATACCTCTCAATTCATCAGAATTTTCGGAATTGTTTTAAGATAAGCCATTAAAATTCACATGCTTTGACGGAAAGATACGATTATTTATGACTTTTTGAATATGTAAGGAGTATTCACAATAATATGTGAGAGTCAAGGTGTATACAAATATCGTAGTTTACAGGGTTATATATACAAAAGACCTAAAAGAAGAGGGGTTGAGTATCTTATCTGTTTGCTAAAAATCATTTTTTCTAGTTTCTTATTCTATTTTGCCAAATGGAAAGTTAAAGTTAATGACAAATAAATTCATCTGTAGGAAAATATTCTATAGTTGGTGGCTTATTTCCGTTGCCAAACTAAGAGTAGAAGGATGTGGCTCGTTGCCCACCTAATTAAAACGTCACAGACATGCAAAATTGAAAAAGAAATATAATCTAATACTTTTTGGAATAGTTGATGATACCTAACAATATCATGAATGGCTTGTAGAACAAATTCCTGCCATTTTCAAGTTTGGAATATCTTTGCTGAAATCAACTAATTATAGAAGAACAAGCACTGGGCAAACTGTTGATCATTTGAGGTATATTTTCGATTTTTCATCTTTTTCTGTGTCGTCATGTTTGAGATTGAATTGTATAACCATGTAGGGAAGGTTGGGTCCGACCTAAAAAACTTTCAATTTTTTTTTTTAAAAATATAAACACCGACAGCGGTGTAAGATTTACTCTGATCAGAATACTGTAAGAAGAAGTGGTGATATAGATTCTAGCCCAGTATATCCATCGGCTCCCAAAATTCAGTAAGTGCATCGCTTGGAGTACATAGCCACTCAATCCTCTCATGGGCTTGTTCCATATCAACTTTAATAGCCATTAGGTTCTTGGATTTCCTATTTTGGTGAAGACTATGTTCTGCCTATTGTGCAATGGATATATTCTCTATGATGCTTGTGATGTTTCTACCTTTGATGAATGCATATTGTTCCATGGAGATTAATTTCTCTATCACCTTTTTGATCCTATTGACCAAGTCATTTATATCAGCTTATAGGGCTCGTTACAAAAACTTATTGATCGGAAGTCCTTCACTCTTCTAGAGTTGTTGACCTAGGGCAATAAATTAAGGTGCTGTCGTGGCCCAAGTAACTATCATTGAAGGAGGATTGGATAGCTTCAAAGACCTTTTTATTGTCCCTCTAACCTAACTTTGAACCATTATTCCCAAGGTCAAGTCACTCATTTACATTGAAGACTTCATAAGAAAAGAAAAATTCCACATTAAATCTGATGCCAAGAATTTGAAGATCCTCTAGACTTTATCACCTGTTATCGACAGTGACTCAATATGCATTCATTCACAAGGGTCTCAAAGATGAATCCATCATTTGATCATATAAAATAGACGAACTATTTGTACGCTAAACCCTTATGACTAAAGATATACGAAAAGAGAAGAAAATAAAGTCTAGTGAATCTCGTCTCAAGAGTCATGATATAGTTTTGGTAATGTTCTAACTAAAATTAATACTTACTACACTAATCCCTTCGACACTGTTGTCTAACCACTTTGATTGGATAATAATGTAATGACATGCTTTTTTTTTTTTTTTAAATTGTCGAGTTTCAAGATCGCTTCTGTTCAACCTGCATACCATCCGATAATTGATTGGACAGTCCCAGTTGAAAAATGAGATCTTTGTGCACCGTAAAAAAAAAAACGTCTACTACCAACTATCTGCCAAGTGCCAACGACCGCTGCAAAGGAATCAGGATCCTCTAAGTGGAGGTGAAGAGGGAATTAAGTAAGTGCTGAGAGGGGAGTTTTTCGAAAGAACTTCTCACATGAAACTTTTCGCATTCTTTATAAAGGATTTTTTTTGAAAACTCCATCGATCTTCTCTTTTAGATTTGATTCTATTCTTACCTGCACTTATAAGAACTCAACTCAGCTGCAAACTTATTATGGAAGGACAGCCAAGTGGGTCATTCTTTGTTTTTGACCATTAAAGTGGTCATCAAAGGGAGCAAGCACATAATGTAATCATGGTCTTCATTAGCCACACTCTTGTCACATTTATTATAAGGGTTTTTTTAATTTTTAATTCTCCGCATTTTTTGATATTACAAATAATTATTCTTAATCTGATTATTAATAAATAAGTTCTCACAATCTTAATCCTTTTACAATTTTTTTTTCGAGAGACTTTTCTTAAACACTCTCAAAGATTTTTGTATAACATCATGAGGCCTTACATCAATTCAAGAAGATTGTGAGGACTTATAAATAAATATAATTTATTAGTTAATTGAGACATATAGTTATTCTCATAAGATTAGCCATCCTTCAATTCAGGAGTCTCCCTCCAATCCCACGCCAAAGTGAACCACAGACTCTTGGAGGCATCAAGTTGTTCTCATAAGATTAGCTATCCATCATTGACTTGGCGTTTTAATTAAGAATATTAGCTATCCATTGTTGACCAGGCCTTCTTCTGAGATGACATCCATGGTTGACATAGTTTTTTTTTATATACTTTTCACTTAAACTACTCAGCAGTTCTTACCTTCATTCACAAGGGTCTCCGAGATGAATATGTCATTTGATCATATAAAATAGATGAATTATTTGTACACTAAACCCTTATGACTAAAAATACAAGAAAATAAAATTTAGGGAACCTCATCTCAAGAGTCACAATATAGCTTTGGTGATGTTTTAACTAAAGGTAATACTTACATCACCAATGCCCTAGACACTGTCATCTAATCACTTCTATAGGATAATAACGTAATGACATATATTTTGCTTATTTTAAAAAAGAAAGCTTGTTGAGCTGGAAGATTATCTCTGTTCAACCTGTATACCATCTGATAGTTGATTGGACAGTCGGACAAAATGATAGAATCACACTATTGAACTGTGGAAAATGTTATCACGACGGAAAAGCTTTCCCTTTTTCTTACCTAGTTAACGTGGATCTATTGAATGCCTTCCCTTCTTAAACACTTAATTAACTAACTCCTATGAATTTATAAAAACACTTTCATCACCCTCATCTACGGCTGTCAATGGATACCTGAGTTCTGATTATTCGTTTCATTTTTGCTTTTGTTCATAGATACGGAATTCCGTTAAAGACCATCCGTTAGATTATAGGAAACGAAAATAGATCTCCGATAATTATAGGAGTCGGAAACGGAAACACTCGTTTTCGCATCTGCTAATCCATTTCCGTTTCGAAATAAATAAATAAATATATATATATATATATATATATATATATATATATATATATATATATATATATATATATATATTGTGTGTGATAAAAGGCCACAGTAAGAAGTTGAAAACTCTTTAAAAATTTAATATAATTTTATGGCACATGATTGAGTATTTTCATATGTAAATTTAGATCGGTAGATAAAGTAGATTTCAAAATTCAAAATTTATAGATTGTTAATTTTTACGATCTATAAATTTATAGATTGAAAATTTATCGAAAAGTGAAAAGTAATAGTGATTTTAAATAAGTTCTTAATATGACGATGACGATTGCGAAAATTTTCATTTACTTCTATTTTCGTTTCCTATTTTTAATTTAAAAACGAAAATAGATACGTAAGCGAAAATACTCACTTCCAGTCTCCATTTTCGTCTCCGAAAATTTTTATAAAAAATAAAAGCAGAAGATGTCATTTTCGTTTCAATTTCCAACCCGTACACAGTTCTACCCTCATCCCCTATTCTCCCTTTAACTGGATTAAAAAAAAAAAAGGGAATCGTTTCGGCCACGCTAGCATTGCTCATTAACTGTTATGTCTTTCCAGCCGGAAAATGGGATCTTGCGTGCACCCTAAAGCTGACGTCGACTACCAACTATCTGCTGTGCCAATGGCTGCTGCCCTCTTAAGTGCCGGTGAGGAGGGAACTAAGGTTCCAAGGTTCCGTTTGGTATTAGGATAGGATAGAAAAAGGGGAGAGTATCCCTATCCCTATTCTATGATATGTTTGGTATGTGAGGGAATAAGAAAAAAGTTAATATTATTCTCTATTCGGTGAAAATGAGCACAGTATATACGGTACGGAAGATAAGTTGCGAAAAAAATATTGCTACCCTCCTGATCTAAAGTAACATGGGTATTGTATTATTTTATGTAATATAACTATATATTCAATGTATATGTAATATACTGAGTGTAAATATTTTTTTATTTTTTATTACTCGTATCATGATACACTAAACATACTTAATTCAAGTTATTGAATTTAATTATATTTTAAAGGCACTCAATTTATACTACACATAATTAACATATAATTAGAATATAATAATATATTAAATATACTTATTAGTATTATTCAATATAGTAACTAAAGCTATTATTAAAGTTAATTATATTATTATTTTATAAATACGATGTAATACTAATGTCTATTAGTACTAATACTAGTATGTAAGTACTAATACTAATTTAAGATAATAATATATGTATTATATCATATATAATAATGTATTAAAATATTTATTAGTGTTATTTAAAATAATAATGTATATTATATTACATATAAAAATATATTAAAGATGCTTATAGATTTATTTAAGTATTATACATATTATTATATTTTATATAATATATTCCGTGGATATCAGTTTGATTGAGATTACTATTTAATGACACATTATGTCATTAGCTAGTAGGGCTGTCAACGGAAACTCAATTATCCGATTTTTCAATCTGTTACCGAAAAAAAATATCCGTTTCCGATAAAAAATATCGGAATCGGATATTTTCGATAAGCTATCGGAATCGGAAACAGAAACTCTCGTATCCACTTTCCGCTTTTCGATTCTGATTATTATTAATTTATTATTAAGAATAATATTAATCTTATGATTGCTTTAATCTTATTAATCATTATCTAATATACTAAGACGTATTGGTCATATTTAGGTTTCATTTTATATGTTTTAAACAAATAAATCAAAAAATCAGTAATTTTCAATAATTATCGGAAATAATATCCGATTCCGATATCGGAATCGGAAACAAATCGGAAACGAAAAATAGACTTTCCAATTTTATCGGAAACGGAAACGGATAATGCACTTTCCGATCTTATCACAATCGAAAACATAAACAGGCTATCCTTATCGGAATCGGAAAACGGAAACACCCGTATCCTACCCGTTTACGGCCCTATTAGCTAGTAATGAAGTCATTATTAAATTTAAGTATATTATTTTATAAATCCAATGTAGTACTAATGCTTATTAATACTAATATTTACGTACTAATATTAATTTAAGATAATAATATATGTTATTATATAATATATAATAATATATTAAAAACATATTAGTACTATCTAAGATAATAATATATATTATTATATTATGTATAATAATATATTAAAGATGCTTATTACTATTATTTAGTATAATAATATATTCCATCCGTATTGGCTTGATTCAGATTTCTATTTAATGACATAATGTCATTAACTAGTAATAAAGTTGTTATTATAGTTAATTATATTATTATTTTAAGAATCCGATATAATACTAATACTTATTAGTACTAATACTAATAATTTAAGCACATACTAATTTAAGATAATAATATATGATATTATATTATATATAATAATATATTAAAATACTTATTAGCACTATTTAAAGATAATGATATATAAGATAAATATAACAATATATTTTATAGGTGGTATCGATTTGATTAAGAATTTTATTTAATAATATATTTAATGTGATTAGATAGTAATAAAGTAATTATTGGAGTTAAATATATTATTATTTTATGAATCAAGAGAAGAGACAAATGAGGGTAACAATGAGGGTAAAGGGCGAGGATAAGTTAAGTTATCCCCATATTTAACCTCAAAAATGGGATTAAACTCTCTTATCCCTATCCCCCTTAACCTCTCTTATCCTCGAGAAACGGGGATATACAAGTCTTATCCCTGGCTTATCCCGATATCAAACGAGACCTAAATGAGTACAGATAAGAGGGTTTTCCAAAACAACGATTCACATAAAACTTTTCTCCCTTTTTTTAAAGGATTTTCTTGAAAAACTCCTTTTCCCTTCTAAACTTAATCCGATCCTTATCCGCAGAGGAACCCAACTCGCTGTAAACTTATTACAGAAGGACAGCCCAGTGGGTCACTCAAACTGACCAGGTCGGGTAATATAATGGCTGCTGTTTCTGGAAGTTTGGACGAATCCCATGGTAGCAGAGGTATCCAGAAGCCGTTATTTAATTAACCTGGCATTCATTAACCCCACTCTTGTCAAATTTATTGTAATGTAAAAATAGAAGGTTTTCCATTCAGACTTCAAAATATTTTGTAATTTCGGCCAGAGTAATCAACCCAGCCTTTGGTTTCAGTAATATTTCATTTATAACATTTGCATCATATATTTAATTATCGAGTAGGATGCATATGATCACAATCACCTTAATACCGTGGTTTGCCGTAGCGGATCGATTCGGTCGATTCATACGGTATCAAGACGAATCCGAGTCGGTGCGATTCGACTGAGCCTGTACAATTCAAAAAAACTTTTCTATATGACTCGGCCGAATCGGCACGAGTTGACCCGACTCGTACCGGATCATAGGAGATCTGGGTCGGTCCAACTCTTCGAGTCGACAAACCTTACTTAATACACGAGAGGAAAAAACTTAAAGAGTCTTCAATCTTTAAAAATCATTTATGTGCGCGTCCTAAAAAAAGGAATCAACTAGTTCTCCTCCTCTCATCTTGATGCGTGTTCGATTAATTGAGCTAGTGTCAATGTTTAATCTTGAAAGATCATCTAAGTTTCACATTTATATTATTAAAAAAAAGAGAGAAATAAGAGAAGAATTGACTGTCCCATTGTCTCTAACTGTTTGAAGAAGCCTCCCTCCAATCCTATGGCAAAGTGAACCGCACACTCTTGGAGGCATCTAGTTGTTCTCATCAGGAATAACGGTTGAACAGGATAGTTTATGAAGCTTATCCCGTTAAAAGCGCAAACACGTTATTCTTGATGAGAAAACATTGTTCTCGGAACAAATGAAATAATTCAACTTACCTAAAGAGTGAGAATTACTTATTTCTAAATTAAGAAAAAGTACATAAAAAAGAATTCTTACTGTTCTAAGTATAAGAGATCCGAGAATAGAAAATTCGGAATACTATATCCATGAAATGAACCAGCCCATAACGTTAGCTATCACTGACTTGGCGTTCTAAGAATATTAGCTATCCATTGTTGACTTGACCTTGTTCTAAGATGAGATATCCACCGTTGACTTAGTGTTCTTATTTTTTTAACTTTTCATTTAAACTACTCAGCAGTTCTCACCTGTATATTATAAAATTTCGTGGGAAACGAATCTCAAAAACGTTTAAAATGTTTTAGGGACTGTCTGCATGGGATTTGGATCTTATAAACAGTTGAAGCCATCGGTTCTCTATGGAATAAGGGGTGGAATAGCAGGTTATCCGATCGTAAATGCTAAAATATATATGATTTAACACCTAAAATATTATTCAATGTTTTTTATTCTATCAAAAGGCACAATAACCGTGGGTTGATTCCTATTTGTGATCTCTCTTTGAAGGAAATAAAGATATATATAGTGTTAGTATCATATTTGCATGTATGCCCTTTGACTCCTAAATCTTATTGCAAAGAGCCTTAAAATCCTTGAAAAGGTTGTACTTATACTCCTCCCATCAAAATGCCTTGAACTGTAATGAAGAATGTCAAAAAGGTACAGTATGTACCCCTAGATTCACCATAATTTTGTGTATATATCTCTAAATTCACCAGAATTTTCGGAATCAGCTTCAAGCATACTCTATTAAAATTCACATCACTTTGACAGAAGAATATAATTTTAAGTTTTCTGAATATGTTAAGAGTATTTATAACAATACTAGGGAGTCAAGGATATACATACAAATATGTCAGTTTACATGCATATACATACAAAAAGACCAAAAGAAAAAGGGTTGGATACCTTTATCTGTGTTAAAAACACCCTATCTTCTCACCGAGTTTTGTTAAACAAATAGAAACTCATTTAGTGACAGAATAGCTCATCTATAGAAAAATATTCTATAGGAGGTGGCTCTTTTTTTTTCTTTTTTCTTTTTATTGCCAAACTGAGACTAAAGGTTGTAGCTCATTGCCCACCTAAAACGCCACAGGCAGGCAAAATTGAAAGAGAAATATATCTGATACTTCTTTGGAATAGCTGATGATACCTAACAATATCATGAATGGCATGTAGAACAAATTCCTACCATTTTCAGGTTTGGAATATCTTTGCTGAAATCGACTAATTACAGGCATGCAAAATTGAAAGAGAAATATATCTGATACTTCTTTGGAATAGCTGATGATACCTAACAATATCATGAATGGTTAATAGAACAAATTCCTACCATTTTCAAGTTTGGAATGTGTTTGCTGAAATCGACTAATTACAGGAGAACAAGCACTGGGCAAAATGTTGAGGTTGGTGAGGGGGAAGATTGGATGGCGTGAGAGACCAGCCGATTGAGGTTAGGTTTACATCGGCGTGCCGATGCTGGGGACCATCGTACAAAATGTCACTAATTGATGGTTGCATTAATTCAAAACGAGATTCTTTTGATCTCAAAGATTGAAGATCCCCAAATATTCCATTTGTCCTCTTTCTTGTAGCATCTTCTTACCTCCACCATTTACTCTTTGCTTCTACACAAATGTGACAGAAGTTAACTTGACCCATCAAATGTAAGTTAAGGATATTTATGATCGAGTAATGTTTGCTGCACTGCATGGCGCATTGGAGACACTGTAGATTGGTTGATTTTTTATATTTTTTGTCAGATATTTTTAAAGAATTTTGAAACGTCCGATCAAAAATCTGACAGTATATTTGGAAAGCTCGAGTTGGCTCCGAACCAGTTGTATATTTTTTTTCTAAAATTTTCTTAGTATGCACCTTAATTTGCGTGCAAAAAAAAACAGTTTCTTTTGAAAAAAAATATACAATTGGCACAAAGTTGATCTGAGCTTCTCGGATGCAGTCAACTTTTTGATCAGACGTTTTAAAAGAATTTTAAAAACCCCACAGGAAAATAAATAAATCAAAACGGCTCACTGGGTGCCGTCTAATCTGTCAGATCGAACAACACTATTTTTTTTTTGTTAACTTTTACCATTGACCCTATGCTAGTCTTGTATAATCTCACGAGTAATACTTGCTACAACGACGTGCGTGCATGCACCTCATTGCAGTGGGTTAAAAAAAAGATCTTATTTTTTTTTCTAGGTCGTCCATGAAATCCTATAATTGTCCGTACAGTACAATGCTCGATCGGACGACCTAAAGAAATTTGAAAATTTAAAAATTGCGTCTAATGAATACTAATTTTTTTGAATTTTCGTTGGACTCGATTTTTAAATTTTCAAATTGTTTTAAGTCGTCCGATCGAGCAAAAAACGTATAGATAGTTAAAAGAACTCGGAGACGACTTAATATATATATATATATTTATAACCCACTGCAATGACGGTACGTGTATTACTCATAATCTCACTAGCTGCCACCTCTACTTCTTCGTGTACGTGATGAGAAGACATGGAGAGTTTCTATTAGTAAGCCCTAGAAAATCTCCTTCCCTCGCAAAAACCTGTGGAAAAGGGGACATGTTGGAGGCCAGCTTGACCTTCCTAGGGATATTCCAGAGAGAGTGGGTACGGAGGCTGGAGCTCGGAGTCGCCGTGGCCATGTGGAAGGAAAGCGATGAAAGCTGAGGCTCGTGCAGTTGACGGTGAGCTTGGGAAACGCGGTTGGGCTTGGAGGTCCACAGTCTCCCACGCCATGAGGGCAAAGTTGAGGAGAGAGAGGCCATCCCATAGAATTAGATGGGTTCTTTTAAACTTTATTATCCAATCTTATTTTTTGTTGTACGTAACATATTTTCGAATGAAAAAGATTCTTTGAGGAAACTAATTTGCAAAAAAAAAAAAAAGAATTTGGTGCCCGTGACAATATTTTCGACTGATTTAGAGAAGGGCATGCATCCGGTCTCATCTCATGAATATCAAAATCGAAAAAAGGGAAAAGTCAATAAATTACGTTCTTTGTTGACTAGAGTTTTCCAAATAACCAAACAAGTCATTATATACTTCTCGAAAAAAACCTTTTCACGTTGCGAGTCAACAGACCTTAAGTTTAAGCTTGCTCGCACTCATAAGAGTTAGTGATTAATTAAATATTTATTCTTAGTTCTTACATATCTATACTATATATATAAAATAAAGTTCTATGGTGTCACGTGTCAACACTAGAATTTTTTATTTTCTTCTTAAATTCTCTCTCTTTCTCTTCCTTTCCTATTAATATCTGTCTCCTATTAAAACTCTCTAATTAATTCTCTCTTTTCTCTTCTTTCTTATTAATTCTCTCTCTTACCATCTCTCTCATTAATTATCTCTCTCTCTCTCCCTTCTCTCTCTCATTAATTTTCTCCTTCTCCTCTCTCTCTCTTTGTCTAAATATTATTATTTGTTATTATCATCCTCTTTCACACTTTTCTCTCTCTCTATTAATATTTTGATCTCCTATTTGTTCTCATATTATTATTATTATTGTTGTTGTTGCAATCTCTTGAGATAATAATGAGTAATTTTAAATTATTATTATTATTATTATAGTATTTTTATGAGATATTAATAACTAATTTTTATATTATTATTATTAAAAAATTAATATCAAAATGATAGTATAATAGGATAATGATAATTAATTTTGATATTATTATTATTATTATCATCATCATCATCGTCATCATCTATTTTTCTCCTCTTTCACATTTTTTTCTCTCCCTATTAATATTTTCACCTCCAATTTTCTATCCCCTGTTATTATTATTATTGTTGTATAGCAGAACTAGTAGAAAAATATTTTAGAGTCAGAAAATAAAGTTGAGAAGATCACATCTTCCATAAAGAAAGCATAGCAGATTGTTAGGATCTCATAGTGTGAGAATATTTTATATACTTAGTCTCACAAGGTGACAAGGGATTAGCTAGAGGATGAACATTGTGGTGGGTAGGCCTCCAGAGTGATTGGTTATCTTATGATGGAAACGGCTACCAAACAAGAGGTGATAGTTTCAATGAATTCTTGTCCACGTTACAAATGAGGGGCCTGAGAGAGATGAGTGGTTGAAGTCGAGAGGAGTGTGAGAGGGGGATGATAGGGCAAAGATAGATCAAGTTGATAAGGATGAAATATATTTGTGGCAAAAGGGAAGATATTTAAGATTGTTGACGATAAGTGATATGAGTTCTATTGATTAGGATATTAATAACTTTGATTATGGGAGAGGTAAAAGAAAAATAATATAAATAAATAAGAATTAATACATTCTCTCAAAAGCTAAATTTGAAAATAAAATAGGTCTCACGCCATATATATACGTAATATTTATCTCTTGTCAGATTTGTAGGAATCCCAAAACTATTATAGTAAGAAATTATCCCTATTACTAAAAACATCAAACATCAGAGAGGACATTTGATCTCAAGATCCTTATAACAAGAGTGATGATGGCCAATGGAAAAACAGAGCCTAGCTGATATTACACATTACACAATAGAAAGTCCATATTATAATTTAATAATTGTTACCACTCCATAAGCTCCAAAGGGTAAGTTTGCCATGTATACAAAACATTTACGAAAATGGAATAATTAGAGACCAATAATGGAAGCCATGCATGCAAAACATTTACCAAAATGGAATAATTAGAGACCAATGGAACACAAACATGACTCATTAGTGATTTCTTGTGTGTCCCTAGACTCCCTAGATCCATATTGCCAGTAAAAAGGACAAAAGGTATCTATTGTTCGACTATTGCATATAATTATTTTTTCCTTCTATCAAGAGTCAATCTATTGAAAAAAGTACAAATTGGAAAGCATAGCATGAAACATCCAAATTGTTTTTCACTGGGACGTGTTTGGTCACCATCAACAAACATATTTAAAGAGATGAAATTAAAATAAGAAAAGGATCACATCTAAGTTAAATGCGCCTCCTACGAAAACTCACTCTTCTCATGTTTAAAAAAAAAGAATTAATAATATTTTTTTAATATTTAAATAAACCTCTTAAGATTGTTCTCATTTTCGACGTTTTAATTTTCATTATCTGATCTTGAAAATCAATAGGAACCATCCGATATAGTATGTATAAAAAAATGACTTCTAAAAATGTTGAAAAAATAATCAAAAAGTAAAAAATTATAGCCAATAGCTGTTAGGGTTGATCCCATCTATGAGGTTTTATGATTAATTTTTTTTATTGAAGGCTGAAAATTAAACCCAAAGAGACGGGAACCAACCTGAGGGAGGTATTCGAGTACTTTAAATTTTTTGATATTTTTTATTTTTTGATGTAGAGACGAGGGTTATGGATGTAGAGTGGGAATCATATAAGTAGATACATCCAGGGGTGCGTTATAACTGATCCCATTAAAATATAGACATCTCTCCTTGGATTATTATTCAAGTGAATTATATATGTAAATACTTTTCTTACGTTTAAAATTTTAAATTTCAATCCATTGAATAGAATTCCAAAAAATGAGTTCTTGTGTACATGCCACTATTGTACATTAAATAATACAATTTTTGCATGCTACTTTGCAGAAATCTCCCTCTCATTTGTATATGTATATATTTTTCATGTATGCCTATATATATATATATATATATATATATATATATATATATATATATATAGATATATATATGTTCAGCCATGACACTAGCTTCCGATATATCGTGAATGGATGTGATGGTACGCAATTATAAGTAGTATTTAGGGGTTCATGGAGTGACAGATTGTTACCAGTGATACACCTGTATGCTTCAAGCATGAACTAAACTTTGGGGATACGTTAGTTTGGAGAATAAGTTATTACGTGGGTTCACAGACGGAATAACGTATACTAGAATAAGTAGTGTTTCGGTTTGATAGTTTCGTGGAGCCCGCTGACAGAATAAGAAGAATAAGCAATTCTTGAGTTTAAGGTGAGATGACTTATTCTCTTTATTTTCTGAATAGGCTATTCTGCAGCGATATAAGCCATTCCGCTTGTCAAAGTTAAATTAAGTTTATTCTCTTCTTATTCTTCCTTATTCTTCTCCTATTCTCCAATCAAAGTGGAGGTCTTAATTAAGGCCCTTGTTTTGCATTTTCAAAGTTTGAGTTCGAGAGAGATTGTTTGATTTTTTTTTTCTTTTTTGGGACAGAAGTTTTACAGAGTCTCCATAATAGATAGAATATACAATTCATACATTTAATCTAATATTTCTTCTTAAATAGGATTTTTTTTTTCCTACCACCGCTATTGTATTGCTTTGTTTGGGTGATCATTCTGTATTCAAAGGTCACATTACAAGCAAAAGTATTCTTCCCGCAAACGCCTCCACCTGTGGAGAGCATTCGGACATAGGTTCTCATGAATTTATAAGACAAATTCTTCATCCTGTATGACCATAAGAGATAGAATTTGAACCCATACCTTTCTTTATATAAAAGAGGTCAAATATTATTAAGCCACAGGCTCTGTGATGAGAGATTGTCCCATTAGGACAGTGGTAGCTGGTGGAGTCCATGTACATTCACCTGTGGTACGTACAACCATGGGTGGTATATATAACAGGGAGATCATGGACTCTAGCTAGTCTAATAATTACTTGCCATCTGTCAGTTTGATAGGAAAATAAAAACATAATAAAGGGTCTTATTTCTAGAATAAGACTAATTCTAGTTAGATAGGTAGAATAATTTATACCGTGTGTTAGAATTGTTTATATTGGAATAAGGAGAATAAACAATTCAATCTTGGACTTAAGAATTGTTTATCCTACCTATTCCGCCATATCCAGAACAGCGTATGTTTTTATGCTAAAATTTCGACGGTCTGTTATTAATAATTAACAAGAGGACGTGAAAAATAACGTAAATTGGGAAGGAGTCCTATGCACATCCATATTAGTAGTGGATAAGTTTTCTTGTGACTCTTCCCTTAAGAGAGGTAAGTCTAAAGACTTATGGAGTCTATATATAGAAGACACATATATAAAAAAACTAGTACCAAACCAGTGTGATACACGGCCTTTGTTTGAATTTGTTTAAAAAATTTAAATTTAATTTAAAGATAAAAGAGATTTAAATAATTTTACCTTAATATAAAATATAAAATATATATCAATCTAGGCATAATACTATTAGTTAAATTTCTATGTCATATTAATATTTTTAAATCACCTCATAAAATTATTAAGAGTTTTACTTGCAACTTGATATGGAATGGACCTCTCTGCCCCATTTCGCCATTTGTAGCGTGCACATGGAGTTGTCTCCCCGCATTAGCTTAAAAAATGAAAATAATCTACCCACATATTGTGCTCCTCGAGTGCATCCTGACGTGCTCAAAAAGATCTTGGCGCTCCCGCGCATGACTCTGTTCTTGAGTACCTCAGAATGCGCTTGAGATCACGTACGGAGGGATAATTTTTTATTTTTTTTACTAATGTCAGAACACATTTATGCAGGACAACCCCATGTGTATGTTCTAGGTGGCGAAATGGGGCTGCAAGGCCTATTCCAATCAACTTGTTGGGGAGCATCATGTAAAACTCAATTATTAACCTAAAAAAATACTCATGTAATGAATTTAAATATAACCAACATCACTCTTCAATAAAGTTTTCAATTTAATATAGTTCAACCTTAAATATAGCTAAAATGACAAATTCTTGATACTTAAGAATATATATTTAAAAAATATACTTTAGATAATATTTTTAACTCACTTAAATATTTAATATGGTAATTATATTTTAACTATTAATTAATTAAAATACTCTTTTAAAATATAATTAAACATTTAATTATTAAATAATTAATATAGAAGGATTACGTGGTCTCTCTCTCTCTCTCTATTTGGGGAGACTCGCATGGTCAAAATTCTGAACGGATTTTAAAATTTTTGAGTGGGAGGTTATCTAGGGTTCGATTATTTAGAGAGGAAATCGTGGGTAGGTAGAACGTGATAATCAGGGAGAGAGAGAGAAATGTAAGTTATTGAAACTGTATGCTAGAGAGAGAAGGTGAACTGTAGTTTTCCAGTTTATTTTTTCCACACAATAAATGCAGAAAAAAGAAGAAGAAACAAAAGGCCATTGCTGCCTTCTCCTTCACGTGACAGTTACATCTCCATAGATTTTTTTTTTTTTTTTTTTGAGAGAGAGAAAGAAGAGATGCATGTTTGAAGAGAGAGAGAGAGATAAAAAAAGTGAGGTGTAATTAAGATTAATTTTAATTTTTTTTCTTAATAAAAGTGAGACTAAAAAGAGAAAAAGTAGGTTTAGAGAGATGGTACAGAGAAAGAAATGTGGGTTTAGAGAGAGAGAGAAAGAAAAGTGAGATGTAATCAAATGTAAGATAGATCCTTTTAGGAATAAAAATGATTACATTAACTTCAGCCTTCTCTCCTAATAAAAGTTGGACTGAAAAAGAGAGATTAATACTTAGTCTCTCTTATTAAGATTTTTTAATAATAATTTTTGCATTGAAAGAATCACAAGGTGCTATGTAAGTTGGACTCAAAATTCTGTTTTATTATATAGTATAGATATGTCTTTTTGGGATGAGATTACACATATACGTGAGTTCTCTTCTCTCTCTGTTCTTCCTTCTCCACTAAGAATCTTCCTCCTCCTCTCTCTCTTTTCTCTTTCTTTGGAGAACCATCGTGACTACGAGAACTTGACGTATGAAAGAAGTGGGCGACTCTAATAGCCGTCTACGACGACGATGACGATCCCTCTATTTCTGTAGGACGACGAGGACGATCCACGTGAGTTGAAGAGATCGATCATGTTGTTCCGCCCATGAGAACTATGTGCACGCAATAAGATATCGAATTTATTCTCTCTATAATATGATTGATTCGATACCAACAAATAATGATAGAGAAAAAGCATAGAGCAAACGGTTAGCAGAAAATTTACGGAGTGTAAGAAAAAATGTGAGACCTCAGACATGGGGTCTAATTATTTTTTCTAAAATTATATTTTTACTATCTTCTTAAGTCGAGTTAGAGAATATTTTTCCAACCTTTCCACAACAACTTATCATGTGGATTTTATGTAAATTGTAAGGGGTAGAAGAGCTAGTACGTCTAAACATATTGTCAAAGACATGTTTCTAGAAGCTTAGATATAAGCGAAAAAAAAGCTTAGATATAGACAAATACGTGTTTGATTTTGTTTATATATCCTAAAAGTCTGTGTTATATTTTACTTCTAATTAGGGAGTATTCTACGTTAAATTTTTTTTTTCAGTTATTGACTTTTCTAAGTTGGCTCCATCATATCATACATATCTTGTATAAGATGATTTTTGATCGGACGATCTAAAAGAATTTGAAAAAGAAAAAATCTAGCCTAATGAACAATTATTGATTTTTTAGATTTTTTTTTAATAATATGATAGGAGATCAAGTTATATGAACGTACCGAGCATGATGAGATATATCATTAAAAAAATAATAATTAAAAACTAAAAAATAAAATAATTAGTCTCACGCCATACAGTACAGCAACTTGTTGCACCACACACGGTGCATCAAGTATTACTCTCAAGTAAATTAGACGTGTTTTACTTATAGTCAAATTGGAATTTAACTTCATTATGAATGATAAGTATTTCCGCAAAAATAGAGAAAGAGAGGTGAAAGAGAAATTTCCTGTTAAATATTTGAAAAGATAAAATTATAAGAAATTTTATTAGATCCACCATCAAAAAGTCTGACATTTTTTTTTTAATCCTGTGTCAATTTTTCACTCATTGTCCAGCCTACTTTTTTGTTTGACATTATTTTCTAACTCCTCTCAGATTGGTCGTTCATAACGGACAATCAACGTGCTAATACAATCATTCAGTAACATAATTACATAGTAACAAAATAATGTGATCCTCTCTAATATCATCTATTAATGTAGTAATGCATTAATGTTAACGTCTTAACTTGTTATGATTTTAGTACGTTAATATATTCACACGTTAATGATTTTAATACATTAATATATTAATATGTTATTAGTTAATATATAGTTATGTTATTACGTTTATGTTATTGACATTTCGACGATCTACCATGAATAGGAAACAGAAATGCCTGAAAAATAATGTTTGAGACAAAATATGGACCAAATAGTCAATGAGAAACTGAGACTAAGTAATTCTTCCAAAATTATATTCTACTATATTTCTTAAATGGAATTACAAAACATCTTACAACATTCTCACTGCAATTGACCATATGGATGATTTTATGCAAATTGTAGGGGCACAACCTTTAAAATGTACCACATTCTAATTTCTAAATCTACAGCCCCATTACATACACTTCTCTTTGATCCAAAGAAAAAAAAAAGGTTTTTTTTGGCAAATAACCCCTTAAAAGATCCCATATTTGTAAATAACTCACTATATGATTTATATTTACGTATAACCTCCTTTAACTACAGTGTTATTTGCATATGACCTCTTAATTATGTGGGTTTACTTTGAATTCTATTTAAAATTAAATATTATTAATTTACATAAAATATGCAAATGTTGTTAAATGAAAATATTAATAACATGCTTAGTTAAAATACAAACATCTTATGAGAGAAATCGCATAAAATTTCATGCATAAACTTACTGTATAAAAAAAATATCTGTATTTTATGTAAAGCGAAAATATTTTAATTCAGACTAAACTCAAGACAGATCAATAATTAAGGGGGTCACACGCAAATACTATCATGGTTAAGAGGGCTATACACAAATATGAATTATATAGAAGATTATCAACAAATATGAAATATTTTAGGAGATTATTTTCAAACCCCCTCCAAGAAAAGAAAAAAGTACATACACTTCTAGAAGCACAGACATTGGACCAAATAAGAATCCCCTTAATAAATTCATAACGTCCGGCTCCAGCCAGCGTCCGTGGCAATAACACGTGCCAACATGCAACCACTAACAAGGCAGCACAACCAAGTACACGTCCGGCATCCAGACCGTTCGCTCTGACGGCACACGCGAGAACGGCCCGCTCCCGTTGTGGGACCCATGGCCCCTTCACGGAAGTCTCCTCCCACGTCAGCAGCAGCGGGACCCACCTCCCTTGGCTTGAAGACCACGGCAATTTCCACTGAAAAAATTCTTCTTATAAAAGCACCCCTCCCCTTCTCCCACTGGCACCCCCACCGGACCGATGCCCCAAAGCTTCCATCCCCGATGACGACGACGATGCCGCCGCCGGCGCATACCCACCATCATCGCCACTGTCACCGCTATGGCGCCGCCGCCCTCCTCCTTCTCCTCCTCTCCCTCCTCTGCTCTGCAGCTGCGCAGTCCCCGGGCTCCGGCTCCCCGGCCGGCTACAACGGCTGGAACGGGCGTTTCAACCCATCCATGGCCATCATCATCGTCGTCCTGATCAGCGCCTTCTTCTTCATGGGCTTCTTCTCCATCTACCTCCGCCAGTGCGGCGAGCGCGCCGACCCCTCCGTCCGCCCCGCCGGCGCCGCCGCGGGCGCGCGCTCCCGCCAGGCAGCCGTCCGCGGCCTCGACCCCGCCGTGATACAGACCTTCCCCACGCTGCTTTATGCTGACGTGAAGGGGCACAAGATCGGCAAGGACACACTGGAGTGCGCCGTCTGCCTCAGCGAGTTCGAGGACGACGACTCCCTCCGGCTCCTCCCCCGCTGCGACCACGTCTTCCACCCCGACTGCATCGACGCCTGGCTCTCCGCCCACACCACCTGCCCTGTTTGCCGCGCCAACCTCGCCCCCGACACCAACGCCCCCGCGCCCGTCCCCGCGCCTGTATCCGCGGAGGAGGCCCCCGCGGCGGCCGCTGCGGACGGCGGTGATGTCGGCGAGCATCAGAGGGAGGCGGCGCCCGACGATCCCCGTCCCCCGGTGCACGTCGCCATCACCATCGACGTGCCCCCGGCGCCGGAGACCCCTCGGAAGACGGCGGAGGCCTCCGCCTCGCCGGCGTTTGCCCAGGACCGCGTGGCGAGGGTCGAGAGCAAGAGCCGGCTGCCGTGGCGGTCGAAGTCGTCGGTGCGGCTGCAGCGGTTCCCGAGGTCGCATTCCACGGGGCACTCCATGGCGGTGGTGGTGCAGCCCGGGGAGGACTGCAAGCGGTACACCTTGAGATTGCCGGAGAACATCCGGAGGGACATCATGGCCGGGACGCTGCAGAGGTCGTCGAGCTGCGCCGCCTTCCCCAGCGCCGGGGAGGGCAGCACAAGGAAGGGGGCATTCGCCGGAGAGGGGAGCAGCCGCGGCGGCGCATCGATCGGGGGGATGAGCTTCAAGCTGAAGAGGTGGGATTGGGTGGCGAAGTCGGACCGGTGGGCGTTCTTGGCGAGGACCTTCTCCATGAGGACTCCCAGGGGGGACGCGGCGGCGGAGGGGTCGACGCGGCGGGGGGAAGGGTCCACCAAGAGAGGGTTGGACGGCGGCGAAGCGGCTGGGGAGGGTTCCTTCAAGGGGAAGGTGTTCTCCGGCGTCAGGATCCCCTTCGACTGCCTCAGCGGCGGCGGGGATGGCGCTCCCGGCGCCGCCCCGGGGTCCCCCACCAAGGCCGGGGGGGCGGCGAAGATTTGATAGCGTCGGCGTTGCGGTAATTGTCGTTTTGGTCCCTGTTGCTATCCTCTTTTGTGTTTTTTTTAGTGTACTGTGAAAGTGATGTCCACATTCATTTTTGAATTTTTTGGGGTTTTTTTTGAGAAGCTCGGAAGGGAGTAGGGTTGGGGGACAAATGCGGATTACTGGTATGTGGTCATGGGGTGACAGAACTGTAAATAAATGCATTTATGTACACGAGAAGGTTGGATTCTGTAATTCCT
Source organism: Zantedeschia hybrid cultivar (assembly GCA_030544215.1). Classification (NCBI taxonomy): domain Eukaryota; kingdom Viridiplantae; phylum Streptophyta; class Magnoliopsida; order Alismatales; family Araceae; genus Zantedeschia; species Zantedeschia hybrid cultivar. The sequence continues at coordinate 10,388,037 of JARZZO010000001.1, read as the reverse complement.
GCGAGCGTTTGGTTTCTCGGATTCCAGAAGTTGTTTTTTTGGCGGGGACGTCAAGAAAGGCTGCGGAGTTGGGTTGTTGGTTGAGTTGACCTTCCTTGTTGGTTACTCTTCATCTCCCTCATTGGCCACCAGCATGCTACAGGGATGTCACCTTTCGTGATACTGACGTCACCCTAACCATAGTTCCCTTTTCAGTGTCCCCAAATTCCTTCTCAAGAGAAAAAAAAAAAAGTGTCTCCAAATCTGGATTCAAACAAATCTGTAAAAATCTGGAGTTAGGTACAGGATTTGAAAATTTTGTAAAGAAATTGTGGAAGAAATGTTAATCTTTTGTTATGTGAAAATTACTCTTAGATGTAATGTCATATAAAAAATAATTGAAACACTTTATATATATTTTTAATGCCATAATTGTGATTTATTCATGAAAAATATGTTAAAATTAAAAAGCATGATTAAATTGTAGTCTTTTCAGAAAGTAGCAGATTTATGCTACAATGGGCAACAGCTGCAAAGAGGTCATATAATTCATAAGCAAACTAGTTGAACAAAAGAACTTTGGTACAATACTAGTTTTCTTGTTTTCTTTCTTTAGGGATGTCTGTCACCCTTTTCTTTGATGTTCTTAGGTGGGCTTTGGTCAAAAAAAAAAAAAAGGCAAGCTAAAATTCAACCTTAATTTCCTTATTCAACAGAGAAAAGATTGTGTAAAAAGGAAAATCATTAAGTTTAGACAGTAAGATTAGTCAAACTTCTCCCAGTAACCTCTTTTTTCTAAATCTAAGAAGTTCTAATTCAGGTATTTTGGGCCCTTAGCAGGTGTTCTTAAAACCTGACCTGATAGATAACACAGAAAGCTTTTTGAGTCAAAGGTCAGTGGTCTTATCATTCAGGCCAAAGCATGAAGTAGCAGACCATAATATTATATAATATAATTTAAAATTTCATCAACTAGAAAGCAAGAGGCAAATGACAAAAAACACCCAATATTTTAAAATTGTTCTATCATTCATGGAGTTTGGAATTGAGTTCAAATTTCTTATATATATGAAGATGGAAGAAGACATGAATTTAGATCCAAATAGTAATCTCTCTCTTTGGTGTGGGAGGCAGAGTTGGTCCTGACAGGGGTTCAACTCTCTCCCCTTGTAGTTGGGGTTGATCCGGTGGATGCCCTCCTCCATTCACCCCGGTTTACGGCGCAAAAGCCAATTCCGTCGTAAAAAAGAAAACATATGATTATATTTTAACTCTTAAAAATATAATATATTTATAAAAAAAGTTTCTCTAATTGAACTATTTATTTATAGATATGATTACATCTTTCCCTAAAATTATAATATGTCTACAAAAAGGACCCTCTAATCTTTTATTTATAAGCTCTTACAATTTCCCTTGATTTGGTGTGAGGCCCCAAGATGTTACAAAAAGGCCCTTGAGAGTGTTACTAAGAAGCCCTTCCAAAGGGCTTTTCTGTAAGAAAGTTGAGATTATGAGAGTGTATTTGTAAATAGTCGGATTTGGAGGAGTTAGTTACAATATCAAAAGTTTTGGAGGGTATAAGATCAAAAATTATAAACCCTCACAATCCCCTTGAATTTGGTGCAAGGCCCCAAATGTTACAATAACGCCGTTTAAAGTGTTAGAAAAAAGTCCCTCAAAAAAGCTTATTTGTAAGAAAGTTGGGATTGTGAGGATTTATTTATAAATTAATCATGTTAAAAAGAGTTATTTGTAATATCATATATTATTTGTGCACATTATCTGAGGTTTTGGTTCTCATTGCCTTTATCATATCAGATTTTGGAAAGACTAAAGTAGATTCTCATATAACTCAACTTCACAGGAAATCTGTACTTGGACCAAAATCTCATTCAAAATGAAAAAAGAAGCCCGTACTTGGACCAAAATCTTATTCAAATGAAAAAGATGGGCCTGCTTTCCAAGCTGTAAAATTCCTCATTGAAGACACAAGATGATCTCCTCTCATATTCCCATGTCATCTAAATAGAATCTGTACATTGGGAATCCATTCTTGGACATGAGAAAAGTATAGTCTTACAAAAATGCCCCCATTCTTGGTTAAGATTACAAATTTGAAAGTACTTGACCTTTAAGACCAGTCCTCTTCCCCTCATTTAGGGTTGTCAAGGGAGCCGTATCTAACTCCATGCCACTTAGGCTACGTTTGGTAACGATTCTATCAATAAACATTCAAGTAAGAAATAACTAGATTCTATATAACTTTTATACTTCTCAAAAAATCTATAAAATAGATGTTAGAGAATAACAAAAATATGCTTTAATCAATTTACCTAGACAAGTAAAAATTACTAAAAATAAAAGAAATTCACAATAAGTTTCGTCATTATCTCTTTACATATCTATAAAGTATATTTAAAATATTAAATAATTTATCTAAATAAATAAACACTGTTAAGACTAGAAGAACTTATTAAAAGACACAGTTGATCTGATAATTGGAGCAGAAGTCTATTTTCCATTTCTACTCTCGATATGATTAACCAGATATTTAGATACGTTTGTTGGATGTTGTATTTTGATAAACATTTAACTAATTGTATGTGGATCTAAATATTATCTAGATTCATGCATAGCCCTACTCATCTACAGAGAGTATCCCCTGAGCCCTCATTGTCTCAATTAGGAGCTTCTTGACCCCTCTTAAGGGTCCATTTGGTTACATTAAAATAGATTAGAGTGAAAAATGTTTTCTAAGCAAAACAATTTACAAGGAAAACAAAAACAGAATCAATCATTTGGTACTTCTAAAAACATTTTCTTGAAAAGTTTTTTATTTGTTTGTTTCCACATAAAACTTTTTCATAAAAATGATTTCATATATTTGTTTGCTTAGAAAATAATTTTCGGTTACAAAATCATTAACATATATAGAAATATTGTTTTAGGGATTTTTGCAGATAATTTCCTAAAAGATTTCATATTTATAACTAACCCCTTATATGATTCATATTTATGTATGACCTCTTAACTATGATATTATTTGTCTATAACCTCCTTAACTATGCGAGGTTATTTTGAATTTTATCTAAGATTCCATTTGGTTATACGTAAAACATATTTAAATAGAAAATAATTTTTAAGAAAACTAATATATAAGAAAAATAAAAACACAATAAATATTGTTCTAAAAATCTTTTCACTTATTTGTTTTTTTGTAAAAGAATTTGAACTATGTGATCAAAGACTTATGAGATTACTAATATAGATAACATAGTCAATTGACTGTTTTTTTTCTAAGTTAAGAGAACAACCAACTCGGTCTTTGATCATGTTACACTTCGGATTTGGTTCATTTTTATTTTTTTTTCAACTTAGAGTCTGACCACGTAATCTCGGAACAATCTCTACTATAATAAATAGATATGAGAACTAAACAATATCAAGACGATTTAAATAAATGTCATAACTATCAATCAATCTAAAATATCCAAATATAGTCAATACCAAAATTCACAAATTACAATATCTATCAATTTGTATATAAATTCTCAATCTCACTAAATAAAGAAAAAGACATCATTCTCTCATTATCCTTATTACATCAAATTTAAGAAAATTATAAATTTAAATCTAGATAATCTCATGAAGATGTCAAATGTCTCAATTAGAAGTCTCCTCAAATTTCATATTCTCTTTCTCAAACTATAAAAATGTTATTAAGATTTATGAATACAACCACTCAGTAGACTTCAAACCATCAACATAACTTAACATATAGTAAATTTTAAAAATCACATTATACAATTATACTAAACATGATTTTACACACTTCTACACATAACTCAAATAATAATATGATACAAAATATGATCATATATAAACTTATCAAATCAAATGTGTTTTTTAATAGCATGCATAGATCGACTAACGTATAGCATATATAGTATGATCAGATTCTTATATAACAGAATAAGTCTACTAAGTATGATCAGAACATATCATATATCGAATTGAACATATAGCAAATTTATCATGACATGGTAGCTTATCAAATCAGAATTTATATTATCAGAATAGCTAATCAGAATGAACATATATTCTTAATCAAATAGGCTGAGATCTAAATCACTGAATGTAGATGTCAAAAGAACAACTTAAGCTGATCATAAACTGAATCAAGTGGATTTAAACAGTAAATTATATTTCATATTTATGTGTTAAACCAATCAAATCAAAACATATCAAATATACATGCATCTAATCATTATATAAGAAGTCGAATAAACAAATATCAGAACATATAGGCAAGTGTTCTAAGATCTTGGCACATGCATAGTTTGAAAGTCTATTGTCCACCTCGGATGACTGTAAAAAAAACACAATCATCGGAATTTTTTCGTCGCCCACAGACAGAACTCATCTACGGACGTTTATGAAACGAGTTCCAAATTTCTTAAGATGATAATATCCAAACATATATCAAATAAATATAGCACAAACATATTTTCACAGATTTTATGATGATCATAGATCTCGAAATTAAATTGGCATAGTGATACTTACATATAAGAGTTAAAATATATATTTTTATATACAAAATAGTCAATTAAAGAGTCAACATGGTCATATAGATGGATAATCAGAGTAAAGCTGATCAAAATAAGATGTTGAACATAAAATATAGTCAAAGAAAGTTTCTTAAAATTTTCGGAATAACAAATATATTTTTCGCCATCAAAACTAATTTTTAGAGCTAAAAAATTAACAAATAAGCCGAATATAAAAAAAATTCAAAGAATTATCAAACTTGGAGAACATTATGAATATGTTATATTTAAAGTGTGGATAAGTTTCATCAATTTCTGTATTGATTTGATATGATTTTAGACTCCTATTTCGATTCCGAAAATTCAATTTAAATAGAATTTCAGCAAATCAAAATATAGTATAAAATAAATAGCAAAAGAGGTCATAAAATTTCTACAAATTTGTAGAGACGTCAATGATAGTATAACAAAGATCTCCACAAAATTTGTTATGATTTGAGCATATGAATAAAGTGAGATATAAGATTCACAAATTGAGATTTCAAAACTGTCATGACAGATTATATAGCCTTAGAAGTATATTATGGAATAAATATTGAACAAATTCAAAAAATTATAAAATTTATTGGACATTAAATATAACATGAGAAGTAGACTTTTGTTAAAATATTAGCTCAATTGGGCATCGGACAAGAGAGAACAAATATCTATAACTCATTTGATCATAATTGGAAACAAGACAGATTGAATGGATAGATTGCACAGGTTGAAATAATAATCATAAAATAAATAGTAAAGAAGATCATAAAAATATGAAACTTGATAATCATGAAGAAGACATATAGATCAAACATCTTAATAATTGATTAGCTTTTGAAAGACTTTAAAAATAATATAATTTTTAATACAAAATAAATCATGTTTAAAATTATCTATCTACCTCTTAAAGAAAGATCAACTCGTAGTTCGCCTATAGTTTCTTTGTTATTTAATCACAGTTTCTTCATCTTATAAATTCATTTTTACATTCTTTAAACTCTTTCCCACGTTATCTAAACCTTTAATAATACAAAACATTAATTAAAATCAAATTTTAAAAAAAAATAATTATGAATCTACTATATTCTCTCAAGAACACCACATAAACTTACCTTTGGAAGAGAATTGTATGCAATAGAGTGTAAATACGATCATAAGGCTCTATTTATACTTATTTTTCTTCCTAATACAACCACTAACACCCTTTTTTTTGCTAGAGTTGAACTCCATCTCCTCGTGACTTTATGTCTAAGTCAAAATCACTTCCCAATGCAAATCAGACTCTGTTTACGCCACACACAGTTTTCCTTTCTGAAACCCTTTAAATTTTACTATTTAAACGTCTGAATTAGAAAAATATTTCTTCTACAAAATTTTATAACATTTTATTATCTTTCTAATGCTATCAACCTCACTATTTTTGAACATCTATGCAAAATATATGCCTATTTTACTAACCTGCTGTCCTGAATACTCTAAACTTAGCAATCTGACATATTTTCTTCCTATACAAATATATCCAGATTCTGACTAGTAAATGATTTATTTTAAATATATGATCTTCATAAAACTTCTAAAATTTGAAGTCATCATTCTAATGGGAGTTATATTACTTAATTTTAAATTTTATATATGAAATTATACTTAAAATACTCAGACTGTGTCAAATAAATATGTATACAGAATCCTAGTTCAAGTAAGATTTCAATTATGGCTTTCTACCTATTAATTATAATCTTAATTACATTAATTTTTTTATTATGTTCTACTTTTAATTTATGTCATATATAACTTTTCAGGTCATAGTTAATTTTGATTATATCATCTTTTATTTTTTAATTCAAATTCTAGTCTAATTAAGACTTGTTCTTTATGGGTTGTCCTTTCTAAAACTGATCATCGATATTTTTGACTATTGAAACGTCTGAATTAGTTAAAATGATCTTTTATAAAATCATATATCTTTTTATTCTCTTTCTAACGATACCAACTATACCTTAATCAGAATTTTCTATAAAAAGTTGTTATTATTTTACTATGTTGTTGTTTAATGTATCCTCCCATAATTTGAACTAAATTAGTGGACTATTCTTAGTAGTATAATTTACCTAATAAACTTTCATAATTGAGTTAATTGGACTAAATTAATTTACTTAAACTCACTAATAGACTCTTATAATTAATTATTGATCTAATTTAAATTAATTAAATTCATTAATAGGATGTAAAAATGCGGGACATAACATTCTCTCATTCTTAAAGAAATTTCGTCGTCGAAATTTGATAGATTCTAATTATCTAGTTTTATATTAATAGATTATTTATATTGATTTCTAAACTCCTAAATAAGATTAAGGGATTACTCAATCACGATTATATCACTACGATAAATAGATGTATATCTGTGGAGTATTTGTAATGCGATTAATACACTTTTGATTTAATATGTCCATAGACTTGAAATCAAATTTAGTTAATCAACCTGATTAATCAATAGAAAAACTTATCTTGACATAATTAAGGACATAGGATGACAAGAGATCAATGACTAACTAACTCTCATACGGTTGAGTACGTACCAAAATAATTATGATACAGATCATGATCATAACAATCATATCATGGTTTATAATTACTCCCTAAAAGTACTTGAATATCATAAGTGTATGTGAATTAACTCTTATGGATATTTTCAACTTGAGATACATAGAGTCCTAACATCACACTACGTTGCTAAAGAATCATCTATACTTTAAATAATTATAATATTTTAGAGATCTAATGAAAATCATGAGTCATCGATATTTTGCTTCTAATATGAGAGTTTTAAGAAGATGGATCAAATCCCTAATCAGGATAATGTGCTTAATTCCCAGATATCCTTCATAGGACCACTTTCCTAACTAATTTATAGATTACATATGCATAGCAAATTTACTCATCATAGAACTTGTAACGACCCGCCACCCTATGATCGGAAACCCGATCACTAAATGAGTGCCGAATCATTATCCACGGTCTCACACCCGGATCTCATACACATGTCTGGAGGAGTAAGCGTTAAACAAGACTAAATATAACAATCACACGGACTTCAAGGAAATTACAAGTGCGCAGGAAGGAAATTAATAATGTCCGTACACAGTCCAACAATAATTATATAGTCCAAAGAATTAAATAAGTACAGGCAGAAACAAAGTACAACAACATCGGGGCATATCCCGGAACTGAGATAGCTGCTGGTCCGCACACCAAGGAGAACACCACACGCCGTCACTCGTCAAGAGGTCCACACCTGAAACCGCAGGGAGTGAGCCACACCAAAATTGGGCTCAGTAGAGATCATCCGATCCCCCGCCTCCCACTCACACACCGACAAGTATAGCAATAACAAATATAGATAAACTAAGTAAGTAAAGCTGTAATCACTACTATCAAATCTCGGTATAAACCACATGCATTCGAGATGTGACATGCATAACTCTAGAATCATTCTACCAAGGAGCCTACAACCAGCGTCTTGGCAAAACACGCCAACCACACAACCGAGAGTGGGAACACGCCAACCAACAACCGAAAGTGGGAAACACCGACCAACAACCGAAAGTGAGAAACACCGACCCGTTGAGACCAAACAGTAACCCCTCGGATAGCACGCTAGCTACTCCGGCCCAACTGGCTCAGGTGGTTACTCCTTCCCCCAGCACGAGTGACACTCCACAGGTACCATTCCGACACCGGTACTAGCTAACCCCCGGGTTCACCAGGTGACCCTCACTCACTAGGCGTCACCCCGCCACTGCTCCCACCGGCGCTGTGTCCCACCCACACCGACACAAGGTGACAAAGCGCTATAACTGTCACTCTAGGTCCACAGACGCACGAAACATAAACACGGTGCGATCCGATCACATAGAATCTAACGTCATCGAGTACATTTCTAAGCATGCGATTCGGTTACGTAAGAATCCTCATCCTCGAGTACGATTACAATCATACAATTATCCAAACTATCTAACAGCGTAAACACATATTAATAGCATGAATTAATGTGATTCTGTCTTGAACCGCGTCGCCCAAGGCCGATGCCATTCAAGCCTCCTAAACTGGTTCGTGTGAAAACTGGCCTCGGAAGTGGCCTAAAAGGCGTCGTGCCTAGTCGCCGTCTTTTAAAATGCGTCGTTGTCCCTGGTCGCCTGTTAGCGACAGAAACAGAGACAAACTACGGTTAAATCTCTTAAAACGCGTCGTCCTGGGAAGCCGCCATTTGAAAGGCATCGCTGTCCCTGGACGCTATTTAACACAGGAGTCCATTCTAACAGAAACCGCTTCTAGGACATTTCTGCCTGAATGGCGTCGTTCTAGGAAGCCGCCATTTGAAATGGCGTTGTCCTAGCACGACGTCATTTAGGGCCAGAAGTTGGTTTCCTGCAACTCGACCCGAGGGTCCCCTTTTAATCCCAAATTCACCCCAAAACATCAAAGAGGGGGAAAACGAAGAGGGAAACTAAACCACCATGTGAAACCCATAATTCCTCATTCATAAAAACGGTCATTTCCACCAAGAAACCCTCTTAACATGTTCATTCTACTCAAAATCCCCATACACGCGTCATGATTTACACGGGAAAACACGGATGAAACAACTACAATACATGCAAGGTTCGTCCCCCTACCGGTTACTTGAACTCCTCCTGGCTCCGTGCCGCCGAACCGCCGCACCGCAGACCGCCGCCGGTACCTCCGAGGACGTCGTCACTCCGCCGGGACGTCGGCCGCCGTCCGGAGAATGAAGCACCGCGAAGGAAGTGGTGGTGGTAGTGGTGAGAGGTAGAGAAGTGTTGAAGTGGTGGAAGAGGAAGAAAAGGAAGGGAAGGGAAAAGAGGGATCGGAGGGGGCGGAGAGAGGGAAGAGAGAGAGTGAGAGGGAAAAAATGAGAGAAAGGAGGGAAGGCTCGCGGGGTGAATCTGAAACAGGGTAAAACGCGTCGTGCAAGACAGATGTCTATCAGATGACAGGACGGGCCGTATCCTGACAGAGATTGAAACGCGGCGCCCATCAACGACGCCGTTCAGACAATAGGACCGGCGCCGTACACTGACAACCCAGGGTCGTACTCTGAATGGCGTCGCCCAACAAGGACGTCGTTTAGACGACACGACAGAGGCCGTACTCTCGCGGCCCGAAATCCGCCCACGTGGCGCCTACGTGGCACAACATCAACTTAACTAAATGACGTCCACCTAGCAAGACGCCGTTTGAAAGGCGTCATGCATCCTAGACGTCATTTAGAAGGCACTCCCCAGACCCAGCAGGGCCCAAACCAGGGGATCCGACCCGAAACCGACCCGAAAACTGAACCAGAATCCTTAATCCTTACATACTCCCCCCCTTAAAAAGAATTTCGTCCCCGAAATTGCCTGCTACAATTAACGAGGACGAAAGATAGAAATACAAGCTCACAAGGGAACTTACCAGAAAAGGTAGGGAAACTGTTCCCGCATCTCATCCTCGTGCTCCTAGGTCGCCTCGCCCTCGGAGCGATACTACCAAATCACCTTAATCCAGAGGTACAACCTTTTTCCGGAGGACCTGTTCCCTGCGATCCTCAATGCGTACTGGAAACTCTAGAAAGGACAAGTCCTCAGCGACTTCCAACTTTGAAAAATCTAAAACATGGGATGAATCCTGAACATATCTCCTCAGCAACGAAACATAGAACATATTGTGCACCCCTGCAAGGCTGGGCGGCAAGGCTAGCTGGTATGCCGTTTCCCCAATTCAAGCAAGAATGGAAAAATGCCCAATATATCGCGGACTCAGCTTACTTCGCTTCCTGAATCTCATCACACCCTTAGAGGGTGAGACTCGGAGAAACACATGGTCCCCAACCTCTAAATCAAGCGGTTTCCTACAGATGTCTGCATAACTCTTCTGTCTGTTCTGAGCTGTAATTAATTTCCACTATACCACTCTGACAACCTCAGCACACTGCTATACCAACTCTGGTCCTGCTATCTGCCTCTTGCCAATCTCAGACCAATTCACAGGGGATCGACACGGCCGTCTGTTCAATGCCTCATAAGGCGCCATGCCGATTCTAGGATGGTAACTGTTGTTGTAAGCAAACTCCACTGAAGACAAGCGTTGCTCCCAAGAACCTCCCTAGTCTAGGCAACATGCCTTGAGCACATCCTCAAGAGTCTGTATGGTCCTCTCCGACTACCCATCAGTCTCGGGATGATAGGCCGAGCTGAAGGCTAACTACGTGCTCAAGGCCTTCCGAAAACTCTTCCAGAACTTAGAAGTAAATCTCGAATCCCGGTCTGACACGATGGATAAGGGCACATCGTGCAGATAGATGATCCGATCCACAAACTGTTTAGCCAACTTACCGACTGACCAGTCCTTCCTAATAGTCAGGAAGTGTACTGACTTGGTCAATCGATCAATAATGACCTAGCTCGCGTCTCTTCTGCCAGGGGATACAGGTAATCCCATCACAAAGTCCATAGTCACATGCTCCCATATCCATTCTGGGATCGGCAAAGGCTGCAACAACCCTCCTGGTCTCTGATGTTCTGCCTTAACCTGCTGACAAGTCATGCACCTAACCACATAATCAGCCACACCCTTCTTCATATCAGGCCACAAAGTGCCTCCTCAAACAATGATACATCTTAATCGTTCCGGGATGCACTACATATCTAGAACGGTGCGCCTCATCAAGGACACTCCTGCGCACGTCCTCCTTGGTTGGAACATAGAGTCTACTTCTAAACCTGACTATACCATCATCCCACAATTCTACGCCGGTAATACAGATCGCATCAATCACCCTCACCGATCACACTCTCACACGGGGCTCCACACAACCTGTTAATCAAATCAATACTAAGTTAACTATGATCCACAATTCTGCCGAAAACTGATAAACCGAAATAACCATTCATTAACCTTACAAGGTACATATTACAAAACTGATTCTCCTCTATGTCCAAAATACATAAAGAGTGAGTACCATAAGAGTTCACAACTACTACCTAATAAGATAAGATAAAAGTGCTCGCCTAGCCCGACATCTCGGACCTCTACTACAAGAACACACAACACCACTCTAGGTCCCGGGCTCCTACTGACCACTCGATTCCTAGCCTGTCTTATTCTTCTGGGGACAGTTCCTCATAAAATGTCCCTTCCTACCACAGCCAAAACAGCTACCAGCGGCCAATGGACACATCCGATTGCCATGATGCCTGCCACAACGGGGACAATAATCCGCCGCATCCTGTCTCGTTTCCTGCTGCCTGCTAGCCACAGTCTGCATCTACTGAATCGAACCGTCTTCATCCTCATCATTAAGCATCTCTTGGGATCCGAACTCAAAGGAACTCAAACTGCCTGACGAAAAGACCGCTGATTTGTTCTTACTTTGCTGCTTCCTTCGTGCTGATCGCTCCAACTCTTTCGCCATTTGTTGAAATTGAGTCTCCACCGCTGTTGCGCACCGAACCGCTGATGCCAGATCTCTACAACAATGAGATGTCACCATAGTCCTCAGATCATACCGGAGTCCATCCACAAATCTCTCTGTTCTACGTTCCTCATGCTCAGATATGTGTGGAACGAATCTTCCAAGAGCCACAAACTTCATATGATACTCTAAAACTGACATGTCATTATGTACCAATTCCATAAACTCCCTTTCCTTGGCCCTCTGAACGTGCCTCGAAAAATACTGTCCACTAAACTCTCTCACAAATACCTCCCAAGGAATCTCTCTCAAAGACCTATCTGCAAACATCATTCTCTTGATAGTGATCCACCAATCATAAGCGTCGTCCTTCAACAAGTAGGTTGCCAACATGGTCTTGTCATTCTCAGCACATTCAAAAACATCAAATGCCTTCTCCACTTCCTTAATCCAATGAGCTACTTCGTCTGGGACTGGTTGACCCGTGAAAGAAGGGGTCTTCAACTTCAGGAACCGCTCCATCACCGTGGACTGACCACCTCGGGAATTGGATCCCTCACCACCATCTCCCTGTTGGTATCTAGACATAGCCCCAATCATGGCTTCCATAAAACGATCCACATTATGCCCCTCTGCCCCCAAACTACCATCGTCTGCTCCCGTACCACGAGCCAACGGAACTCTCCTCCTCGACGCCATCACTACCCCTCGAACACAAAAATCGAAACAAACACGTCAAAACCTATCAATCTACACCAGCAGCCATCGCCTGTATAGACTCGTACTTATTGTTGGACTATGATATCTAATCTAGTTTACCACATACTCGACCAGACTGAGCTCTGATACCAATTGTAACGATCTGCCACCCTATGATCGGAAACCCGATCACTAAATGGATACCGAATCATTATCCACGGTCTCACACCCGGATCTCATACACACGTCTGGAGGAGTAAGCGTTAAACAAGGCTAAATATAACAATCACACGGACTTCAAGGAAATTACAAGTGCGCAGGAAGGAAATTAATAATGTCCGTACACAGTCCAACAATAATTACATAGTCCAAGGAATTAAATAAGTACAGGCAGAAGCAAAGTACAACAACATCGGAGCATACCCCGGAACTGAGATAGCTGCTGGTCCGCACACCAAGGAGAACACCACACGCCGTCACTCGCCAAGAGGTTCACACCTGAAACCGCAGGGAGTGAGCCACACCAGAATTGGGATCAGTAGAGATCATCCGATTCCCCGCCTCCCACTCACACACCCACAAGTACAGCAATAACAAATATAGATAAACTAAGCAAGTAAAGCTGTAATCACTACTCTCAAATCTCGGTATAAACCACGTGCATTCGAGATGTGACATGCATAATTCTAGAATCATTCTACCAAGGAGCCTACAACCAGCATCTCGGCAAAATACGCCAACAACATAACCGAGAGTGGGAACACGCCAACCAACAACCGAAAGTGGGAACACGCCAACCAACAACCGAAAGTGGGAAACACCGACCAACAACCGAAAGTGGGAAACACCGATCCGCTAAGACCAAACAGTAACCCCTCAGATAGCACGCTAGCTACTCCGGCCCAACTGGCTCAGGTGGTTACTCCTTCCCCCAGTACGAGTGACACTCCACAGGTACCATTCCGACACCGGTACTAGCTAACCCCGGGGTTCACCAGGTGACCCTCACTCACTAGGCGTCACCCCGCCACTGCTCCCACCGGCGCTGTGTCCCACCCACACCGACACAGGATGACAAAGCGCTACAACTGTCACTCTAGGTCCACAATCGCACGAAACATAAACACGGTGCGATCCGATCACATAGAATCTAACGTCATCGAGTACATTTCTAAGCATGCGATTCGGTCATGTAAGAATCCTCATCCTCGAGTACGATTACAATCATGCAATTATCCAAACTATCTAATAGTGTAAACACATATTAATAGCATGAATTAATGTGATTCTGTCTTGAATCACGTCGCCCAAGGCCGACGCCATTCAAGCGTCCTAAACTGGTTCGTGTGAAAACTGACCTCGAAAGTGGCCTAAAAGGCGTCGTGCCTAGTCGCCGTCTTTTAAAATGCGTCGTTGTCCCTGGTCGCCTGTTAGCGACAGAAACAGAGACAAACTACGGTTAAATCTCTTAAAACGCGTCGTCCTGGGAAGCCGCCATTTGAAAGGCGTCGCTGTCCCTAGACGCTATTTAACACAGGAGTTCATTCTAACAGAAACCGCTTCTGGGACATTTCTGCCTGAACGGTGTCGTCCTAGGAAGCCGCCATTTGAAATGGCGTCGTCCTAGCGCGACGTCATTTAGGGCCAGAAGCCGATTTCCTGCAACTCGACCCGAGAGTCCCCTTTTAACCCCAAATTCACCCCAAAACATCCAAGAGGGGGAAAACGAAGAGGGAAACTAAACCACCATGTGAAACCCATAATTTCTCATTAATAAAAACGGTCATTTCCACCAAGAAACCCTCTTAACATGTTCATTATACTCAAAATCCCCATACACGCATCATGATTTACACGGGAAAACACGGATGAAACAACTACAATACATGCAAGGTTCGTGTCCCTACCGGTTACTTGAACTCCTCTTGGCTCCGTACCGCCGAACCGCCGCACCGCAGACCGCCGCCGGTACTTCCGAAGACGTCGTCACTCCGCCGGGACATCGGCCGCCGCCCGGAGAATGAAGCGCCGCGAAGGAAGTGGTGGTGGTAGTGGTGAGAGGTGTTGGAGTGGTGGAAGAGGAAGAAAAGGAAGGGAAGGGAAAAGAGGGATCGGAGGGGGTGGAGAGAGGGAAGAGAGAGAGTGAGAGGGAGAAAATGAGAGAAAGGAGGGAATGCTCGCGAGGTGAATCTGAAACAGGGTAAAACGCGTCGTGCAAGACAGACTCCTATCAGATGACAGGACGGGCCGTATCCTGACAGAGACTGAAACGCGTCGCCCATCAACGACGCCGTTCAGACGACAGGACCGGCGTCGTACACTGACAACTCAGGGTCGTACTCTGTATGGCGTCGCCCAACAAGGACGCCGTTCAGACGACACGACAGGGGCCGTACTCTCGCGGCCCGAAGCCCGCCCACGTGGCGCCTACGTGGCATAACAACAACCTAACTAAATGGCGTCCACCAAGTAAGACGCCATTTGAAAGACGTCGTTCATCCTAGACGTCATTTAGAAGGCACTCCCCAGACCCATCAGGACCCAAACCAGGGGATCCGGCCCGAAACCGACCCGAAAACTGAACCCGAATCTTCAATCCTTACAGAACTAGTAGTAATATACATTTATATTCAAAGGTAATACCTAAATAATAGCATAAAGGACTTAAATATATGCCTATAGATGGCCTAAATGATCATTTTGAAAGGATTATATACATGTCTACAAGTATCTTATACTGTAGCACCACTATCAAATGAACTCATATCCAGTGTGGTCTTTATATTTTTTTGTAAAAGTACCAACGTTTAAAAGATCAGTTGCATAATATGATTCTAATTACTCATCTAAAAAGTAGATTTAAGATCATCGACATCCAATCAAACAAATATCATGAAATTAGATATGAGTCACTTATAAAATTTAGAGGCACTATCTTATATTAACATTTTAATGAGTTAACTGATTCTTTGTAGTTCAAAGAAAACACAAGTAAATATAGATGAATAGATTATTAATTAAATATAAAAATGTATGTTGTGGTCAAAGTATTGTAGAGACGCTAATTTTGACCTCACACTGAGTAAATTTCATGTCACAATTATAATGCTCCGAAATAGTCTGACTTTTAATCATTAATTAATTTTTATTGATTTTCTGAGAATTTTTTGATTAATGTCGCCCTAGGTCGACGCCATTTAGATTTCTAACTGAAATGCCCTCTCCCTCCCTCTCTTGGCCTTTTTGCTCTTCTTCCCTCTTTCTCGTTCTGCAAACCCTCTCTCCCTTTCTCCCTCTCTCCTTATGCTCTCTCTCTCTCTCTCTCTCTCTCTCTCTCTCTCTCCCGTTCTCCCTTCATCCCTCTCTCTTTCTCTCTCCCCGTGCACTACTGGTAGAAGCTTTGTGAGGCTCGGGTGGTGCAGTGAGCTGGCGTGGGTGCGTGGCAAGCGCGGGAGCAAGGCTGCGCACAGACGGGGCTCGGGCACTGAAGCGCAGGGGCACTTTGCTGCGGGTGTTGTGGATCGACGCTGGGCTCTGCGTGGCTGGCATGGTAGGCGAGGCGTGGAGCTGAGGGCGCCACGTGGTGGCAGCTGAGCGGGAATGCCCGCCTCACGCAGGCATGGGCGACGAGGAGTTGTGGTGGCAAAACGTGCAGCTTTGCCGCGTGCCAACGCGTGCGATGGTAGGGCTGTGGGAGTGCTCCGCGTGGCTCTGGCGCGTCCCGACAACTGCTGCTGGCGCGATCGCGCAATGCTGCGTGGCGGTAGCCTTCTCCCTGGGGGCGGCGACAGAGAAAGTGAGAGAGAGAGAGAGAGAGGGAGCGCAGAGAGAGAGGAAAAGGAAGAGAGAGAGAGAGAGAGAGCTAAAGGGAAAGAGAGAAAGAGAGAGTGTGAGGGAGAGAGAAAGAGCTGGGAAAGAGAGACAAAGAGAGAAGACACCGGGAGAGAGAGAGTAAAGTGAAAAATAAATAAAAAGTTTTTGAAAACCAGAGGAGAGAGAGAGAAATAGGAAAAGAGAGAGATTCGACTAGGGGAGGTTGTGGAGAATTTAAAAAATTCCAAAAGTATTTTTTTCCTCCCTCCTCCTATAGTTTTATAAAAGAGAGTATCAAATTTTGAATTTCAAAAAGGTAATAAATATGCTATTAAGCTCCCTCTTGACTAGAGGCTCCTCTTTGAAAACCATGAATGTTTATTTAGAAATTTGAATTTAAAGAGAGATATTTGATTTTGATTTTTGAAATTTAGATTTTGAGTAATAAATATTATTTTCAAAATTTGAATTTTGAATTTTGAAATCTAAATTTTAAAAACAATAAATATTATTTTTGAATTTCAAAATTTCAATTTATCTCTCTCTTTTAACTGGCATGTGGACCCCTTTTGAAGAGCAAAAATAGAATCCTTTTCTTTTCGAGATTCGAACCATGATCACTTCATTGAAATCAAAGTGGTATGACCATTCTACCATCTGCTTGCTCATATCTTGAATTCACATAAAATATTAGGTAAGTTCATACAACAATCAATAAATCATTCAAATGTAGATTAAATAATTGCCGAGAAATTCTTATTTAAGAATGAAATTGTTACATTCACTTAATCTATGAAATGATGATATATGAAATTTAAATTTTACAAATTAATATTTTTGAAAGCATAATTGATTTATCTATCATTCCATACGTTTTTGTACATAAAAGTGACAGTATAGTACGTAAATTTTATCTATTATTTATCTAAAAATGTGTACTTATCACAGCCCCAACTTAATCATTGCTAGTCCCTTAATAATGAAATCATCAAAAATTTGAGACTACCATGATTAATAACAAGAATCAAACTTCATTTTAAAGGATATCTATTACAAATGGTAGATAATTTGAATTAAAGTTTTTCATTTTCCCACCCACTATACTTGGAATCAAGACAGGTGATTGTGCATATCATTTGAGGTGTTTGGAGTTCATTTCTATCATATTTGGTATATCGTTACCTTCGCTGACCTTTGGTGAAGAATTACCCAAGGGAGAGAAAAAAAAAAGAGATCTTCAGATTGGTTAGTTAGGCCCGTTATTCGGTTCTCGCACCAATTCAACACTTTTTAGAATTTAGTCTTATTTTGTTGTGAAGGATTTTTTGATTTAGCGCGATTGTTTTTTTTTTTTTCCTCATTTGATTGCGCTTTGAGAGTGCGTACTTTTTACCACCCTTTTTACTTTGCCTGAGGGAAGGGTGCGTATTTTTTTGCCACCGTCCTTACTTTGGCTCTTTTGAAGTATATTTATTTGATTTTCATATTTCTAATTGCCCCTTTTTAGAGATGACCGCCTCCTTAAAGTGCTAAGCGGATTAGTCTCCTATTATGAATCAACTTCCCTTTTGTTTTGACCTAAAAATAAAAATAAAATGGGTAATCCTACATTTCGGATCAACTCTAGCAACTCTACATTTTCAGGATTTTCTATTCTTTCCAAGTTACCGTGTGTGTGTGAAAATCATCCCATCGTGACTCTTTGTGGAGAGGGGTTAATTCAAACTTTTACTCAACTTTGTAGTTCAATATTGATTTGTTTAAGACATCCTAAATGAAGCATGATGGATAAAAATCTCCGTTGGAGTGTGAAAATAAAGAAATTTTTGAAAATTGTGTGAAAAATGAAAAAAAAATTTAAAAAATTGTGTTCATTTTAAATGATTATTCAATATGCACTATGATTCTCTCCCTCAACTTGAATGACATTATCCTTAATGGCATGGTAATGGAAAGAATTATTTAACATGAAATACATAATGAGGAAAGATACAACCTGTGGTATGTGCGAGGCTTCTTTATGTACACCAATGTAGATGATTTCAATTTCCTAAAAATAAAAGAATTAGAATAAAAATGAGGAGATTGAGTTGCCTTCCAATAAGCACTAAGTTTAACGTCTTCAACCAGACGAAAGCATATTTATTGTGGATCACTCAGCTTTATAGATTCCAATGGATAATTTTGAATGTTTTTAATGTAAGGTTTTAAGCGTTGTCCATTAACAATGAATGTTTGCCCATTTTTTGGATCCATAATCTTGACAACATTATGATCAAAGGCTTTAATTATCAAGAATGGCCCATCCCATCTTGATTTTAATTTCTCAGGAAACAAATACAGCCTAGAGTTAAATAGCCAGACTTTTTGGTTAGGATGGAAAGATTTCCTCACAATATATTTGTCATAAAAAGCTTTAGTTTTGACTTTATAGATTTTTGAATTTTCATAGACTTCATTGCACATTTCATCTAATTCACTAAATTGTAAGGTTCTATATGAACAGGCTTGGGTTAGGTTAATGTTGACTTGTTTGATAGTTCAATATGCTCTGTGTTCTAAATATATTGGGAGATGACAGACTTTTCCAAAGACTAGCCTTTATGGTGACATGCCAATAGGAGTTTTGTATGCAGTCCGATAGACCCACAAAGTATCATCTAACCTTTCGGACTAATCTTTTCTATCGGGCCTAACAAACTTTTGTAAGATATTTTTTATTTCTCTATTAGATATTTCCACTTGGCCACTAATTTGGAGATGGTAAGAGGTAAGAAGCTTATGAGTAATCCTACATCTTTTGAGCAATACTCGAAATTTGGAATGAGTGAAATACGAACCCCTATCACTAATGATAGCCTTGGGCCTTCCGAACCTAGATAAAGATGTTCTTCTGAACAAATTTCATTACCACCTTATAATCATTGGTCCGGGTAGCTATTGTTTCAATCTATTTAGAAACATAATCCAGTGCCACAAAGATGTATTCGTATCCAAAATATGGTGGAAAATGACCTATGAAATCTATTCCCCAAACATCAAAAATTTCAACCACTACGATTGGATTGAGTGGCATCATATCTCTTTTGGCCATGTTCCTAACAGTTTGACATCTTAAGCACATTTTACTGAATTCATATGCATCTTTAAAAAGTGTAGACCAATAGAAACCGCTTTGTAGAACTTTTGCTGTGATTTTCTTTCCTGAGAAATGACCTCTACAAGCAAGGTTGTGGCAAAAATTTAAGACACTTTGTTATTCTTCTTCAGGGACACATCTACAGATGATTTGATCTGGACAAATTTTAAAGAATTAACCAGAATCAATATTTTTCTTAAGAGAATAATTTATCTTTTTCATTTCTTATCCATCATTGAGGAAGTTGGCCGGTCACCTTAAAATTCACAATATGTGCATATTATGGTAATGAAGTGTGAGAAATGACCAATAGATGTTCATCAGGAAATGAATCATTCATTGGTTCATTATTTGAAATCATGATTCAGGAGAGATGGTCAGCTACCACGTTCTCGAATCCCTTTTTGTCCCGAATCTCCAAATCAAATTCTTGGAGGAATAGGATCCACCTGATTAATCTTGATTTGACATCTTTCTTGCTTAACAAATATTTCAATGCTGAGTGATCATAATAAATTATCACTTTTGCCCTCAAAAGGTAAAAACGAAATTTCTCTAAGAAAAAAACGATAGCTAACAATTCTTTCTCTGTAGCGGTATAGTTCATCTGAGCATCTACAAGTGTACGACTTGCATAATAAATCACCACAGACTTTTTATTAATTCTTTGTCCCAGTATTACCCCCATAGCATAATTAGAAGCATCACACATTATTCTAAATGACAAAGACCAATCAAGAGATTGAAGAATGGGAGCCTTGGTCAGAACCTTTTTTAAAGATTTGAATGCCTCTACGCATCGTTCATCAAGATGGAATGGGACATCTTTGGCTTAGCATCTCTCTACTAGGCTTAGCATTATCCTCTAGATAGATGTGATGCATACATGTGGTTGGACTTATTCCTTTCAAATCAGCTATAGACCACCCTATGACTTCTTTGTGAGTTCGGAGGACTTCAATGAGTTGTTCCTCCTGGATAGAGATCAGCTGGTATGATCACATGCAGGATTTCAGACGGGTCCAAAAAGATATATTTGAGAGAATGGTAAAGGTTTAAGTTCCAACTGAGGAGGGACATGGAAGGATGGGAGACTAGGTTCTAGATTGAGTTCAGGTAAAGGTTCAACCTTATTGAGCCGCCAGACCTTTTTACTCCAATCAGTTGTGGACATTAGCTCATCTACTTCTTCAAATTAAGTCAAAGGGGATGTTTCTAAGATGTTATCAATTACATCAATTGCGAAGCAATCTTCTCTATTTTGCAAATGTCCGGATGCCTTGAAAATATTAAGAGATATTTTGTGATCCTCAAATAAAATATCCGTCAACCCCGACTTGCAGTTAAGATAGCATTAGTAGTAGCCAGAAAAGGTTGACCCAATATAATCGGACTATTTTTCAAATGCTGAACATATTCCATATCAAGGATGACAAAATCAACTGAGAAGTAACAAGAGTCGATCCTGACAATGAGATCTTCCATTATTTCTCTCGGTGTCCTAAGAGATCTATCAGCAAGTTGCAGGATCACCGGAGTCGGTTTTAGTTCTTCTATCCCAAATTTTTCATAAACTAAAGTGGGCAATAGATTCACACTTGCCCCAAAGTCCAATAGTACTTTATCAAAGGTGATTCCTTCAATAACACAATAGATAAGTGGAGCCCCATGATCTTTCATCTTTTTGGGCAATTGGTTGAGTAAAATGACACTCACCTCTTCAGACAAAAAGATTTTCTTAGGAACTGTTTTGGGCTCTCTCTTTTGAGTACAAAGTTCCTTAAAAAATTTAACGTAGGTCGGCACATATTGGATGGCATCTACCAGAGGTATGTTGATGTGGACTTGTTTAAATAAATCTATTAACTCTTCATTGCGGGTTTGAATTTGATATTTCTTTCTTTCTTTACCCGTTTTTAAAGTTTGTGGAAAAGTGATTTTGGATTTATAATTCTCAGGAAATTCTTCAATTCTTTGATTCCTTTTTTCCTGAATGATATTGGGTTCTTCACTCTCCTCTTCTTCTTCTTCTTCAATTTGCTCATGATTGGCTTGATTAGATCCTTGATTTGGGTAAAGATTGACAAAATTTTACCGCTTCTTAAGGCCAAAATTACTTTCGCATTTTCTAACTGTAGGCCTCTTAGTAGATTTTGGCCTATTTGAGGTTGGGCCTGAGGAACAGGTATAAGTGACTGTTGTTGGAAACCCGAAAAATAGTTTCGTGGGTTTGCAATAGATTGGCTGGATAACAGGCCCACGTCTCTCCTCATAGTTGTATCAACCATTTAGTCCAATTGGACTTCTAATTTTGAAATTGATTGTTGTTGAGAGATGACCGATTGTTACAATTGTTGCCGCTGTTGTTGTTTGTTCATGAGTAATTGTTACAGCATATTGAACTTTTCATCATTTTAATTTGGTAGCTGAGAATGTGGAATTTGATATGAAGATTGAGAGAACATGTTTTGATTGTTATTGGGCTGAAATAAGGAGTTTGGGATTGGGATTGGGTAGATTGACCTTCATTGAAGGCTTGATTTGGATAATAATTCTGTTGGTGGGCTTTGTTATGAAAGTTTTGTGTTTGTGAGTTTGAAGCTTGGGCTTGTTGATGTTTCTATGAGAAATTTGGGTGATTTTTTCAGCCCAGATTATAGGTGTTAGAATATAGATCATGATTGGACTTTGAGTAACCTTAGATTGCTTGAACTTGTTCTTGGATGACAGGTGGTAATTGGGCTGCCGTAGAACACTCATTGACATGGTGAGTTGGACTAGCACAAAGACTACAAGCTTCCTGATAAGATGGAGAATGTTCTGATTATGATCTTGATGGTGATTGGATATCCTTGATTGTTCGAAGCTAGAACTTGGTCTAACTTTTGAGCCATTAAATCCATTTTACTCATTTGTTGGACCAGAAGATCTATTTTGTCCAACTTTTGAACTAGTGCATTGATATCTATCTTAGAATCAATTTCTCCTCGGTTTCTGAATTCATCTACTCCAATCCGTTTGGATGCTCCTACTAATTTTTCATATAATGAAAGTGAAGCATGATTTATTGAATTCTCACTTAGCATTTTAAACAGATCATATGCTTCTTCCTCACTTTTGCTCATGAATGCTCCTTCACAAGATGTATCTACTGTTTGCCTATATTGTGCATCCAAATCTTTATAAAATGTCTGCACAATTTGCCATTTAGAAAGTTTATGATGTGGATATTTTCTAAGCAATTTTTTCATCCTTTCCTATAACTCATGGACCTGTTCACCGGGTAATTGTAAAAATCCGGTTATGGTCCATCTCATGGTATTGATTCTTCTTATAGGATTGAATTTCTTCAAAAACTCTTGTTCTATTTCAGGTCATGTTCTAATAGGCTTCTCTATTGTACCAAGCCAATATTTAGCTTTGTCCTTAAAAGAGAAAGGAAATAAGATTAGACGAAGAGTATCTTTCGTGAAATCTTAGATTTTCACAGTAGAACAGATCTCGAAGAACTCATTCAAATGTTTATATAGATCTTCATTGGCATTCTCATAGAATGATGAGAGCATTTGGATGATACTAGACTTGATCTCATAATGACTTGCATGGGTATTGGACAATTGAATACAAAATGAAGAGTTATTATAATCTTGAAGAATGAAATATTCCTTCATCTGCTTAAGTATTTCTTCATTATTTTCAGCCATTTGATTTTGAAGATGACTTTGATGACATAAGTATCTCTCAATTTCTTGAATGAGATTGATAATTTCTGAATTTTGAGATCTTCTATTTAGTATACATTGGACGAAGAGAGAGAAGAGGATTTGTTTTTATTTTTATTTTTATTTTTTTAATTTTTTATATGTAAAGACAAACAAGTTGAAAACAATTAACCTAATGACTTAAGTGCAACCTATATCTAAAGATGAATTTTCTCACAAAGTAACTAGAATTCGTTGTGAATCATACCTACAAAGGATCAACGGCCAAATAAGAGATGGGGCAATGGGAGGTTCCCCCTACTTTCATAGGGACCTAATTAAGTAACTACTTTTCCGCTTAGGTGTTTGTTTTGTAACCTTTAGCCTAGACACTAGTGTCCAAAGTAGAAGCAAATCCACAACTTGGTCCAATCACAGTGTGAATCTTAGGTTCAATTGTTAATTAATTTTATTAGGCTTGAAAAATGCAAGATGAAGTGTTGGTGGTTTGTGGGCCAAAGGAGAATGATGAAATCCCCACCTTAAAGTATTTTAATAATGAGATGCTCACTAAAATTTAAAGAAGTTTGTTTTATACAAAAATGAAATGACAATGCATGAACATGTTATTGACACAATTGAGAGAACTTACCTTATTTTCCACTCTTCAACATAAATTAAAATCACAAAAATTGAAAACTAATGCATTCTTAAATGATGTATGTCATAAAACATGATGATTTGAGTTCTAATCTTGAAATGATTTTTTTTTTTAATTTTGATTTTTTTTTAATTAATGAATGAATTCTATGACAATTCTAAAATCTAAAAACAAAAACAAAATAATTGATAAGTTGGAACAAACTCACCAAATTTCGTTTTCTCCTTTTTTTAAATTTTTTTTCAAAATACCTGCAAAAGAAGAGAATAAATGTGAGTATAGATATACACAAATAGACTTAAAATTATCAAAATTAAGAATCTAAGTCCCTGACAACGACGCCAAAAATTGATATGTATTTAAATGTCGTCGTTAAAAAACAAATATCATCAATCTTAAATTCCGAATCTCAATTAAAGATAGCAATGTACTGTATGGTTGAGACCAGATCGATCCACAGATAAATATAATTATTAACTTTGAAACTCTTGGGTTTTCTTAGCAAATAGTTGTTGACAAGTATGACTTTGAGATGTAATTTTAGAAAAGATAATTAAATAAGTGTCAGAAATTAATTACGCATATAAAATATTAAAAACACTTATTTTTTATTAAGAAATAGTACTTAAGACACTATTGATGAGATTAAATAAAATAGATGCACCTAACTAAATAATAAGTCTAGAAAACTCATAAAAATATCCACAAGATAAAATAAAGACTTGATTACTATTAGTGAAAAAAATATTACAATGGTTCTAAAAAAATTTAATAACAAGGATGTTAACTAAAGGTTTAACAATTAAAATAAACTAAAAAAAAAGGATAACAGGAAGAGCACAGTGGAAGACTGGCTCAGGAGGTGTAGTGCACCACTGGCAGAAGCTGTGAGGCTCGGGCGGTGCAGTGAGCCGATGTGGGTGCGTGGCATGCACGGGAGCAAGGCAGCGCACAGACGGGGCTCGGGCATTGAAGCGTAGGGGTGCTTTGCCGCGGGTGGCGCTGGGCTCTGCGTGGCTGGCGTGGCAGGCGAGGCGTGGAGTTGAGGGCGCCACGTGGTGGCGGCTGAGCAGAAATGCCCGCCTTACGCAGGCACGGGCGACGAGGAGCTGCGATGGCGAAACGCGCGGCTCTGCCGCGTGGCAAGGCGTGCAGCGGCGACTGCTACTAGCGCGATCGCACAGCGCTGCGTGGCGGTAGCCTTCTCCCTGGGTGCGGCGGTAGAGAAAGTGAGAGAGAGGGAGAGGGAGTGCAGAGAGAGAGGAAAAGGTTGAGAGAGTGAGCTAAAGGGAGAGAGAGAAAGAGAGAGCGTGAGGGAGAGAGAAAGAGCTGGGAAAGAGAGACAGAGAGAGAAGACGTAGGGAGAGAGAGAGAGAGAGCTGCGTGAGGGAGAGAGAGAGTAAAGTGAAAAAAAAAAAAAAAAGCTTTTGAAAACCAGAGAAGGAGAGAGAGAGAAAGTGGGAGAGAGAGAGATTCGGCTAGGGGAGGTTGTGGAGAATTTAAAAAATTCCAAAAGTATCTTTTTCTTTCTCCCTCCAATGATTTTATAAAAGAGAGTCCCAAATTTTGAATTTAAAAAATATAATAAATAGACTATTAAACTTTCCCTTGGTTAAGGGCTCTCCTTTAAAAATTATGAATGTTTTATTTTGAAATTTGAATTTAGAGGGAGATATTTGATTTTAATTTTTAAAATTTAGATTTTGAGTAATAAATGTTATTTTCGAAATTTGAATTTTAAAATTTAAAATTTAAAATTTAAAAATAATAAATATTATTTTTAAATTTAAATTTCGAAATTTCCATCACTCTCTCTCTCTTAACTACCATGTGAGCCCCTTTTGAAGAGCAAAAATACAATCTTATTCCTTTCAAGATTCGAACCCTGGTCACTTCATTAAAATCAAAGTGGTCTGATCACTCTACCATCTGCTTAGTCATATCTTGAATTCACATAAAATAATAAGTAAATTCATGTAGCAATTAATAAATTATTCAAATGCAGATTAAATAATTGTCGAGAAACTCTTATTTGATAATGAAATTGTTACACTCACTTAATCCATGAAATGATGATATTTAAAATTCGAATTTTACAAAATTAGTATTTTTGAAAGCATAATTGATTTATCTATCATTCCATACATTTTTGTACATAAAAGTAACAGTATAATGTGTAAATTTCATCTATTATTTATCTAAAAATATATACTTATCAGCCGCTCGCCCATTGCTGCTTTGTTTTTTTTTTTGTGTAGTATATTAAACTCATTTATTTTTATTTAGTGCATTTAATTTTAATGTCTCATATTGTAGTGTATTTTTAGGAGATTTTTTACTCAATCTTCCTTTCAATCTAAAAATTATAGCAAAACATTGTTCTTTTTTATCAAGATTATTTTCTTAATCGATCTCTCCATTCTAAGTGTAGATCTTTCTTCCTAGAATTAATTTCTTTAGTTAGTATTGTACTCTTTGTTACTTCAGTTAATTAATTTGCTGCGTTAGTTTTGTACGCTTTGTCACTTTAGTTAATTAATTTGCTGCGTCAATTGAGCATTTAAATTGTGTAATGGATTTCTTTTTAATTAGTTCGTTTACAATCCTTAGATAGATCAACTAGTTGCCAATTTTCAAATCTTAATCTATTTTCTCTCTTCAAATATCTTTCTTTTAGGATTTTAATTAAGAACTCAAGGTTTTCAAAATTAAAAATTTATTTCTCCATGAATCGACTCGGTTCTCACCACTTAACTATTTTCAATTCAGTTGTAAGATCGGAATTGTGTAGTTGGTCGCTACAAGCGTTTAACGATGTGCATCGCGCGCATATTAAATCTCACTCCATAAGTTATCGAAGACAGTGGGAGTGTTCCGATAAATAGTAGGAAGAACCACTTATTGCTTTACCTTGTAGCAGTCAACGTGATGAGCTTGCATCCTACGAGGAAGTAATGACCTCACTTGACTTAGAAAAGTAGATAGCTGCAATATGGGAAGAAATAAGTCCAATGTTAAGAACGATGTATGAAAGTTGGTTGATTTACTGTTTGGTCATAAGGCTATTGGGAACAAGTGCATTCTCAAAATCAAGTACAAGTCTGATAGGTCAATTGACAAGTATAAAGTCTGACTCATGGTGAAAGACTATACTTAATTAGAGAAAATAGACTATAAATAGACATTCTCTCCAGTGGTAAGATTTTCCTCTATTCGTCTTATCTTAACTATAATCGCTCAAATAGACTGAAAATTATTTTAGATGGATGTAAAGACAACTTTTCTTAATGGAGAATCAGACGAATAGATCTGTGACTCAACCTGTGGACTTTATAGTTGAAAGACAAGAGCACAAAGTATGTCACTTAAAACATTCACATTTATGTTCTCAAGCAGTCATCTAGATAGTGGTACTATTGATTCTACCAAACAATCATTTCGATTGGCTTTAGGATGACCGAAGAAGATCACCGCGTCCCATGTAGATCCACATTGGTAGTGGATAAGTTTCCTTGTGACTCTCTTCTTGTGAGAGGATATGTCCAAAGACTTGTGGGGTCTATGGGAGACTTACATGTATAAAAGGAGGAATCTTTTGGAGATAAAAAAATACATATATGTAAACTCTCTCCACGCTTTATTCCTTTCTCTCCACCAAGAACCTCCCTCCTCTCTCTCTTTCTCTTTCGATGGGGAACCACCATGACCTCGAGAATTTGTCGCGTGGAAGAAGTGGGCGACTCTGGTAGTTGTCCACGATGACGAGGATGATCCCTTCACTTCCGCAGGACGACGAAGATGATCCACGCATGCTGAAGAGGTCGATCCCACTGCCCTGCCCGTAGGGACTATGCACAGGTAAGAAGGTATCGAATCTACTCTCTCTCTCTCTCTAATTGTTTGATTCGATACCAACAATAAACAATAACCTTAATGGGAAAGCCTATAATATTTTTTATTTTTATTTTTATTTTCATTGGATTGTCCAATTTGAGATGAGGTATTACAGAGGCATGTTGTGGGTAAAAGGTTTTTTTTAAAAAAAATTAGCTGCACCAACTAGTGCAATATTGGTAGTCCGTTGCACCAACTGTTGGTGCAGGAAGTAAAATTCAAATTTTTAACACGGGTATAAGTAACTTTTCCATAGTGAGATAAACTTAAGTTAACTATAGTAAAGGAAAATTGATGGAAGCAAATCGTAAGAATTAAAAACTAAAAAATTTAAATATATAAGGACTAACATCTAAATATGCAAGATACAACACAAGGACTTATTTTAAATTCATTATATTTATAAGGGTCAGCATCCAAAGAATCCTAGTAATTATTCAGTTTAAGTCTCCATGCCTTGGTCAGTGCATGTTCCATGTCTTTAGCTCTTTTTGGTTCCTTTTAGAATTGACCATCTAATGCTCAAAGGTATGTTTCTCACAAGTTTAGGAGGGTGATTACCAGCCTCTGATAATTAATTTCCATAAGTATACTCTTTATCATTCGATTGTTTCTGTATATAGTTCCGTTCTGGTTCAATAGTGATTGTAGGCCAGCCAACAGTTCAGTTTCGTGTGACAGAGTTCTCATTTTTTGGTTGCATGTCTACTACTTTTGGCTTATTCTAAGCCACAAGTGTTTGGTGAAGGCTGTGGACCAAAACATATCCTTACTTGTTACCCATTTATTATTTTATTACTAAAAGACAGGTGCATGCAATTTGTGTTCGTTTATTTATATGGCGGTCCACAGGCGTGTGTTAATTTAATATAGGTTGGGCCATTCAGAAGCCAGGAGTGTATTGGCTTGATCTGTAGACATAAGACATCAAGATTATGAATAGCACAGCAAAAGATAGTTGAACTGTTGAGCCATCTGATGTGCATTGTCCAAATGGGAGGCTTAATGGGAAGCCAATCCCTTGTACCTGCTAGTCAAGCGGATGAGACAAGACAAGTAGACAATGTTAAGTCTCAAACAAAAGCTAAGAATAGAAACCCCTTGACCGTAGGGTGGAAGAGAAAGGAAAGAAGGGGAAGAAGAAAATACATATTTTAGTTCAATTGATGGTAGCCCAACTAACAGTCCACACTGGCCTGCAGCTTCTACTCTTCTTAAACTCATGCCCATCCTTGTTGGTTAAGTCATAAGAGTACCCCCCATCCTTCTCCATCCCCCCTCCTGCTAAGGAAGTGCTTTCCATTGCTCCACCTGCTCTTGGCACCCAACATGGAGAGGTCCAATGGCATCCAAGTGAGACACCATCTCATCAACAAGACCAACATGAAGGAAGAGCTTCTAAGAAACTCCATCTTGGACTTGTTGAAAAGGCTCATCAGAAAGAGAAGTATATGCAGATTTCCGACCATTCTTCCCCTTCTTCCTTCTTGTTGTGGAGATGTTTAAGCTGTTTGTGAATAGGTCTCTCTTTCGACTGTTCGTTCTCAGAGAAACACGACACCGGAAGGCGGTCGGAAGCGGAGGAGAAAGTCTACTCATGGATATATACCATAGCTCAAGCTGACAAGGATTTGGTTTTTGAGCATGTTAGGTCTACTGAAAGAGGTAACACTTACACCTTCTGCCCCTGAAAGCCACTAGTAGATATGTTACATATCTATCTATTGAAACTACACCCTTGCACATATCAGCTTAGAACGTTAGAATTAGATTTCTTACAGGAACATAGGATGCACTAGAGCCATAATTAGATTTCTTCCAGGAACATTGTTATAGGGTTAAGTCATTCCAACCTTTTCTTCCCCTATCCTGCTCCAAATGGGAATTGACTTACACATCAGAGAGTTAACCCCAGTTGGACTGGAAACCTCCCCTGATGGCTTGCTTTCCATTTCGCAGGGAGGGGGACAAAGTTGAGGATCCACTGCATAAGATCAATGAGACATGTGGCTCTTTCCTACTAGCCGGCGTGTATCCAATTGTCCTGCCAGATTTTTCACCTCTACATAAGGGATGAGAGAGGAGGGAGGAGGAAGAGTAACTTTTTAATTTTTTGTTCAGAGGCAAGAGCATCCTTTGCGTTTTATTGTCCCCGCCATTGGAGGACATTCTTTAGTTTAGTGAACCGAGGGTATGGATGTAACAAAAAGAATTTCAAGGGTATCAACAGAGTTTTTTTAATCAAGAGCACAGTAATTATTTACACATATTTGACAGGGATGTAAATAACTCTCCCAAATAATCACCATAAACTATTGAAGCGCCTACTTTCCTTCTTAAGGTGGCCGAGGCACTACAATGTGCCAATGCCAAGGCGAATACCGTTTGTTCATACTCACTTAAGCACCTTCGTTGTCTTCCAATCTAGTAGCACCAACTCCAGTGGAATAGTTTAGCTGATACTAAATCTAATAGATTTCTATAATCTATCTACAACATTAATGCAGACTAACACTGAAGAACATCCATTCCCACCTTGGACGTTCATCTAAGATTGTCCAGGATCTAACAAGAACACTAGAACATCTAAAATTCCTTCTCAATTATCTGAGTTTACTCTGAGGGAAGTGAATTTTGCCTTGCTATGGCCTGTATGTGAGTAGCCACCGTGAACAGTGTGGTGGAATCTATCAGCTATTTTCTCTACAATCAACACATTAAAGCCAAAAGGACTTTTTATTTATCAGCCCCCAGAAACTTTCAATATTACAAATAACTCCTCCTAATCCGACTATTTATGAATAAGGCCCCACAATCTCAATTTTTTTTACGAAAACGTCTTTTTGAGCACCTTTTTGGTGCTACTCCCAAGGCCTTTTGCAACACTTTTTGTGACACTCAGAGGCCTTATACCAATTCACGGCGGATTGTGAGGGCTTATTCCTAAATAGTTGAATTATAGAGGCTTTTTTGTAAATATGGTTTTTGGGGGCTTATTTTTAATTATATCTTAAATGGAACCAAGCTCTTGATTCATTCCTAGGGTTTATAAAGGTTTCTTATGCATCTGTAAAAGGAAAATTTATACATGATTCCAGTGAAGCCCAAGTTCTGACTTTAAGGATGAAAATATAAGTTGAGGGATAAAGTCTGCATTAGTCTACATTTCCTACAGGATTAACACTTGCTACACTGATCTCAGTGCTGCACTGAGGGGGGTCAGTGCAGCAGGGTAAATCTTTTTTATTTTTTGAATTTTTTAAGGTTGGCCCCGAGGTGCCCTACACATCGCCTCTGATCGGATGATCCAAAAAAAATGAAAAATCAAATATTCTTATTGGGCTCGGCCCATTAAAGGCAATGTTTTCCTGTTCATTGGGTTATTTTTCAGATTTTTTGCATCATCCGGTCGGAGATCAGCCTGTACGGATGTGTAGAACACTTGGGAGCCGACCTAAAAAAATTCAAAAAATATATTTTCTTTTACCCCACTGCACTGACCCTTGGTGAAGCACTGGGGTTCAGTGCAGCAAGTGTTACTCTTCCTACAGATTTCATGAGACACATGAAGGCCTTTTAGCTCTGCATGCGAGCATGGACATAAGAAGGGATAAGACACTTCTCACCAGTCACCACCAATGAACGTTAAAAATCAGCATTTCAGGTCACATAAAACCAGGAACCATTGCCAAAGAAACAAAGACAGAGTAGCATCACTGATACAGATTTACAGGGAAACTCACGCAAAAAGAAGGAAAACCTAATCACTGGCTTGAAAAAGGAAACAAAGTCTTCAATTCTAACAAATTGGCAAAACAAATGCAACATAGAAAATCAAAATATATCACGTCCCCCAAATACTCTGAATTTTATGTGAAATCAAACTTCAATGACCACCAGAAGGTAATGCATGGGTATCTAATAGCATCAACAGCCCAATATTATGCAAGAGTACATTAATAAGCAAAAGACATGAAATGTTCCAAGTGAAAACTTCACAAGGAAATTTTTTACAGTGCACCTAATCACATAAAACAATTCAAGAATATACTGAAAATATATAAACATAGATATTCCACTGAACCAAATAGCAAATGGATAAGAGCAAAAGTTTCAGAAATTACAACTTCACAATGCTGTCCCAAATCAGATGAGCAAAATGTACATCCTGGATTCCATTTCACCATCCACTTTTTCATATAAAGGTCATATCCACCAGATTCAAAAACTGGGTGCTGTCATAAGATAAAATTAATGGTTTCCTTTCCCCAATAGGTAAGAAGGTAACGCCTTCACCTACTTCAAGCTTTCACTTGGTTTCCTCCATAATTAATACTATAAGACCACTAAAGATCAAGCTTGAAGTATTGTTTCAAGATTCCTAGTGTATTACGAAAGTTGTCATAACATCTTTACATTCAGTTCAGATAATGCCATCGAGTGCACTTTAAGTATATTTGAGTTGATATTTCACGACTAGAATTCTAATTATGGAGTCATTCAAAGAATTAGTCTAAAGAATATCAAAATGGTCTCAGAGCATCAACTTGATTCCTTTTCTGTTGGCATCGAAGAGTTTAATCTTGATTCTCTGCAGGTCTGAGTTTCAGAGAGGCAGAAAGGAGGCTAAAGGAAAATGGCCCAAATCTACCCCTTGATCATACTCCTCCAAATTGGTGGCAACTCCTTGGCAATGCTTTCTTGCATCCTTTCAACATTATTCTGATCGTCTTGGCAATACTCTCATTCATACCAGGTGATTATGCAAATGGAAGCATTATGCTAACACTCGTCTTCGTTAGTGTGGGTATTCGATTCCATCAGGTACAAAACTTTCAAGATTACCAAATCTTTTCTTCTGAAAAAGCCATGAAATGTTCACCAAATTTATTGCTTAAGACAAAAGTTGTACCATGGATACGATTTTCCTTGTCGTGTATGGCATGAGACTGCAGTTAGTTAAATAAAATGTTTTTTTATGACAGGAGTACAGTAGCTCTAGAGCAGCAACAAAGTTATCTGAAATGTTTAAAACTCCTGTTAAAGTTCAGAGGTGTGCTGGCAGAATTTTCCAGACAGAGTTGATTGTTCAAATTGATCAAAGAGATATCGTACCTGGTGATATCATCTGCTTCACTCCTGGGGATATCTTTCCAGGTGATGTACGGCTACTAAAGGCACAGGACCTTATTGTAAGGTATGGCATGTGGACATTGACCACTCAGAATATGGATTATTAAATTCTATCGGCAATCAATTCCCTTTGCAAACAATTCTAGGAAACATGACCAGATTATGCTCCTTGTACAGCCAATCTTCCTTAACAGGTGAATCAAGGAAAATGGAGAAAACAGGCAATGTCAAAGAGGATCCTTCCACTCCTTTACTAGAACTAAGAAATATTTGTTTTATGGTGGGTTTCAGCACAGATAGTCATATAAATATTAAAATGCTTGTATCTTAGTCCCCATGTGAAATAATTCAGAACATGCTCCCTACGATGGAACATATTCCAGGGAACAGGTGTTGTATCTGGATCTGGCACTGGACTAGTTATTGCAACTGGATCAAGGACCTATGTGAGCACCATATTTTCCACACTGGGAGAAGCAAAGCCACTAGATGCTTTCGCAAAGGGTGTAAGGTGGATCTCTTATGCACTTATCTGCATTATGATCGCCATTGTCCCACTTGTTGTAGTCTGTGATTATTATGATACTTATAACTGGAGCGAAAGTATTCTATTTGGGATCTCTGTTGCAGTTGCACTCACCCCACAAATGCTTCCTCTCATAGTAAACACAAATCTTGCAAAAGGTGCTATTGCCATGGCAAGAGAAAGATGCATTATTAAGAGTTTAGTCTCTATCCAGAACATGGGAGCCATGTAAGTTTGATGAATGCCATTGCTCAGTGAATATTCAAGCTGATATTTATCATCATGCATCCTTACGTTTATTACAAAATTAAACTAGTGATCAACTAGAGAAACTTCATGCTACTGTGCAGTAACCACTTTTCTTGCCCTGGTTGATGCTATAGAATAGATTTAGAGGAAGATAGAATAATAAACATCTGATAATCCATTATGTGAGGAATCATAAGCAACCTTTTCAATGTATCATACTAAATCACCTGTTGAAAAAGAAAGTTTGACAACACATTTTGCTAATTTGTGGCCTCGTTATACTATCCTACTGCATTTCAATTTCCTTGGATGAATAATTGCATTAATTATTAACATTATCAGCAATATCAAGGTCTATACAAAAACAATAATTATTTGATAATAACTACACTGGTTTTTCATTGGAAAGATGAGATGCAGATCTAAAAGTTCAACAAAATATAAACAAAAAATGATGAAGCTGTGGTTAAAGGAACTTCAATTTATTAAATTTTGGGACCATTTAGGATATCATCAAAGATAAGAAAGAAACAACACTTTGGATGACTCCAAAAAGCAGGCTTGGAGAGCTTGCCCAGTGGCAGCTAAAAGAGCAGTAAGGACAATGCAGGGTCCTCATGTACTAGTGCCAAGGGCTCAAACTTCACGAGATATATTTTATTCTTACACTTAATGTGGCAAAACTTAAAACCGTCACATTGGAAAGCCAAACCCAGTAAAATTAACGAGAAGCTAGTTTAAGTGGATACCTTGATATTGAACAAAATGAAAGCAAAGCAAAGGCATGAAACCTGTGTGATAAGAGAACAGAAGAAAAGTAAAACCTACACTTGAACTGGTTGGTATGTAGAAAACCCATTTGGAATTCATCCAGGGAACACCTAATCCAGACAAAAATAGAGTTTCAAAGTATGAAGTCTATTGACCACTTTATATGATAACCAAGTAGATAGGTGAAAGTTGGGAGGGATGGAGCGAGGGATCGGAGATGGCAGTGAGGAAGGCAGCCAGAAGGGTGAGGGTGGA
This sequence comes from Zantedeschia hybrid cultivar, assembly GCA_030544215.1. NCBI lineage: Eukaryota > Viridiplantae > Streptophyta > Magnoliopsida > Alismatales > Araceae > Zantedeschia > Zantedeschia hybrid cultivar. Next base: position 10,353,151 of record JARZZO010000001.1, on the reverse strand, counting down.
AGAGCATCAGATTCCAGAGATCCATAGAGAAAGGAGGCAAAAAGGGCTTGCAGATGTAAACACATCTTAGTTTACTATTGGGAGGCTTAGTGGCAAGTATGGATGGAAGGTTCATCACCAGATGAGACTAAGAAGAGAAAGCATCAATTTCTCAGTAACAAGAACGGAGACAGATGGAATTCCTACACTGCGAAGCAATTCTTTCTCATTGTGCATGTCCAAAATACTCCATAGGCTGTTCCAATGAAGTCTATCGTAGGCTTCGTTGAAATACAGCTTACACACAACTCTTTATCCTCCTCTCTTCTTTAAAGAATGTACTACCTCGTGCAATTAAAAAGTTATCCTTAAGTCTTTGTCCTTTGATAAAAGCGGATTGGTTCTGTTGCACAATCCTGTTTAAAAGACCCCTTAATCTGGAAGTAAGCACATGAGCAATGACCTTATAAGACCCATTTAAGAGACTAATGGGCCAGAAATCCTTCATCTGCACAGCATCTTCTTTCTTTGGCAGCAGAACTAGGTATGTGTGATTAATATCCTCACATCTACCTGTCCCTACCAAACATTCCTCCACAGCTCGCATAACATCATAAAAACTCATTGGAATACCACCCAGTCCCAGTGCTTTTTCAGAACCCAAGGAGAAGACTGCATTCCTCACTTCTTCTGTGACTGGCCTGATCAACATTAACTCTTCCTCCTCAGTTAACTGTGGCATCTCCGCATCTTTCCAAGGTGGAAACCACCTGTGTTCAGATGAGAATAATTCTTTGTAGAAAAGAATCATTTCTTCAGCAATGATATCCTCTCCTCAATAATCAAATTTTCTTTTTGAATGCAAGATATACAATTTCTCCTCCTCCTCCCATTAGCTAGTTCATGAAAAAAATTGGTATTCAAATCCCCATCTTTCAACCACACTGCCCTTGACTTCTGTCTCCACCTGATTTCTTCCTCAGTCAACTTGGTCTTATACTTGGTCTTCAGCTGTGCTCTGAGCTGCATTTCCTGCTGATTAAGATCTCTGCCTTCCTCAGCCTTATCCAAAGCTTGAATAGCATCTAGGGTTTAATTAATCTGATTAAATCTCTCCTGTTTCCAATTGTCAGACCAAACCTTCATTTTACATTTCAGGCTTTTAAGTTTCAGAGCGAGGCTCTTAACTCCATTATATTCACCCACATTTTGTTGCCATGCCTTTTGAACAAACGTATGGAATTGTTCGTTCCTCAGCCACACCTGCTCCATTCGAAAAGGCTTATTTTTGTTCTTCCTCTTCTGACAGTTTATGATAAGAGCATTATGATCAGAAGTATGTCTGGGCTGTGCAACTACTCTTGCAGATGGAAACATAACCCTCACATCTTGCATCAATAAGTACTCTGTCCCATTTTGACATTGAAGAATTATTCCTTCCATTGGACCAGGTGTATCAAACATTTGAAATAGGAAGTTCAATCAAAGCACATTCCTCAATCCACCCATTGAATAACCTCATTCCTCTGTTGGCACCTCCCCCTCGATTCCTTTCCGATGGTCTTCGGACTTGATTGAAATCAGCTAGACAACAGCTACGCAAATTAAATTTCTTCTGACACTCCTCTAATTCCTTCCGCATAACCATCTGCTCTGTAATTTCATGTGGCCCATAAACGAAGGAGAGCATCCATTCCTTCTTTGTCTGGATCTCCCACAACTTCACAGTTATAGAGTACTCGCCAGTGTCCAGTAGTTGACCTTCCCATCCAGATTTGTTCCAAACTATGATTATTCCTCCTCACCGACCTGATGCTCTTCTAAAGACAAAATCAGAATCCCCAAAAGTGGGGATATTTTTAACAAGCTTCATATCAACCATTTCCATCTTGGTTTCTTGGAGACAGAAAATATCAACACAGTTTCTTCTCACCATATTCTAACCACTCTCTGCTTCCCCGTCATTTAAACCCCTAATGTTCCAAGTTAACATCATCATACTTCCTGATTAGAACTCCTAAGTGACTCTTCCAGAGAACACGAAGATACCACCTTACAGTCTCTTAGAAGATTTTTTAACTCCCTGCTACCCTTCAGTTTGCTGAACACCCCTGCTGATTCCTCAACTGCTTCTCCATTTTGACCACACAGTTTCCGGAACTGCCCTACTCTGCCTTGAATTTGAATCCCCATACCAGCAGCCTTGGTTTCCAACTCCGCATTATCCCATTCTTCTGAAAAGATTTCTTCTTCCCTACGGCTATTTCTTTCTTTCTTTTGTATTTTTGCTTGGTTGGCTCAAATGGAATCAGCTGTAAGCCTGCTAACTGTTGCTCTTGTTGCGGCAGGCCGATGGCGATATTTCCGCATTGAGAATGGGAAAGAGGAAGCCAGGACTGGGTTGGAGCGGCCTCAAGTTCAAGGTACTTACTTGAAACGGCATCCCTCCTGCTCTCCTTCTCCATCATCTCCAAAGGCATCAGAGAAGGTAAGATCTCATCCTTCCGTCAAGATCCTTCCCGCCGAACCCGGAGCTGCCCCCTCCTCTCCTTCCTCAGTTCCCTGCGAAATCCCTCTGCAATCGACGACGCCAAGTAATTTAGGGCATCACCCCATTGCTTCGTCCAGGAAATGACTACAGAGCCCCTTCCAGAAGCATCCTGTTGAGTTAAGTCCAGGGTATTCCTGTCTTCTCCTGTCATTAAGTCGACCATGGCAGCCTTAGAAAACCCGGTCCGGTTCACATGCCCGTCGTCAGCCAGTTCATTGGATCGCTCTTTCACTTCCTGCTCACTCGAGACTGGACTCACCCGGTGAGTTGACTCTGTCTTCTTCTTCCCTGCAACCAGCTCTTCGGAAACCCTAATCTTCTTGTATTCCTTGTTCGCCATGGCAACTTCTCTATAAGACCAGTCCATACCCTCAGTGGATATGACAATGTCATCCAACAAAGGATCAGTCTCAAAAGCAATATCAAAAATATGTTCACCCGACCTCATCTTCACCAGTGATGGAATACGTCCCCCCCTGTTCCATAGCAACTAGAACACAGGCGTATTCCATGTAAGTCCAGTCAAGAGTTTCTTTGCCTATCCTTACGAACCAGCCAAAAGAACGAACAACACTTTTGAAAACCTCAATATTCCAAAGTATCCAGGGCACACCTCGCAGCCTACACCATCCATAATGCAGTTTGCCAAACTTCTTAGCTCCATCGACAGGTTTCCATTGCCTCCATGAAATACTGATATCAGAGAACTTGAAGTCCCCCATATTCAGTAATCTTTTCATACACCTATCCGAAGGGCAGCATAATAGCACAATGCCTTTGCCTACTGTCAACAACCAGGCGTCCTTCATCTCAGGCTCCCACTTCTGCAAAGCAAGCATAATCTCCTCCTGTATATTCAGTAATCTTTTCATACACCTATCCGAAGGGCAGCATAATAGCACAATGCCTTTGCCTACTGTCAACAACCAGGCGTCCTTCATCTCAGGCTCCCACTTCTGCAAAGCAAGCATAATCTCCTCCTGTTGAATGTGCGATGAAGACGTTCCCAGAAGACAGTTTTTGCAGAACTGGTGATTTCCTACAAAAGCAGAAAACCAAGGTGCCTCAACACAATAAGAATCCTTGACCTCCTCGCCTACCCTCAATACAGCATTTGATGGATTATGATGATATGGCTGAAGACTCTCCATCCTTCTCCCAGACCTCCTCTCCGCCTCCTTGCAGTTGAAGCTTCTATGGCCTAACCCTTCACATCTCCAGCACATAAGACCGTTCCGGCATTCATGGTCTCTCCCCAAGCAGCGAAAACGCCTTCCTGGCGATGCCTTTCGTCCATGTGGTAATCTCCCCCCGTTCCTGCCCCGTTCTCTGCTCCACTCCCACCTCCGCTCCCCACTCCATTAGGAAGCGCACTTTGATAGAAACGTGCATATATGGTAAGAACTAGACCTCACTTGTCTTTATACTTCAGAGCATGAATGCATTCATAGGCCACTAAGAAGTTCTCCTAAACTAGCTCCCTTTACTTTGGAAGAAATCACCTTATCTATCCTTTCTAACATCTTAGTGCCAGCCTTTTGGTGATGATCTTCCACATGGCCATTCAACAGACTGATAGATTTGAAGTCTTGTATTCTGTTCACTTCTTTCTTCTAGGAATCAATAGAAGCAAAGTCTTATTAATACCCTTCAGATAAGTCCTCCCCTCCTCGAATTCCAAAATTGCATGTAAGATACGTGATTTGATTATATCCCAGCAATTTTCATAGAAGAAGAAAGGCAAACCACCAGGATCAAGGACTCTCTCACTTGTCAGTGTAAAGACTGAGCCCTATTTCCACGTCACATCATTTATAGATATGTGATTTGATTACACCCTGGCAATGTTCATAGAAGAAGAAAGGCAAACCGCCAGGGCCAAGGGGTTTCTCACTTATCAGTGTAAAGACTGAGCCTATTTGCACGTAACATCATTTATATTTTTGTATTAGGTCACTGTTCATGATTTAGCTGGACCATAGTCAATATGCTTAACAGTTAAGAATCATATCATAATAGTCGTTTTATTGAGAACTATTCACAAGAAGATTCAATGAAGGCCAAGGATAAAGATAATAACATGGATTGGAAATCAAAGAAAATTTGGATCCACTTGCATAGTTGATTGAGTCTCTTAGAACTCAATAGAATTTATTAGTCATATCTCACATGAAATCTGACGTCAATTAGATGATAATCACATGTTACATTTGAAATATACATAATACGTCATTCCTTTATTTTGTTATCATGTTTCTTGGGTAAATTAAGTCATCATAAACTATTGTTAATGCTTCTCTATTTATATCTTTTTTATATCAAAATTATACTTATATATTTAATGTATAAAGTATCATTCTAAAGTTTTGTGATAAAATGAGACGTTTAGAGTAACTGTAAAAGCCTTAGGATATATGGTCATTTCATTGATTGTATTTTTTTTTAAGAATTGCAAATTGAAACAGAAAATTTAAGTATATGTCTGCAACAAGGCAATATATAAAAGCTTATATAAAAGTCAATTTATTTTTTTAAATTGTTTCAAGTTTGAAGTTCTAGATGCAGCTTAATAACATCAATGCACTTAATTGTGGTAAAGAAAGTGTTTACATTAACAAAATTTTTTCCGTTATTCATTGTTATATTATAATATTTTTAAATTAAATCATTGCATATGCATATATTAGCTTAAAGTGGACATAACTTTTCTTGAGAAAATATGTAGTTCTGAATAAAATGTAAGTAGTGCAAGACTAAAAGAAATTGCAAGGATAGAAGAGCAATAAGGTAAATTTAGAGGATTAAACATCAACAAGGATAGAAGCCTTCCTTTTGTAGATGAGGAGAAGAGGTTTGTTAAGACCTTTCCCTTTCCCTAGTTTTTTCCAAGGTCGGAAGAATCGGGGATCGGGTACGGATTGGCCCGGTCAAAACTGATCAGATCGACCCATCCGATCCGATTATGACCGATCCCAAGCCGATCCGGACCAGTCCCCCATTTATTTTTTAATTTTTTATTAAAAAAATTGGTCCAATCACAGCCCAATCCTAGCCAATCCCGACTGATCTTGTTTGATCATGACTGATCCCGACCGATCCTGGCCTAAACCGGTGGATCGGGGATTGGGATCGGACTGGTTCGGGTCAAAATCGATTGAATCCGTGCCGATCCTGCCTTCCCTGGTTTATTCTCTCTTTTAATGACATATCTATCAAGGTGTTTATAAAATATTTTACACGCTTGAACACAAATGTCCATTTAATTTTTCTTCTCTCTTATGAAATTCTTGACTTCTCAAGCATGAGAGATTTGAACCGCGGGTCTTTATTATGAACCTTTTGTTCGACTTTGTCCACTTGTGTGCCCTTCAGAAACCTTCTTGCATTTAATTCATTTGAAATTCACAAATAGTTTCTTATGTAGCTGGGCAAGAAAATGACAAAGATGGCTTTAACCCCTTATAAAGTTTACTAAACTCTCTTTTTAAGTTCCGTCTAGATTATTTCAGAATTTTAATTAACATTTTTTAAAAACTATTTCAATCCACCCTTGTAGTGAACTCCTATAAAATTTGCAAAAAAAAAAAATTCCCCGTTATATCCAAACTAATTTTTGGTACACCATGGTCTTGTTACATAACTGCATATGATTCTGCATACAGGCATTGCAAGCCATTATACAATAGATGCAGAAAATATTAGCAACCTAGAAAGCAATGAAACTCTGATTAGGAGGCAGAATTACATCGTTAAATTCAGTGTGATGCAGCATTTCCCAGCACTATATGTCAGTTTTCATCATGCCAAGCATGGTTAGAAAGAGGCTGGATCAAATGAGGAGTTTCCTTAAGGACGGTACTAATGACAATGCAACATGTCTTCCTTTGGTGGAATGGGAAATGATCTACAGACATAAAAACAAGAAAGGAGTACGAGCTAAAAATCTGCAACAGAAACTTTGCACTTCTAGCGAAATGGTTATGGAAGCTATCATCTGAGGAGGATTCATAATGGAAGAAAATAATTCCGCATAAACATTACAGAACTCCTAAAAGTTCTACCTTCATACTGAGAACAAAACAGATGTCTCCTTTATGGAAAGGGATCCCCAAATCTGGAAGATTGCTTGAAAAGTACATCCAGACTAATGTGAGCAATGGAGAAAATACATTCTTCTGGAGAGATAAAATGGATAAGACATTTATTATAAGGACAGGTTCCCAAAGATTAATAGATGTACTATCATGGAATGTTATTGGCAGGAGAGAGGCGGTGTTCAACAGTTCTTACCTTTAAGAAGGAGACTTAAAGACGCATAAGCTGAGGAATACATATCATTACTTCAGCTATTGTCTGAAGTTTAGAATAACATAGCTGCAAAGGATTAACATTCTAGGGGCCAGAGATAATGGTCAGCCCTCTGTTAAGTCATTCTGCACCTTATTAGAGGGTAATAGCCCAGTGCATTGGAAGTTTGATAAGGAGTAGGAAGATGAATCACCTACTAAGTAGATCTTTATGTGGCTGATGATCGAGAGAAGAATCCTCACCAAAGTATATAGGAGAAAATGGTGCAAGGACTGTGATATCATCTGCTCAGTGCAATAGATAGTGAACATGTGAATCACCTGTTAACTAATTGAACAGTTAGTCAAGAGGTGCAGAAGACTCTCATCCAATTATCACAGTTTCATGTGAACATTCAGTGTAAAGGAGATAGTGTATTTGATGAATTTGAACTCAAGCTTGGAACCACACCAAAAGCCAAAACTTGTCATCATTCCTCATGCTATTTGTTGGAGCATTTGAAGGAAGCAAGATGACAACATATTCAAGGCAAGTGGAATGTATAACAAAGACATTTCTCTTGGATTTTTTTACTTTTCTCTACAACTGGAAACTGTATATTCTAGATACTTCTGTCAAGAGTTGGTGAACAAGGTTAAGAATATGTAGTTCAGTTTCTTCTTGTCTTGTTAGGTGAATGCAAGGAAACTTTCTTCACTACACCTTATTGTTCTACCTATTTTATTGATGACAAAATTGGTGGTGCAATCCACAACAAATTTCAGGAAAAAGTAGACAGGCGAAAGTCTCATGTATTAGGTAAGATTACCATGTCTTCACAGTTCAAATAAAACTTTTATAATGGTTGCAGCTTTTAGAACTCCAGATTTCAAACAGTATAGACAAATTTATTTGAATGGAATGATGTGCTGATTCCCATAGTGAGTGTCACCAAGGGAAGACCTAGAAGCCCCAAACACAAGTTTACTAGCATTTCACATTTAGACTGGATAAAGAACAATAAGCATTGGACACCTATGGGAACACATGTTGAAAGCTAGAGATAATCCTAATTTTCATAACAGAAGAGAATAGTTATGCTTTTTTGTCATTGAAGGGAACCTCCGAAATCAATTAGCTATGCACATCATTCATGTCTTCTTCAAATGTTGAAGTACATATCTTCATTGTGGGATATTCATTATATTTCCATGTTATACTTATCCCAACAAATTCATGGTAGCCTGGTCTTCCGCTGATATATATATATATATATATATATTCAGAAGATCAGAGAAACCAGATTAGGTGGAGATAAGAAAGAAAATATTATATATTCACAATGAGATGGAAACTAACACATACGGAGAAGGAAGCTATTTTGAAGCTTTAATTAATTATGGTATTTGCTTTGTAAACATTTTATGACTTTGGACCTGATTTTTCCTAGTTTCATCTTCTTTAAACTTCACCTCACTCCAGGACCTTATGATTTTTTTAATCGCAATTGCTGTTCACATATAAAGGGACATCTTATGCATCGATAAAACTGGAACTCTGACTATGGATCGTGTCATAATGGTTCATCATCTAGATAGTTGGGGTTCACCCAGAGAAAGGATTCTAAGGTTTGCATTCCTCAATTCATATTTCAAGACTGTGCTAAAAAGTCCCATTGATGATGCAATTCTGGCACACGTTTATACTAGTGGCTATAGATTTGAACCATCAAAATGGAGGAAGGTGGATGAAGTTCCTTTTGATTTTACGAGGAGGAGAGTATCTGTTATACTTGAAACAAATGCAAGTGTATGCAGTAGCAACAGACCACATGATAATGCTTACAGATTTGTGATAACAAAGGGAGCTCTTATGGAGGTGCTCCAGAGCTGTAGTTTTATTGATCATGATAATGGTGGAGAAATATTACCTCTCACATCAGAAGACTGTCAACGGATCCTTCAAATGGGTGAAAATCTAAGCAACAATGGCTTACAGGTCCTAGGATTGGCCATAAGAATGATAAGCAAGGTACTCAACCCCTATACTTGTGTGCTTTCAAATTTATGTTCTGTGAAGACACAGTGATATACCTCTTTTCCATGTTATGCTTATGGACGTTACATGTTTTGGATAATAGATCGGATTTATTTATTGGAAAACTCAAGTGGGTTTATGATGAAAAAGTAGCATACATATTGTTTTATAACTTAAACTGGTATATTATTTGTAATTTTTAAGCACAAAGACAAAGTTAAGGATAGAAAAGGATAAGAAATAGAAGTAAGGGATACATCATTATTCCACCAGAGGTAACTTTTTTGCATCCCAAATTATACATAGTTAGCAGGAAAGGAAAAGATACATCAGAATGAATTTAAAGGAGGTCAAAGATAATGGAAGTCCAGTCCAAGAGACAAACTTGGCCTTTTAATAACCCGTGTCAAGATGCAATTTAAAATTTGGTTTTTTTGCATATATACCCCTTTAAAATACCATATTTCCATCTATACCCCCAACTCTCATATATTGTCATCAATACCCCTGAAATCTTCAGAAAGGTTACATTTATACCCCCTCTATCTAAAGATTTTCATAGATACCCTTAAATTCACTAATATTTTGCATATATACCCCTCAATTTACTAAAGTGTTGCATATGTACCCCCAACACCCCCGATATTATCATGATGTATGCAATCTTTTTGACATATTTTGTTGAAATTCACCTAAGTTTGACAAAGGGGTATAAATGCAACATTTTGAAGATTTCAGGGGTATTGATGATAATATGTGAAAGTTGGGAGTATAGATGGAAAAACGGTGTTTTTCAGGGGTATATATGCAAAAAACCTTTTAATATTACTTAGATGCCATGACCTTCAATGGTCAAAGAGGGTGGTGGTAGAATTGAACATATACCTTCATGAGGACTAGTCATGAGACCAGAAGGCCAAAGAAAATAGAAATGCTAGAAATGGAGAATGATAGTACACAACTTGTCAATACAACAGTCCCCCATGCAACACAAGCACGAAACTCCCATCATAGGTTAGGCCTGATATTAGACCTTCTCTTTGAATTATCCTGAAATGCACAACTTCAATATTTAGCTACTTCTGAACACCCAAGGGATTATGGATCATGGCTTGCCATCTCCCAAGGTCTCTGCAAAAACTCTTAGAGGATTACATCTCTCCAGGGTTACGAGATGAAATTTCTACTGAGACTAAGAAGAGAAAGAGGGGAAGAGGAGAAATCATCCCTTAAATCTCTCCAATATATCTTCAAGATCTCCCCGGAATCTCTTCTGTCCAGCCTGCCAAGACAGCACCAACATTTGAGACAACAGTCCTTGCTAGGGGTGCAAGTCTAGAGACTAGTAGCCATGAAGTATGGGACCAATAATCTTCATCTTGCGATTCGAATTATGTACTCCATGAAAATGATTCATGTCAGAACTTTACTTTCTCTGAAATTTTATTTTTCCACTGAATGTTTAGGAAAAGCTAGATATTTGATACAACTGTTTACATTTGCTTCAGTTGAGTAATGTAGATCAGAGAAAGTGAGGAAGAACAGAGGGTGAGAGGAGAAACAGAGGTGAAGGTGGCTGCAACCTAATCTCCAAACCTAAAAGAGCCAGCTCTAGACCTCTCTCCCCATTTTTATTATTAGGGCAAACATAAATAAAATACATGACATTTTATCCCTGTGTAACATGCAAAACACCGGGGGGTAAACAAATAAAAAGAAAAAAATTGCAAAAAATAGAAATACCCTTCATTGTTTGTGGCGCAAGTTACTACACCCTTCAAGCTGAGCATGTATATTAATCATGTTCAGCTTGCCAAATGCATCCATACATTGCTCTCGAGGCATACCTTTATTCGAAACATCAGCTAACTGTTGACCTGAACTGACATAAGGCAAACACAACTTCCCACGGTCAAGCTTCTCGAATGAAGTGTCTATTTATTTCGATGGATCTTTTGCAATATTGATAGCTGCCTTATTGTCACAATATAACTCCATAGGCATTCAAATTTCACTCCCAAGCATGGAATGCAAAATCGGCCGATTCCAATCTAGATTGGCCATAGCTGATTTGATTCTGGGGGGAACCGGCCAGAACGGCTGGGATCGGCCGATCCCATCTGATCTTGGCCGATCCCAGGCATTTCCCTTTTTTTTCTTGGTGGCCAATTCTGGCCGATCCCGGCCGATCCAATTTGGCCGATCCTATTCAGATCGGATTGGGATCACCGGGGTCCAATCTAGACCCCCGACCCGATCCAGAATTCCATGCTCCTAAGTCCTAGAGTAGAATTTTCAACCACATTAGTTCAGTTACAACTTGTGCCATGGCCCTATACTCAGCTTCAGCACTCGATCTAGCACAAGCATACTGCTTCTTACTTCTCTATGTGACTAAATTTCTACCCAAAAAAGTGTAATACCCAATGGTAGATCTTCTATCATTTGGAGAACCTACCCAATCTGCATCTATACACCCTTCTACCTGAGATGATCTCTTTTGGAGAATATGAGACCTTTCCAGGACAAAATTTCATGTACCTCAAGATTCTATCTGCAACTCCAGATGTGTTGTATGGGGTGCATGCATAAACTGGATAACTAGGCTCACAACATATGTTAGGTCTAGTGAAGGAAAGGTACAATAATTTTCCCACCAACCTCTGATACTGCCTTTTTTCTGCCTTAGAGAGAAGATCACCATTTGCTTCACTTAATCTATGATTTGTCTCAATAACAGTATCTGCACTCTTGCACCCAAGTTTTTCAGTTTCTTTCAGCAAATGAAGTGCATACTTGCACTGGCATATATAGATCCCCTAGTAGACCCAGTGACTTCAATACCTAAGAAGTATCTCAGCTATCCCAAGTCTTTGATCTCAAATTCACTGACTAAGTTTTTCTTCAAGAATTCAATCTCTTCTTGATTGTCTCCAGTTATTACCATGCCATCAACACAGACAATCAGAATAGTAACTTATTATCCTTCCACTTTGTAAATAAAGTGTGATATGCATTACCCTATGTAAAGCCATATCTGATTATAGCAACTCTAAATCTCTCAAACCACGCTCTGGAAGACTGTTTCAGTCCATATAATGGCTTCTTCTGTTTGTAAAATTTATCCCTTGTAACAATCCCAAGAGGTGGCTGCATATATATTTCTTCTACAAGATCACCATTTAGGAACGCATTCTTAACATCCAATTGATTTAATTCCCAAGTAAAATGGGCTGCCAATGAAAGGATGACTCTAACAGAATTTAACTTAGCTACAGGAGTAAAGGCCTCTTGATAATCAACACAGTAGGTTGCAACCCCTTGTGACCAATATGTCTTTGAACCTCTCTATACTACCATCAACTTTAAACTTGATGGTATAGACCCATTTCGAGCCCACAAGCTTCCTCTCCGAAGGGAGGTCAACAAGTTTACAATTCTTCTTGAGAGCATTCAATTCCTCTTCCGTATCCCTTACGCATCTTAGTCTTTTATGGCCTCAGTAAATGTTAAAGGAATTGACAAGGAAGATACAGCTGAGATAAAGGCCCGATAAGAAGGAGACAAACATGAGTAGCTAAGGTATTTGGATATTAGGTGTTTTGTGCACTCGCTAATGCCTTTCCTCTCAGTAATTGGTTTCTCAAGGTCATTAAGTGGCTGGCCTGGTTCACCATCAGCCAAATACCAAAGTTAGACTCCAAACATCAGAATGTACCAATTCAGATGGAGCTGAACTTTTATTAATAGATGCACCAAACTAAGTTCTATACTGTTTTGGAATGGGACAAACTTGACACTGAAGAGATTTTACATCTAATTTTTGGAACAATGAAGGAAACAAGACTCCTAATGAAGAGAAAGACAAATGTCCTAGACGCAAATGTCACAAGTGAATTTCGTTCAGCCAATGGGTCACATCAATGGTACTAGTAGACTAAAGCGTTGCACCATGCTTGGACTGGAGTTGGTAGAGGCCCCCTACTTTACGCCCAATCCCAATCAACTGTCTTGTCCTCAAGTCTTCTGAGGTATAATAGTCAGGGAAAAAGGTTATAAAGCAATTTAAGGATTTTGTCAAACTACTTACAAATAACAAGTTGACTGAAAGTTTGAGAACATGAAGAGATGAGGACAAAACAAGGTGGACACCAAATGGAATATTACCTTTGCCTAAGATGGTGGCAAGAGTGTCATCAACAAGGGTCACCTTATCTTGTCCAGAGCATAAAGTGTAGGATGAAAAGAGCATAGGAGTACTAGTCATGTGATATGTGGCAACATGCTAAGAAGCAACACTAAGTGTTGCCGCTTGGGTACCTGATTGAGTGGATGAAGTGGAAGCGCTAAGGTTGGAAAGGAACAGCTGGAAGTTGGCTATTTTAGAGGTAGAAAGTCCTATGAAGCTTCCTTAGCCGATTGCAACACCCTCAGGGATCAAGACTTGTGAGGCTCCTATGGGTTTGGTTACAGCTGCATTGCCTTTAGCTTGCTAGTTCTTCATAAACTTGGCAGGCTTCTTTTTTGGATACAACTCCCAACAAGTCTCAATTGCATGGTTTATTTTGCCACAATGTGTGCACTTCTTCCCCCCTTTAGTTTGTTCTTTGAATGTGTTGTCTCCACTCTTCTTAGCTTTAGTAGTGGTGCTACCTAGTGCTGAATGATCTCCAACACTTTGCCCTCCAGCTACCAGAGTGTGCACTTGCATGGTTTTCCGTCTTCTTTCTTCAGTAGGCACCTACTTAAAGCATTGTCCAAGGGATGGGATCATCTCAAATTGTAAAATCTGAGGTCTTAAGGGTTCATATTCAGAAGTAAGACCGTGTAGGAACTGAAGAACTCTTTTATCTTGAACATGCTTAAGGTACCTTTCGTAGCTACGGTGTCCCAATCCTTAATGGCAAAAAAATCTTTTTCTTCCCATAAAGCTTGCAGAGCACAATAGTACTCCAAAATGGACTTATTTTCCTATTTGGTGTCATGGTTAGCTACTTCCAGATCATACATATGGATTGGATTAACCTTTTCACATTACATCTCCAGTATCAGACACGTCCCTAGCAGTTGGCTTCCGAACAATGTACTTCAGCTGTCCATTGGTCATAGAGCTAAGTAGCCAGCTCACACAATGCTGTCATTATGATCCCACGCATCAAACTTGTCATCATCAAGTCCTGGTGGTTTAATATTTCCATTGATGTGGCCAACCTTTGAGCATACATTAACGAAGGTCTTGATCACATAAGCCCAATCAAGGTGGTTAGTATCATTCAACTTCAGCGGAGGAAGTTTTTTTGAAAGAAATTATGCTATGCACCACCAATTTTATTGCATAAATAGAGGAAGAACTTCACCGGAGGAAGTCGAAGCTGAATATTATCTGCCATACTGTCAATATTAGTAGCAGGGGCAGAGGAAGAGATGTTGGTGTTATTGGAGGCTGACGACGTTGCTGCAAATTAGTATAGCAAAAACCTAGCCTTTGCAAAACCAGCCGGTTCTCTCTTCCCTTCAGAAGAAGCTCCACAAACAAACAAAAATAATGTGTAGCAAAGTGAAGAGAAGAGGAGGAGATGGAGTGGAAGCAGGAGAGACGAAGCAAAGTGCTGGAGAAAAAAAGAATTATCATAGGCCTAGTAGACGAACTCCCCCCTCGGGCTACACCACCAGCAATCACAGGCCTCAATAACAATAAAAAAAGAACCTTCATAGACCTGGGAGAGACCTCTGCAGTACTGTAGTATGGTACTGTAGTGCGCACTATAGCAATAATCTAGTGCACACTGTAGCAGTACTATAGTGCAATACTGTAGTGCAGGTCCCCTGGTCACCAGCAGGAGAAAGATGGAGAGAGACCACGGACGTTGCTTCTTTCTCTGTCTATCTTTGCTCTGATATCATGTAGATCAAAGAAAGAGAGGAAGAACAGAGGGTGAGAGGAGAAACAGATGTGGAAGAGGCTGCAACCTAATCTCCAAACCTAAAAGAGCCAGCCGCAGACCTCTGTCCCCATTTATACTACTAGGACAAACATAAAAAATACATGACAATTTTACCCCCGTGTAACATGTAAAACACCGAGGGGTAAATGAATAAAGAGAAGAAAAAAAAACATACAAATGACATAAATACCCTTCATTGTTTGTGGCGCAAGTTACCACAAGTAAAAAGTACCAAAATCCCCATGAGTCCACATCAAAAACACATGGATACGCTATTTATAAAATTGCATCAATTTAACTTGATCAAGATGGAGAATATTATAAATTATGAGTTCTACAAGACAATCCAAAAAACTAGGCTCCTACCAACTCAAACCAAGAACGAATTAGACAAACCCACTCAGAATTAATTTCAAAGGTCAGACACCCGAATCACTGAGTTAACTAGAATTAGGCAATCGAGGATTTTAAATTGCACCATACAACGAAAGAGTAAAGAAAACAGTTTTATGTCCTTAAGTACAATGCATTACTTGGAACTACAATTGGCATAATATTAAACTTGGGGATTCATAATGGAGAAATCTGTAACAAGGATACTTGTACTCTTGAAGAAGGCACTGACATGAGTACAATCATCTAGTAAACTTTAGATTATACTCTACACTATGATTTATGCAAGAAAGGCTATATCAAATCTCATTTTTCCTAATGCAAGAAAGGAAACATCAAAATGTCATAAAAAAAGTGGAAATGAACTCAAAAGTCAATGCACAAGTTACAGATCGACCAAAATGAATGGGGATTTTACATATCACCCCTTATATTCGATTCATATTTAGGAATCAACCCTCTTAGATCAACCAAAATGAATGGGGCTTTACATATCACCTCTTTTATTCTAATCATCAAGGTTCGCCATATCGCTGATCCGTATCGGATCATATCTTTCCAAATACGGTATGATACCGATCCGACTTGGTCCAACTCACACAAGTCAAGCTAATGAGTTTGTTAAACATTTTAGAGAAATCTACCATATTAATTAATATAAAAAGTATAATTTTACTTATCAACTAGGAAAAACTATGTATGAGTTGGCACGATCCGGTCCGACTCGGTACGTACCAGTGGATCAGGTCAGCCCAGATACAAGTCAACTTGTACGAGTCGGCCCCATCCGGTACGATACGGCAAACCATGCTAATCATATTTAGGAATCAACCCTCTTAGTCCTAGTGTTTACTTTTAACTCTCACAATTGCATGTTTATTTAATAAGCCCCTTTCTGAGGGCTTTGTCTAAAAACTTGAAGGTTCTATTCCTAATTTTTTGGGGTGTTCCCCAAATAGCATGAGATTGTGAGGAGTTGTCAATAAATATCAGGATGGTTAATCCCTAAACATGAGATGCTTAAAAATTCCCAAAATGAATTTATGATGATTTAGACATACAAAGTTTCTATGTGAGTCAATCTACCAAATTTGCACCAAATAATACAAACATGTTTTGTACTTTGACAGGAAACTAGTGGTGAAATAATGATCAATGATGAGATTATAGAGTGCAACATGGTATTTCTGGGTCTTCTCACTCTCTTTGACCCACCCAAGGACTCAGCCAAGCAAGCACTACAGAGATTGGCACAGAAGGGAGTAAGCGCAAAAGTGTTAACTGGTGACTCTCTAACACTTGCGATAAAGGTCTGCAAGGAGGTTGGTATTAGAACAACTAATGTGATTACAGGCCCGGATCTAGAGCTTCTCAACCATGATGAGTTCCATGACACAATAAAAAAGGTCACAGTTCTGGCACGGCTAACACCGATACAGAAGCTTCATGTGATACAGTCACTGCAGACAGATGGAAATCATGTTGTTGGATACTTAGGGGATGGAATAAATGACTCCCTTGCACTTGATGCAGCAGATGTTGGAATATCTGTTGATTCAGGGGTACCTGTTGCTAAGGAACTTGCAGACATAATTCTACTAGAGAAAGACTTAAATGTCCTTGTCTCAGGAGTTGAGTGTGGGAGGATTACATATGGTAACACCATGAAATACATTAAAATGTCATTGATTGCAAATCTTGGTAGTGCTGTCTCACTGCTTATTGCAGCCTTGTTCTTACAGTTTGAACCTCTACATCCCAGGCAGCTACTTACTCAAAACTTCTTATATAATGTGGGCCAGATTGCAATCCCGTGGGACAAAATGGAGGAAGAATATGCAAAGACCCCACAGCATTGGTCATCTAAAGAATTACCATTGTTCATGCTTTGGAATGGGCCTGTATGCTCTATATTTGATATAGCAAATTTCATCTTTCTTTGGCTTTATTATGGTGCCAACAGGTCATCAGAATCCAGCTTTTTCCAGTCTGCATGGTTTGTTGAAGGTCTGCTCATGCAGACTCTTGTCATCCACGTGATAAGAACACAAAAATTTCCTTTCGTACAGGACATAGCATCATGGCCTGTGCTTTGCTCGACTATAGTTGTTTCCGCAGTTGGAATTTCAATATCATTTACCCCCATTGGAAAAATCATGGGACTGACTGACCTTCCACCAACATACTTTGGGTTCTTAGTGGTGCTTTTTATTGGGTATTTTATAGTCAGCCATGCTGTCAAGAGGGCGTATATCTGGATCTTCAAGAAATGGCTTTAGACAAGAAACAGCAGGGTACTTTTTAAATGTAACAGGTCATTGTCAAATCTTTGTTTACATACATGGGAAAAGAATGCTGACGATGAATTACGTTGTTTTCCAAATATAAAATATTTTCCATTTCACTTTGCAACATTATGCAATTGGAATTTTATTCTGCACAGGATGCGCAAGAGAACTGATAGCGGTGAAAAAAATAGAAGCTAAGTGTAAAATTTTCTCCTCCAAAATATTACTGGTGTATTTCTACAGTACTTGTCATACTCCTTGACACAAGGAACAAAAATGTCAATACAAGCATTAGAGTACGAGCTGAGACTTGCTTGTTTGATGAAGCACCTGCACAAAAATTGTAAATAGAAGTAAGAAATTAGAACACCACAGTGTTGGAGTGTAAACATTACAATAAACAATGCAGATAGAAATTCAAGATGTTAGGAAGCATTCAAAATTGCGAGATAAATTAATTACTACTATTTTTAAATTCTAGAGCAATGGAACACTGGTTAAATAGAAAGTACATGTATTCTTCTCCATAAAAATGATATATATATATATAGATAGATAGATAGATAGATAGACAGATAGATATATAGTGTTGAACCACCAACCATGGTTTGGAATGATTCTCGGATCAAGAAATGACAAACTCATTCACATAATCATTACATCTATTCATAATGATGCTTCACATGGTATGAAAATCCTGCACCTAAATCACCGTCATGTGCCTAAAAGCAGGTAATATTTCACCCTATATTGCTTGGATGATATTTCTGACCATTACCTAAATTCACACTAGCTGGTATTCACCTAATTGTTAGGTGATATTTGAAGTGTTGTAATTTTAGGCATGGTAATCTGTTCTTGCTGACCCTTGTTTCTTTGGTATGAGGACCAGAAATGTCTTGTTGATGCCTCTAAGGTGAGCTTTCCCCTCCTGAAATTCTAAAACTTCTCTAAGAAGAAGATCCTTAATCACATCCTAACAATGCTGATAGAAAAAGAGGGGGAAACCATCAGGCCCAGCAGCCTTGTCTCCTGCCAATGCAAACACTGCACATTTTACCTCCTGTGCGAACACGGCCAACAAAACTCTTTGCTCCTCATCGATCAGCATAGGCAAAAGGTCCTCAGCAAAGAAAGGTTTCCAAGTATCCTCCTCAGTGAACAGAGAGTGGAATAATAGGGCTGCCGATTTCTCCTAAGTTCCTAACAGCTTCCGGTCCTGTAAAGAAAGAGTTGCCATCCCCGAGACAAGTGATCATATTCATTCTTCTCCTTCCTGATGCCATGCGTTTATGCAATGTTATAATCCCCGTCCTTCAACCATCTACCTTCGATCTCTGCTCCCAGTAAATTTCCTCTTTTAGAAGAATGCCTTCATATGCATTTTTAAGCTTGATTTTTTACATATAAGCCCCTATAACATTTTGATATTACAAATAAGCCCCCCCTAATCTGACCATTTACAAGTAAGTCCCCACAATCTACTGTGAATTAGTGAAAGGCGCCTAAAGCTTACAAATAAGCCCCTGAGAGTGTTACAAATAAGCCCCTAAAAGGGCTTATTTGTAAGAAAGTTGTGATTATGGGGCCTTATTATAAAGTCAGATTAGGAGAGCTTATTTGTAATATCAAAAGATTATAGGAGCTTATATGTAAAAAACCCTTTAAGCTTTTGTCTCAACAGTCTGTCTTCCTTATCAAGCAACCCCGCTTCCTCTAAGGCATCTAAACCCTCAATATGATTCAGAATCCAATTTTTACTTCCCTTGCCTGGCAAAGATCTGGCCTTTCCCCATATGGCTAGGGCATGTGCTAAAGTCTTTAGCTTATTGATCAATTCAGCCATGGCACTGGGACCCTCTGTTGGCTTGTTCCACACCTTTTTCACCTCTTCCATAAACCCTTCTTCCTTCAACCAATACTTTTCCAATCTGAATCTTGGTTTATGATACACTGTGGCATTCGTCCTAAGAAGGACGGGCTTATGATCAGACATGGCTCTCTGTAAACAAGAGCCTGTAGATGTGGAAAGTGATCCTCCCAATCCACAGACATAAGAAATATGTCAAGTCAGGAACAAGAAGGCTCCACCCAATGGAGATATCAATGAGAACCGCCTCTACAATAAACTCCTGAAAGTCTTCCAGAATACCAATGACCTCAGAAGCATCAGACTTCTCCACCAAAGTAGTGGCATTAAAGTCTCCCGTCACACACCAAGGCTTCCCGACAAGTTGATGGAAGGCCAAGAGCTCCTCCCAGAAATTCTTTTTCTCCCCTCTTCCCTGAGGGCCATACACCCCCGAGAGATCCCAAAGAAAACCATCCTCTACAGACCAAAAGGTAACAGATATCCAATGCCTCCCCATCTGTCCACTCACCTCCTCTACGACAAATTGATTCAACAATATCATGATACCTCCCGATCTCTCGGTGGCCGGCAGGTAAACTCCATTAGAAAGTCTACTCCCACATACTTCTCTAAAAATCTCATCACCTCCCTCCTGGATCTTGGTCTCCTAAGGACATAAGATATCAGTTTTACAATTCTTAATAAACTCCTTGAGGATCACTCTCTTCTCCCTCCCCCTGATACCCCTAACATTCCATGTGACAATTCTCATTGAGATAAATGAGAATCTTCCTCCTCACCACCCCCTACTCCTCCCCTCCCCGCACGACTTTCCCCCCTTGGCTCCTTGCTTCATCCCTGACTTCCCTACTCTTACATCCCTGGCCAAAGATAATGCCAGTAATTTTGGATTTTGTAGAAGGCCTGATGTCTTTGTCAATGCCATCAAAAGACACCCAAATCATTTCCGCTACTTCCCATGCTCTCTCAGCAATAAACTGCTCCTCTCTCAGCAACAGATCTTTGACATCTTCCTCATCCAGACCCTGGCAATTTTCACCAGCTATCCCCCCTCGCTCATCTCACTGCCCTGTACACCCCCTGCCTTCTCCTCCCTCACACAGGGGAAGGGGGTCTCTCTTATCACAGACGGAGAGGATTCTTGCTCACAGGACCCAAGATCCACACTGGGTTGCTGGTTCTCCTCCATCAAGTGTCGCATATTTTTTGCCACCGCTAGGTTGCTGTCATGGTCAGCCTCCGCCAAGACTAGTGAAAGTTGGGCAGCTCTCCCCTGGTGCAGCATGGAGGCAGCAAGAGGCGAGGCCTTCTGCCCTTGAGCAGCTGCTTCCCTCCCCCTTGGATGTCTTTGCAGAGCTCACAGGCAGGGGCAGATGACCACCGATCATGACAGAAAGTGGCCTTGGCGCCACCGAGCTGTCCGGAGGTGCCGATGGGAGATACAAGTTGAGGGGCGATGATCGCAGCTGCTGACCAGGCTCCTTCGGCAAGGTCGGGGACAAGGTGTGGCTGCCGAGCTCGCAGGAAGGTTAAGCTATGGCTGTCGGGCAAAGAAGGAGGGTCGAAGCAGGTCCACGAATGGGTCCAAGTACAATGGCAGGACTGGGTAAGTCACGGGTCCCCGAGGAAGGACCCACTTGGCCTGCCCACTCTCTCCCCTGACCCGAACTCAAACAAGCGAGCAAACAGGAGATTTGATGGCTTGGTTCAGCCGGCCGGTCGGGTGGTGACTTGTAGACTTGTAGTGGTCGGGTGGAACAGAGGCGGGGTTTTTGAATTTTAAACCTGCTGTCATACCGTCTTCAACCCCTGTCTCGACGGGCCGAAACCCTAACCCACCCCGCCGCCACCCTCCGACAGCCTGACCTCGTCCTAAAAGAGGACCCTTCTGGCAAGACTTTCCCCTAGATATGAAGCTTGAGCAACTCCGGCACCACTTCCCTCGAACATACCCATATGTCCACATCAATCGCCAGCGACGAGCCCGTCCACCGGAGTTGCAGGGTCTTTTCATCGGGCTCCCCAACCTGCCGGGTCAGATGTTGCACTCCCCAGAAATTACACATAGGAAGCCGGACACCAACAAGGCGGACAGGAATGTTGGTGCACCTGGGATCAGGGAAAGAACCATATTGTATCTCCCACATCCTGTACCGGAAGATACAAGACTCCTCTGCTATGTGCCCTAGGGCCACCGCCATCGTCGCCTCCTCCTCCAATGCAGCCACAGCCAACAGACGTTGAGGACTCAACCTATGCACCTCCTAACCACCTGCTCCCTTCCCCCTCTTGTCCAACGCTTCCTTAACAAGAACTACTTCTAGATTTCCAACAGCCATAGAGATCCACATGCACCATCGGAGCCACTGCAGCCGAGGGGCCAGCAGAGAGTCCTCCGGAGGTGGCATGACCAAAATAGAGGGAGAGTACCAAGGCTTCGCTGGTTGAGACGACACCACCTCCATGTATGACCTCCATCGTCGTCCCGTACCTCCCCGAGGACACCAGTCCCGAACATGCACCCCCTTAGAGGAGGCAACAAGCCAAAGCCCTGCAAGAATGTGCCATATGCCCCATCCGAAGGCATCTAAAGCATCTCACAAATCTAGAAGGACTACCAAATGGGCTATGGCTAGCCAGAGGTACCTGCGGAGGGCTCCCCCGTCGTCCGCCACCGAGGGGCATACGGTTTGCCCCAAAAGCGAATGCTGGAAAGGAAGACCCCAGCACAGCTGTCCTGTCCCCCCGCCCAGGCATCTGAAGCATCTTAAGAGTTGAGTGATAATACTAAATGGATCAAATTAAAGAGTAATACATGCAGCACAATCAAGTTGTGCAGCAAGTCCAGTCCCACTGCATAACCCTTTGTGGTTGGGCCACGTGGCTAACTTAACTAACTGAACGAGCTAACATGGCCACCCCCATAATATCTGGATTGACAAATACTGTTTTCGATTGACAATTACATATTACGATTGACAAATATAGTTTTCGATTGACAAATATAATTTCAATTGACAAATACGATTTTCGATTGACAAATACATATGTATTTATCAATCAAAATTATATTTGTCAATCGAAATCTATATTTGTCAATCGAAATCTGTATTTGTCAATAGAAAACTGCATTTGTCAATCTAAAACTGTATTTCTCAATCGAAGTATCTGTCAATCGGAAATTGTATTTGTCAATCTAAATATGTATTTGTCAATAAAAATTATATTTGTCAATCGAAATCTGTATTTCTCAATCGAAAATTACATTTGTCAATCTAAAACCGTATTTGTCAATTGAAATTGTATTTGTCAATCGAAAATTGTATTTGTCAATCGTAATATGTATTTGTCAATCGAAAACGGTATTTGTCAATCCAAATATTATGGAGGCGGCCATGTCAGCACGTCCAGTTGGCTAAGTTAGCCACGTGGCCTAACTACAAAGGGTTGTGCATTATGACTGGACTTGCTGCACAACTTGGTTATGCAGTAAGTATTACTCCAAATGAAATCCACTAAAGGATATGTCTTAAAGGATAAAGGATAAGGACTAAAGACTAAAGAAAAGAATGGATCATTAATGGTCCATCCGAAGTCCCTAAACCAATATCTTAAATGGGATCCACACAAAATCCAATAATGATCCATTAAATGTTCATTTAGAATCCAAGAGATTAATAGGTTTGGGTAGACCCATAAAGATAAAAAAGGATCCATTAGATCAATAGATTCAAAAGGATTCAATAAGGGTATAAAAAGATCCAATAACAATACTCAAGAATACATGAGTTATTGTTTAAAAAATTGTAAAGCTCAAGAATACATGAGCTTGCTTGTACAGTAATTCTTCATAAAACTCAAAGACTCAATTTGTTTATGGAATAAGCATAGAATAGGCCTAGTTATTTTGCTTATGCCTGTTATTCCAGTTTGATTACAGGAATTCCTTATACCGCATAGAAATGAGTTGTTCTGGACTTTGACCATGACTCATGAGTCTCTAACCACATTATTATAGTCAGTCATGTGATCAGGTTCAGCGGAAGACCGTCGAAGGTGATTGTGTTCAATAAGGGATCATTTGCTCTCAGTAATAAGAGAGAAAATGCTCCAGATTAGATGAAAGTCCCTAGCCATGGTGGACACAATATCAAGAAAGGAGTTTTCTAACATTAAATAAGCACAACGGATGTCGAGTAAGTTAACCGATTAGGATTTGACAGTTCACTATACCCTAGGTCAACTAGGGAGCATTGGACAGATGAAGAATTAAATCTACATAGTAACTATGGATGGGCAAGTTCCTTTAGAAGGTTACTTAACCTCATTACCTTCTGGGATCATGCGATATTGCTTGGCACCAACTTGATCGGAGATCTGGCAGAATTTACATGAAGATGTGATTCAATTGAGTAATTAATTATATATGTGATATAAAAATTAATTACTTTAAGCCAATAAAGTGTTATTAGGCTTAAGGGGCTAAAAACTTGAGTGGTACTTGGGCATAGAGGGTCACACACATAAAGATACTCGATTCGTGGATCAAAAGTGATTTTATATTAATTCTGAATTCTTGTGAAAAATCGCAGAATAATATAAATAATAGAGATGAAGGCTGCCCTGGGTCAAACTCCAGGAGCAGCCCTAGCCGCCACCCCTCTCTCTCTCTCTTACTATGCGCCCAGCACAGGGGCACCCCCTGCTGCTACCGCCCCTCTTCCTTCATCTCCAGCGGTCAGAGAAGAACGTCTGCATGCCACGGGTATCGTTGCAGAGGAGGATTGTCAACGATCGCGTCGAACCGAGCGAGGAGACGAGGACAATCTACGAAGAGGAGAATCGCATCGATACCACTGGAGGTTGGACACATGCGCGGCTTACGGCATTGCTCCTTCGGAACCGAGTGGTTGCGGATTCGAATCCGCGCAAGGTGATGAACGATCACCTGTTTGTGTTTTGTTTTCCCCGAATCCATGACAGCGGGATTAAAAAAATTTAATTTGTGTTTCCACTGCATTCTTGTTCCTTTCGCCTGATCCTTACAATGGTATCAGAACTAGGTTCCACTGTCGTCCGTTTCGGGACGTTAAAATAATTTTTTAGGATTGATTACGTGCAACGTTTTCGATTTTTCTATAAAACTAATTCATGGGATGGATCATGCGATGAGATCATGAATTTTAATGTTAAAATTTTGATTTTTTAGGGGTTTTTTTGGTGTTCTTCATTGGCCCATGTTACATAAATTAACTAAAATTTTATTATTTTAAAAAGTATTTTAAAATTAAAATTACATTGAGTATTCTATTTTAATCATGCGATGAGATCATGAATTTTAATGTTAAAATTTTGATTTTTTAGGGGGTTTTTGGGTGTTCTTCATTGGCCCATGTTACATAAATTAACTAAAATTTTATTATTTTAAAAACTATTTTAAAATTAAAATTACATTTAGTTTTCTATTTTAATGTGGCCAAATTAAAGGATTATGATCTTTTAATGAATTAACAAGTGTTGTTAATTTATTATTATTAGTCTAAATGTTAGATTAATAATTAATGACATAATGATTAATCTAATTGTTAGATTAATGTCTTTTTATATTTAGAATTGTTCTAAATGGCATGGAGTCTTTTTAGAAAATTTTATTTCAGTATGGATGCACATGTGATGTGTTGTTAAATACTTTATAATTTAGATTTTAAAGCATGCTAGAAATTAATATTTCAAAATTTTCAAAATTTCTAATTATCATTGGAACCTGATTTTGTGAAAACTAAAATTAACTTATTTTTGAAATTCAATTTCTAGCCCATTGTTATGCGCACTTTCATGTGTGGATGGTAAAAAGTTAGCCGTGGTTATAGATATGCCGCTTAATTTTATATTATGTGATGATATATATTGTGGGTGTGAATTATTTGTGGAATGTGATGGTTAAATTAATTGTTAACTTATAAGCCATGCGTACCTTCCTCTCTCGATCATTCCGACGTAATTCTATCTCTCTCTTGAAATGTAGTGCACTATAAGGCCTTCTTTTACATATATACATTTAATTATTTGAATCAAAGCATTATAATTAATCGTGATGACTGGATAAGGAGTAAGGATGATCTACAAATACAACCGTGAAGTCCTGAAGATAAGATCACCAACTTTGTGCTTGCAGGAAATTTTGATATAATTGTTATATTAAAATTAATTGTGATTGACTACATGGCTCTAGTCAAATCACCATGTTATCTATGACCACAGAAAATAAACATGTATGATTTGATACATAGTTTGCTTATTTGATTGTGAATCAAATTTATTATTTAGGTATAGATAAATATATTGGATATATTTATAATCTATCACCTAGGATAGACCAAGATAAAAATGATTAAAATCCCTCGTTTAATAATATTTAAGCCGTAGCGTAGTAGTTAAGAACTAACTGTGTGGCCCGTCCGTTATTATGATTTTAGAACTCGGGTTAGACTGTGCAGGTTTGTTGTGCTATCCACAAGACTTGTCATTTTATGTCCAAGGTTAAAACTATGGCATGTTGATGCCTTACCATGGGGTAAAGAAGGGTGTTGTTTTGTTATGCTATCCACAATGGTAGCATCCTTTTTTATACTGTAACGTAATGATGGTAACGCTTAAACTGTAAGTTGGTGGTTTGTTGTACTATCCACAAGGCTACTAAACTTATGAGGGTCGAACTATGATAGATGTTGTAAGGAGTTGCAAGTACCAAAAGTTATTGCTCTCTGATCATAGTGTGGTTTGTTGAGCCATCCACAAGACCGCATCATGAGTCATTGAGATTCAGATTCACACTAAGAGATCGTTGGCGTCTCCCGTTCTGTATATTTGAGGGTTATACAGTCCATCGAAAATTAGTTAGAGTAAAATTTGACAAAAGTTTATTATCATGTTTTTATATAATAATTAAACATCTGCTAATTTAACATTTTTTCCTTGTATGCAAGAACGTCGTCGTATAATTGACTTCGTGGCATATTTGATGCCAATAAGTTGATAGTCCCTACTCCAATTGGCTCAAGAATCTTAAGATCGTCTTAAGATTTGAATAGATTGCCTATGCCTTAAAGGGTAAGGTGCCACCTGAACCGGTATTAGATGCTGCGGAAGAGGATATGATAGCCTACGAGAAATGAAAAGAGGACTAATGCTATATGTTGGCCTCAATGAGCAACGAGCTATAAAGACAACATGAAGAGATGGATACTAGATCTATCTTACTCCATGTGAAAGAGCTGTTTGAAGAGCAAAGCAGGGTTGAGAGATATGAGATAACCAAATCCTTGTTCAAGGCTCATATGATAGAGGGGTCTTCAGTACAAACCCATATATTGAAGATGATAGATTGGATAGAGAGGTTAGCTATGCTTGGGGTAGACTTACCTAAGGAGATGCATGCTGACTTTGTTCTGGCCTTACTTCTAGTTTCATACTCTCAGTTTATTGTCAACTTCAATATGAACAAAATTTCGGCAACACTAGCAGAACTGCTTAACATGCTAAAAATCACAAGGGCAACCTTCTGAAGGAAAAACCCACTATCCTCTTGGTTTGTAAGACCAACAAGAAGAGGAAAGTTGTTCAAACCTTTAAGAAAGGTAAAGGGAAGAAGCAGTCAAATAAGAAGCCCACTCCCAAGAAAGACAAAGGCCCAGAAGTAGAAAAGGGTGAGTGTTTCTACTACCACCAGAAGAGATACTGAAAAAAAATTTGCAAGAAGTACCTTGATGACAAAGCTCAAGGCAAGGTGAAACTTGGAGAAGCTTCAGGTATCTATTTGATAGACTTGCACTTGTCAATTAAATATTCTAATTATAGATATTAGATACTGGATGTGCATCTCATATATGCAATAATGTGCAGATGTTGACAAGAGGAAGCTGAGTAAGGCCATGGTGGACTAGAGGCTAGGAAATGACGCAAAGTTTACAACGCTCATTGTAGGGACGACCTTAAGCTACCATTTGGACAGAGAATTGTCTCATCTGATCATTATTATATTCTTAGCATAATAAAGGACATCATTTTTGTTTCATGTTTGGACAGACTGAGTTACAAGTTAGCTATTCAGAACAATAGTTGTTCAATTTATTTTTAGAATAAATTATTTGCTACTGCAAATTTAATTAACAGATTATACTTTCTAGATGTCTCTTATGATTCTCTATACTTTGATAATGCTCCTAAGAGGAGAAGGAACAATGTGAATATAGCCTACATGTGGCATTGTAGGCTAGGTCATATTGATGAAAACAAACTCCGAAGGCTGCATAAATATTGATATTTAGATCCATTTGATTATGAAGAAAGGGCCAAAGAGAAATTGAAACTGATACATTCGGATGTATGCGGTCCAATGTCGACCCAAGCCAACGGTGGCTACTATTATTTCATTACATTCACCGATGACTTCTCGAAATTCAGCTATGTGTACTTGATAAAGTAAAAGTCAAAAGTGTTTGAGAAGTTCAAGGAATTTAAAAATGAAGTGGAGAAGCAGACTGGAAAGAGTTAAAACTCTTCGATCAGATCAAGGAGAAGAATACTTAAGTACATAATTCGCACAGTTTCTAAAAGATAATGGTTGACTCCTCCTTATACACCTCAGTTGAATGGTGTATCTGAAAAGATAAATCGCATCTTATTGGATATGGTATGATCTATAATGAGATTTGCACAATTACCGATATCCTTATAGGGATATGCATTAGAGTTTGCAGCATATTTATTGAACATGGTTCCAAGCAATCTGTCTCTTCCACTCCATATGAGATATGGAATGGTAGGAAACCACACTTTAAACATGTTAAAGTATACGGATGTCTTGCTCATGTAAAGAGGCATGATCCAGATAACTTGAAATCAAAGACTGACAAATACAGGTTTGTGAGATAGCCAAAGGTAACTTTTGGCTACTACTTTTATCACTTTAATGAACAAAAAGTGTTTGTTGCCAAAAAAAGTTGTCTTCTTAGAAGAGGAATACCTCCTCCAAGAGGAGAAAAGTAGTTCTAGAAGAGGTTCTAGACTTACAAATAGTAACTGGCCCATCAAATAAGCCATTAATTATTGAAGTTGTTCAAGAGTACACACCTAAGCCTCGTAGATCTGCGAGGATGCCTAGACAACCTGAAAGATATGTGGGACATATTAGTGAAGGTACATCTAGGGCATCCTACTATGAGGATGATGACCCAAGACCTACCAGAAGGCTATTAAAAGTCCTGACACGGGAAAATGGTAAGCAGCGATAAACTCTGAGATACAGTCTATATACACTAATCAAGTTTAGAACTTGGAGGACTTGTCCAAAGATATTATACATATTGGATGCAAGTAGATCTTTAAGAGAAAGATTGGTGCATATGGACAGATCGACACTTATAAGGCTAGGTTAGCAGCAAAGGGATATCATCAAAAGTAAGGAATTGACTATGACGAAACTTTCTCACAAGTTGCTATGATAAAGTCAAGTAGAGTTCTTCTTGCTATTGTAGCATACAACGATTATGAAATCTAGCAAATTGATGTAAAAATTACCTTCCTCAATGGAAACTTTGAGGAAGAGGTGTATATGGTACAACTGGAGGATTTCATGTCCAAGGAGTTTCCAGATAGAGTGTACCAACTTCAAAGATCTATTTATGGATTGAAGCAAGCGTCTAAGAGCTGGAACATAAGATTTGATGAGACTATTAAATCTTATAACTTCATATATATACAAGAAGACTAGTAGGAATGCAGTTACCTTCCTTGTACTTTATGTTGATGGCATCTTACTCATTAAGAATGATGTAGCAATGTTATGATCAGTAAAAGTATAGTTGTCAAAGAACTTCTTTATGAAGGATTTGGGAGAAGCATCCTATATATTGGGAATACATATCTATAAGGATAGATTAAAGAGGATGCTCAAGTTGACCCAATCCTTATATACAGATACTATTGTCAAAAGGTTTGACATGGAGAATTCTAAGAGAGGTCTCATACCGATGAGACATGAAATTTACCTTTCCAAGTAGCAGTCCCCTAAGTCTCATAAAGATAGGACATTGATAGACAAGGTACCCTATGCCTCTGCTGTAGGTTCCATCATGTATGTCATGCTATGTACTAGACCTAGTGTAGTCTATGCTCTACGTGTTATGAGCAGGTATTAAATAAATCTAGGTGATGAACACTAGAAGGCTGTGAAATGTGTTCCTAAGTACTTGAGAAGGACTAAGGACTTGTTTCTAGTCTATGAAGAAGTTGACTTGAAACTATGATAATACACTAACTCGAGTTTCCAATCTGATCCAGATAATAGCAAGTTTACTTCCGAATTCATATTCACATTGAACAAGGGGGCAGTGAGCTGAAAGAGTTCCAAACAAGAAATCACTGCAAATTCGACGACAGAGACTGAGTACATTACTACAGTAGAAGTTGTCAAGGAAGTTGTCTTGATGAAGAAGTTCATCACCGACCTTGGCATAGTAACGAGTATCTCTGATCATGTCCAGTTGATATACGACAACAATGGAACAATTGCACAAGCCAAAGAGCCACGGTCTCATCAGAAGTCGAAACACATTCTGAAACGCTTTCACTTGATCAGAGAGATCATTACTAGATAAGATGCATTGGTGAAAAGAGTTCCATCAGCCGACAATATAGCAGATCTAGTGACGAAGTCTTTATCTCATATTGTCTTTGAGCATCACGTGCATGGTAAGGGGATACAACATAGGGGTGATTGGCTATAGTCCAAGTAGGAGATTGTAAGTTCTGTGTATGGCCAATCAGACTTATTATCATTCATTTATTTAATGGCAATAAACATTCATTATGTGTAAACCGTTTATTTTTTGTTATTCGTATTATAATGAAGTCTGTGAATGTATGCAATAACTATCAAATTATGATGTGATCAAAATAATGAGACTGACAGTTTATAAATATACATTCTTAATAGTTCCTAGTCGAAGGATATCTGAGAAAGACATCAGATTCCCGATGAGACTAGTACGGGTTACTCCAACTCATACGATGAAGGTGACTATTCTCATAGTCACTTGTATGGTGACACTATGTTGAACCCGTACGTGCTCATTGGTGAATGAATTCACTAAACTGATCCGACATAAATCGTTGGATGGTAAGTTACTTAACAGTCAACCAGCTTAATCCATTGTCACAATAGTATAGATAGTCCTTAGACCTAAGACACTAAAGACATCTTGTTAGTAGACTTCTGAACTTTGACCATGACTTATAAGTCTCTAATCACAGGATTCTAGTCAGTCATGTGGTCGAGTTCAGTGGAAGACCATCGAAGGTGATTGTGTGTTCAATAAGAAACCATTCGCTCTCAGTAATAAGAAAGAGAATGCTTTGGGTTAGACGTGTACAAGTCCCTAGCAAGGGCGGATAAAATATCAGGAAATGAGTTTTCTAATATTGAATAAGCGTATCAGATGTCGAGTAAGTTAACCGGTTAGGATTTAACAGTTCACCATATCCTAAATCGACTCGAAAGCACTGGACGGATGAAAGGTTAAATCTACGCAGTAACTATGGACGGACAAGTTCTTTGAGCGGGTTGCTTAACCTTATTACCTTCTGAGATCATACAGTATTGCTTGGCACCCAACTTGATCAGAGGTTCGGTCGAATTTACATGAAGATGTGATTCAGTCGAGTAGTTAATTAAATATGTGATATTAATTAATTACTTTAAGCCAATAAAATACTATTTGGCTTAACGGGCTGAAAAATGGACTTGTGTACTTGGGCCTAGAGGGTCACACATATAAAGATTCTCGGTTCCTGGATCAGAAGTGAGTTTTATATTAATTCTGAGTTTTGTGAAAAATTGCATAATAATATAAATAATAGTGATGAAGGCTACCCTGGGCCAAGCTCTAGGAGCAGCCTTAGCTGCCCCCCGCTCTCTCTCTCTCTCTCACACACTGTGCGCCAAGTATAGGGGCGCCCCCTGTTGCTGCCGCTCTGCTGCCTTCATCTCCGACAATCAAAGGAGAACACGCGGATACTGCAGGTATCGTCGCGAAGGAGGAACGTTGACAATCACGTCGAACCGAGCGAGGAGATGAGAACAATCTATGAAGAGGAGAATCGTATGGATACTGCTGAAGGTCGGGCACCTGCGCAGCTTGCGACGTCACTCCTTTGGAACCAAGTAATTGCGGATTTGAATCCGCGCAAGGTGATGAACGATCACCCGTTTGTGTTTTGTTTTTTCGAAATGGATCGGTGACGGCGAAATTAAAAAAAAATAATTTACGTTTCCGTTGCCTTCTTGTTGTTCCTCTTGCTCGATCCTTACACCTGGAATAACTAGTATAAGCTATTTCAAGTAAAAAAGTAGAACAACTTATTCCACCTTAACCCGATATAAGCGAAAAAGTATATCAAATCAAAATTTTGCTTATTTCGATATAACCAATTCGGAACAACTCATCTTAGAACAATCAATTCCATGAACAAAGTGAACTAAAAAGATTTGCAAAGCTCAAGAATACATGAGCTTGCCTTCACGAGCCTTCAAGTACACAAATCTTTCAACCATAATGTTTTCTTGAATGAGACCCCCTAGGGGGATATTTATAGTGGAGGAGACGGATCCGGTGGGGGGTCCTTAAGCATCTAGTGGGGGGTGCAATTCCACCCGATGGGGGGTTCTTCTTTTCCTTCGTGCATATGGCATCCAGTGGGGGGTGGAGAGAGAGAGAGAGAGAATGAATTGTCCGGTGGGGGGTCTTTGTGGGTCCCACATGCCTTCTCTTCTCCTTCTTTCTTGTGCAGAAATCTCCCGGTTGGGGGGGTGAATAAGAGAGAAAAGGGCATGAGAGAGAGAGAGAGGCATCCGGGGGGGGGGGGGGGGATCCACCAGATCCTTCTCTCTTAGAGTAAGAGTCCACGTTGGACTCTTCTTCTTTCTCTTTCACTCTCTCTCTCTCTCTCTCTGTGCATTGAGCAAGAAGAGTCCAATTGGACTCTTTTCTCTCTTCTTCCAGCTTTATCTCTCTTTCCCTCTTTCACTACTCTGTGCGGCTGTGGGTAGAACAGTCACATTGCTCTCTCTCTCTCTCTCTCTCTCTCTCCATTCTGGTTGGGGCACAGCCATGGAACCCCTTGCTCCTCTTCTCTCTTTGCTTCTTTCTCCCTTTGCTGCCTTGATGTTCCTTATTTTCTTGTTCTTTTCTTGTTGTTATTACAATGTTATTGCAGGTTGTTGCCGCTGTGGCTGCTCCCTCTTGTTGATTCTTGCTGCTGCTGCTACTGTAGATATTGGTGCTGTGCTTGGTTGATGTTGCTTTTTGGAGCTGTGCCTGTTGATATTGCTGCTTGGTGCATGACTGCTCTAGTTGACAGGTAAACAACCCCCCCACCCTTTGTTTATTTTATTTCTTGTTCTTATCCTTTTTTTTTGGTCCAAAACAGTACCACAAATTCAAATACATAAAAACCACATATTCCATAAATTCACAAATCACTAAGACCACCAAGAATTCCTTTAGAGCCCTAATTTTCACGAAAATTATTACAATACCCCCAAAATCCTAAAATGCTCAAATCGCCTAAAAACCACCTCAAGGTTTCAAAACATTCTCAATTCCTTAAAATACACTCTAAGTCTTGAAATTACAAAAGTACTCCTAGACTCCCAAACAATGCAAGATTACCAAAATACCCTTCACATCTAAAACACTTAAAAATCACTCCAAAACACCTTAAAACATTTCTAATCCTTCTGGAACAATCTTGTATCATGGTAAAGTTAGACCTAATTTGTGCTTTTGTAGTTAAATATACACAAAGTGGTTTACTTCATTTAGGGCATCACTTCAAGTTGTTAATCAAAGGTTTTCCATCCAAAATTTCAAACTGACAAGAAAGCTCTTCAAATATCAGTCTTGTTTGTAAAATTGAGAAAAAAAATCACTCTCCAACAAATACCTAGTGTTCCTATTTTGAAATAAAATCAAGCTTTCTCACATGCTGGCTGAACCAAAGCCTTATGCTACAGTAACAAGATGAGAAGGTCGCATCATTGATGGTTCTGATGGATTTAGCTATTGCGCCACTGAAAGGATGATGTTAACCATGTTGCAGATAGAGCAGAGGGAAAATCAGCCAAAAAAACAAGAGAAAAAAACTACTCTCAACTCCATTAGCTGTAAAACATGAAAGAAAAAGAAAAGCTAGAAGCAGCACCGTCTACTGCTCTTCTCTCTCACCTCTCCATTTCCTTTTCTTTATAGGCAGTTTCATGTAGGTCAATGGCCAACATTGCAGCACATATCATTTTCTTCTTTGAGAAGTCAGGTTTCTTTGATCCCGTCAAGATTGGGTTAATTTGATAACTAGCATAGAACATTTTCTATCAATGAATTGTTCTCCAAACATATATTTCCCATAGTTGATCTCGAAGGATATGCTAAGACAAAAGAGATTGAAGCTAATGGAATAATTCATCAGCCAAACAAGGTGAATTTCATATGTAACTTCTCAACAGCATACATCTAGCTTCAGTAGTTTGCAATACCACAAACAGGAATTGGTTTAAGAAATAGCAAAATTTCTTACCAAAAGGGAGATAGTTATTCCTGATATTCCATTCAAAATCCCAGTGCACTCTTGCATTTTTAAGCGTCCAGTAAGACCAACCAAAAGAAGCTGCATTGTATATATCCAACTGAGCTTTCCCAAATTCCTGATATTCCATCTGAGTGCCATTTGTCACATCCCATTCATTCACCCACTCACCTGAATCCAATCAGATCCACATGTTACAGACTTCCAGTTACAAGTAGCCAATGCACCTAGTCAAATGAGAAAGTAATTCATTCTTTCTTTCTTTTAAGTCCCTTTTGAAAATGGCGAATCTCCCCTTGAATCTCACCAGATGTCGATGAGATGAAACCAATGGGCTTGATTACATAATGATAAGCTACTAAGAAACCCAGCATCCCAACCAGGACAAGATGAAGTCCATAGTAAGCCATGCAAGCCGTGAAATGTCCAGAACAGACACTGTGTGGTGCCATAATGATCTTAGCGGGTAAACCAAGGTTGTGAGAGGAGTTTTGCACATTAGACATTAGATGCAAGTCACATCTATCCTTGGTATTAACTACTTTTCAATTACGTACTTCAAATCATATTATTCATGAATCATCCAAAATATGGGAAAACCTTTTAAATTATTACAGATTTCATGATACATCTTGCCCATGTATGTCTGATGATTTTTTCAACAATAACAATTCTGTGCCCACAGAAAAGGAAAGCACGGTAACACACTAAGTTCAACTGCCTACCAACAAAGACAAGAGGGCCGTTTGCACTGTTCAGCGCTTGTAATTGAGGTTGTCTGCTTTTGTACAAGAATTGTATATTTTCCAGAGCACTCATCTTGTCAAAAAGTGAGTCAAAGAGATTGTAGGAGTGCAAATCAACAACAATGTTTGAAATGCCAATATTTGCCTGATAAAGCTCCATTGGATCTGCATTCCCTATTCTTTGGCAGACTATGACATAAATTGTAGATGAGTATCTTCGGACGATTTGGTACCCTCTCATATAATAAGAAACCAAAACATCAAGCGGGACTGTATATGCAGAAGGCTCATTCAAAAGCTCTATTCCCAACAAAGCAGGATGATTTGCATACCTGCAAATGAAAACATGTTCTTTTAGCCAACCTGCATATGGTGCAGATAGTCAAATCTTATTTTGATTACACGGGATAGAGATGATAGAAATCCTGAATTAATTTGTCTCTTAACATGCAATCCACTCTAGACTATCATCTTTTGAAACAATTTAACAAAACAGAACTTGACAAGAAGATATCAGCCTAATAGACATATCAAACCAGTAATGTGAGCCGGTGAAATTGTAAATGTACAAGAAAACTAAAATCCCAGTTAGATAATAACTATTAACATGAGAAGAAGAAATTCGTGAATATCCACTATCCACGCTACCCACTGTTTATAATTTTTTCTTGACAGGGTGCTACAACTTGAAGACCAAACTTGGAACCCTGTGAAACCTAATCATGATGTTAAATAACAAGAGAAGACAATCAGATGGACATTTCACATGCATGTTCATCCCATAAGCTTATGATAGTCTTCGAATTTTATATTCATGTGGACCCTATATATTCTTGGATAAAAATCAAGAATTATGCTTTTACTTTGCACCATCCAAGAAGCCTGGATAATGCCGAGTCTGTTCAGATGAATATCCCAGCTCAAACCCCAACTAACTGTCAGACCCATCATTTAAGTCCTTTACATCAAAATGTGTATTAGCAATCTGGGCAAAGTCAATGGCACCAAGGAAGAATAACAAGTCATATCCATGAATTAAAATAATAGCAAGGAAATAAAAATGAGATGTCTCTCCTTATATTAGACTTTTCATGGAGATGAACAAGCTCACTTGTCAGAACCAAAGTTCCACAACTTCACACAAAGAGAAAAACATATCTAGGGCAGTAGCACAACAATCATTGAGCTAGACTTTCCAATGCCCTAACATTAGCTGAGTTGGGAATGCCTTTCAAGTAGATGAATTTGTTTGAAATTGATTATAAGTGGATTCATTGGATTAAAAAAGTATCTTCTCTCACCCATATTCTTCATACCAAGGTATCTTATCTCACCCTAATTCTCCATTCCAAAGTATCTTATCCCACCCAAATTCTCTATTCCACTAAAGGATTGGGCTACAAGCTCATTTCATAGTGGCCAAGGTCTTAAAAGTGGACCATTATTTCCCCATAATTTTTGTGCAGGTGATCTAAACATGAATGATAAATGGGAGTTGCCTAGGTGGTGATCTCAATCAGGAATGAAAAGTTTCTGGTAGCAGGACAAAATAGTGCTCATCTCCAAGAAAAGCATGATGGTGTTCCATTCACACTTGAAATCATGGATCTCATACCGAGAATGGTCTCAGGATTGGATTGGATGGACACAATCCAAATATACAATCCATCCATTTGGGGATCAGAAGTGCCTATTGAGTGGTATTGACGCCTGGCAAACACTCGACTCCTGTGGTAAGATAAATGCAAAAAATAGTTCCAGTCTAATCTGGACTATATGTTGGAAAGATCTTTTTGTTTTCCTTTTAACCTTCTCCACTCTTCTCCATTTCTCTATCCTTTTTCCTTCTCCTCTCTATTTATTCCCTTTTACCCTCGCTGCCTGTAGACTGAACCAGCAAAGGGCAATAATCTCGGGTTGCTTAGTGAGACACCCACTGAGACCTGTTTTGTTTCTAAACAGGTTATCAGTATAAACAGTTTTTACGTATACATTGATGGGCAGATGAACTTTTGGTATCCCAGGATTTGTTTGTTGCTGCAACCAAAAGGCTAGAACCAAAGACAAATTCATTTTGTCTAAACCCCCACCCATATCTATTCTCCTACCTTCAGATACTTGATCCAACCGTAATTCCCTTCCCACCCATCATATAGAGAACTTTCAAGAAACTCAGATACCATTTATTCAGGTATAACATGGACAATGCCGGGCTTTCTAGCCGCCCCCCTTGAACTTCAGAACCCTGCTCTTGCATTCTTTCAGAACCACTTTACTATAATGTCATAGGTTCAAAAACAAGATCCGCACTCTTACATTATGTGCCTATATGATTTGGCAGGCCATAATAAACTTTGTAAAGTTTAAGACTTACTAGAATAGGTCAAGCATTTAACCAAGTATGCCCATGGTTGGCAGTATCGGCCGATACTGATACGTATCGGTATCGGTCGGCACCGGTACCCATACGGGGTAAAAAACCCGATACCGGATAAAAATATTAAAAAATATTAAAAAAAAAAAACTGTACCGGTCGATATTGGCCCTATTTCAGACCTATCGGGCCGGGCCGGTATGGGCCGATATGCCCTAAACAGGGCCGGTACTGGCCGATACACGTGAAAGGCCCCTTAAGAGGGGGCCTTGCACTTTCCCCTCTCATAGAAACAAATATGTGAGAGGGAGGAGCTATGGGAGGGAGGGGAACTCAGGGAGGGGAAGAAGGAGAAGCTTGTTACCACTGCAGCACGCTGCCATCATCGTCAGGGAGGTTTTGGGTGGAAGAAAAAAGGGAAAAGAAGGAGGTTTTTTTTTTAATGTTTTTATTATTTTTGAGTTCTTAAGTATTATTAGATTGTTTACGTTTCTCTTTTTAGCAAAATAGACATAACCCCCAATTTTGACCCTAATTAACGGTTAAAAATTAGGACTTTTGTCTAATTACTTCAATTAAACATCAATTGAAGCCTAATTAAGCTTCATTACATACTTTAAAATAGGAGTATGTTGTCAATTGTATTGATTGAAGATTAATTAGGAAAAAATCTCAATCTCGACTTTAGTTAACAGTAAAAATTGGGACTTTTGTCTAATTATCTTAATTAAACATCAACTGAAGCCTAATTAAATTTCATTGTATATCTTAAAGTAGGAGCATGCTGTCAATTGCGTTGATTGAAGGTTAATTAGAGAAAAACTTCAATTTCGATCCTAATTTGTGGTTAAAAATTGAGATTTTTGTCCAACTACCCTAATTAAATATCAATTGAAATCAAACTAAGCTTCACTATATACTTTAGAGCGGGAGCATGCTGTCAATTACATTGATTGTGCGTTAATTAAGAAAAATTCCAATTTTGACCTTAATTAATGGTTAAAAATTAGGACTTTTGTATAATTATCTTAATTAAACATCAATTAAAGCCTAATTAAGATTCATTACATACTTTAAAGTAGGAGCGTACTGTCAATTGCATTGATTAGGGGTTAAGTAGGAAAAAACTCCAATTGTGATCCTAATTAGTGGTTAAAAAATAGGACTTCTATCTAATTACCTTAATTAAATATTAATTGAAGCTTAATTAAGCTCCATTGCATACTTTAGAGCATGAGCATGTTGTCAATTGCATTGATTGAGCGTTAATTAGAAAAAAACTCTAATTTTGACCCTAATTAGCAGTTAAAAAATGAAGCTTTTCTCTAATTATCTTAATTAAACATCAATTGAAGCCTAATTAAGCTTCATTACATATTTTAAAGTAAGAGCATGCTGTCAATTGCATTGATTGAGGGTTAATTAGGAAAAAAGACCATAATTTTGACCTTAATTAGTAGTTAAAAATTAGGACTTCCACCTAATTACTTTAATTAAACATCAATTGAAGCCTAATTAAGCTTCATTATATACTTTAGAGTAGGAGTATACTGTCAATTGCACTGATTGAGGGTTAATTAAGGAAAAACTCAAATTTTCACCCTAATAAATTATTAAAATTTAGGACTTTTATCTAATTATCTTAATTAAACATCAATTAAAATCTAAAAAAGCTTCATTACATACTTTAGAGTAGGAGCATGATGCCAACTGTACTTACATATGTTTATCTTTTTTCTTTCTTTCTTCTTGTAAGATCATGGCTAAACATCAACAGCCCGGTGAGTGACAGCAAGAACAGGACCCAAGGTGAGGCCATATCACCTTGATTGATACTGCAAGAAGGAGAGTGAAATACAAATATTGTGGCAAAGAGATACGTGTGGAGTAACTAGAGAAAAAGAACATTTAGCAGGGATTTCGGGAAAGGTCACGAGGTGCACCAACTATTCCTGACTAGTGTCCAAAGCGATGCGTGCATTGTTGCATGGACGGTAAGCTAAGAAGGAACAAATGAATGAAAAGGAGGTTGAACTCCAAAAGGAGATTTCAAGTAGACAAAATAAAAAGGGCAAAGGACTGTACACTGGGGTTAGTGGCATTTCTTTACGTGAGAGGTAGATGGCTGAACAGATTGTTGACTCTAGTGATAATGATTCAGATCTTGAGATGATTGCAACTAGAAGAGAGAGTTTGTAACACATAACAGAAGATGAAGCCCGAAGGAGAAGTTCTAAACCATCAAGAATAGGCACAACTCAATATAGAGGCCAGGGTTATACGGCCCACGATGCAATAAGATATGATACAAATAAAGTTGGTCCTATGGATAGTTATCTTTTTAGAATACAGAATTCTAATTAGCCAAAAATCAAGCAAGCATTGAGAATAATCAAAAAGTCAGCTGAAGCGACATGACATACTTTTAAGAGCATCTGTAAATGATTTTTGTATACAGGTGTTCCCTCACATGCTGCTCAGTCTCCTTATCTTCAGTCTATGATTGATGCCATCGGAGATTATAGCCCTAGGTTAAAGGCCCCTACACATCGAGACATATATAGACATAGACTTGATGGAGAATATGAGGAGCTTCAACAGTAGGTTGAAAGCTTTAATGTTGTATGAAAAGAGAGATGATGCACAATTATGTGCAATGGTTGGACTGATATCACAAAAAAATCCATAATTAATTTTCTAGTTTATTATACTAAATGGATAGTTTTTATGAAATCTGTTGATGCAGCAAACTAAGCAAAGAATGTCAAATATTTGTTTAGTTTGATGGATCAGATGGTATAGAAAATTAGAGAGAAAAATATTGTCTAAGTGGTCATTGATAATGAACCAAGTTATAAGGCTACAGGAAAGAAATTAATGAACAAATGCAAACACCTTTATTGGGTCTCATGTGCAGCGTTCTAGACTTGTTGCTTGAAGATATTGGCAAAGATCTAGATATAAATAAGACAGTAAAGAAAGTACAAAGAGTTACCTAATACATTTATGGCCATCGTAAGATTTTAAACATGTTCAGAGAACAAGCAAGTAGGGGTCGAGACCTCATCCATGTGGGGCTTACAAGATTTACATTTAATTTCATTTTCTTATAATCTTTGTGCAAGTTCAGGAATGAGATCAAGAGTTTTATATATAATAAACACTTATTAGACTATATGCACAATAGCTCTTCTGATACTCAATGTAAACATTTCAAAGTAAAGAAAATCATCGATAACAAAAAAAAAAATTAGAGTAACGTACACACTTATCTCTTATTGGTGGAACCCTTTGTAAAGGTCTTAAAATTGGTAGATGGGGATGATAAGAATTATATAGTATATTTGTACGAGACAATTGATATTGCTAACATCTACATCAAAAAAGTATTTCTCAAAAATTATATCAAATGGTGGGAGATTATTGATATCCGATAGGAAGGCACACTACACCACGACTTGCATATAGTTGGTAAGTGAAGTCTCATACCGTTAAATCACACATTATTTTATTAAATTGTTATTTATTAATTCATCCACCTAAATACAGGTTACTTTTTAAATCCTCGAATAATATATAGTCGTCAAGTGTACATTGATGGA
Source organism: Zantedeschia hybrid cultivar (assembly GCA_030544215.1). Classification (NCBI taxonomy): domain Eukaryota; kingdom Viridiplantae; phylum Streptophyta; class Magnoliopsida; order Alismatales; family Araceae; genus Zantedeschia; species Zantedeschia hybrid cultivar. The sequence goes on along the minus strand of JARZZO010000001.1, from coordinate 10,312,433 downwards.
GAGGTAATCTAAGGGACACTCAATTTAATTACACGTTTGTCGAAGACAGTAGAAGATAGAATTGAGGCAAAAAGACAGGTGTTTATCAATTATATTAAGAATTGACTTTAATATATAATTAATTACTTATGTTTTTAAGATTCCATCGATTGTATTAATTGTCCATTCAATCCTTGTAGATAGAGACGTAGAGGCTAAGACTCGAGACATATAATGAGGAGCAGGTGCAAATTGCTGTAGAAAAAGTAAACCAAGTATACTTAGTGATTACATTTTAGTCATATGTGTAATGGTAAGAAACAAGAATAGATATTGATTCTTCTTTTTTTTTACTGATGTAATAACTGAGTAACAGATCATGGTGTACAACAAAAACAGATGCTATAACCCTTTGGCTTTTGTTGCAATGAGAATTTTGAGTCAAATGACATCAGCAAGCCAATGTGAAAGAAACTGGAGCACATTCAGCGTTACTACACTCAAAAGCTTGTAATTGGTTGAAGGTTGAACAATTAGAGAAACTAGTGTACTGCTATTATAACATGAGATTGAGGATCAAAAATATCTAGTTGAGACAACAATTAAGAGAAAACTGAGATGTAGGGCAGAGAGAAGATGTTAGCCAAATTGATGTGGATGAATTATTTGATGATGAGAATCCCTTGCAAACTTGAGTTGAAATGCGAGCAACTGTTGATAAGCCAGTTGGGCCACCACAAGTTGGGCCATTCTGAGCCTGCTAAACACTCAGAATCAGATAGCACATCAGTCACTCCTAGAATGGTTGAGTCACCACCATTCTTGAGAAGAAGCACATCTACACTTGAGAAGGCTAATCTGGCTGCCAGAGACGACCCCGCGATTGTTGAGATGAAGTAAATTTATGTAAGACATACGCCACAGGGAAAAAGAGTATTTGATCGGCTGAAAAATGACACAGCATGAAGGAATAGGTAGTAAGAGACATCAACAAAGTAAAAAAAATCAAGGTCAAAAGGAAATTGATTATTGATTATTAATATGATGATGATGATGATGGCACACAGTCTCCTAAGGATGATGTTGGTGCAGCAGTATGTGCTACTACTGGTGGTAGAGTGTATGCACCTAGTTTCTCCTTATACATTGACACTAATAGAGGACAGAGTGAAAGTCAAAGAGATTATAATTCATAAGGTCAATATGGACAGCAATCAGGTTATGAGGTGGCCAACAAGAAGCATGCATGTATAGCTGGAGAGATAAAGTGGAGTATGAAGGCTTCTAATTCTATCTAGCCAATAGCAGTTATGAGTCAAGATCTTCTTCTTATCCTCAAGATGCTTCTTCTCATCCTGATTCTAAAATTTCAGCAAGTCAACAAACGTATACTCCAAGAGGGATCCAAAGAGGGATGCACGACTTGACTACATCATTGTTTAGTTATGGTGAATATAAGAAACATATGTTGCAGCCTTATTATGGATACCAGCAACAGCAATCGGAGGATGAAACAGAAAGTTCTACGGGTTATTATCCATATTAGTATACTCATTTCTATTTTTCATGGGTAAGGATCGTTTTATTTCATTAACATTTATTATTTGTAAATGTTTAGTACACTAGTAGAACATTTTTCATGTTTAATATGCATCAAAATAATCATTTAGTTTGCATTATGCATACTTCTTTGCCTTAATCCACCTTTGTCACACTCAACACATATCCATTTAATTTTTTTAAAATTTTTCTGATTTTTTTAAATATTTTAAACCGGTAACGGCCGATACGGCCGATACCGATACCGGTACATATCGGTACCAGTACCCTCTGATACCAATACTGCCATCTATGGGTATGCCTAATCCTGCTCCAGGTCAAATCTAGTTGGCCAGATTGACCAGTCGAATGCGAGCCATTCAATCTGCCTAAACAAAAATATGTAAAAAGTATTCCTAAAATAAAAGTATTTCATACTAAGAAATATGTTTACAAATGTATCAACATAAATATGTTAATATGTAAGGTTGTTTATGTAAAACTTCCATCCTTTCTCTCCTAATCTTCCCTAATCCTATCCTATGTAGTCAGAGGCGTGAGGCGACTGAGGCGATCGAGGGTTCGCCTCAGCCTCAAACGCCTAGGCGATGGCCTAGGCGTTTGAGGCGACCTTTTAAATAAATATATATATATATATATATATATATATACATATATATATAATTCAACTATTTATATAAAATGTAAAAAATAGAAATAAAATCATACAAAATAACATATTCATGCATTTAAATATAACCTATCATAATGAAATTTTATCAACAAAATGCTAAAGAAACATAATATAAACGTATTATAAACATAATAATAACAGACATGCAGAGAGTGTGAGACAGTGAGTGACTGTAAGAGAGTGTTTTTCAGAGTGTGAAAGTGGGAGAGCTGGACAGAGAATGAAAAAGAGTGAGAGTAAGTGGGAGATGGACAGAGAGTGAGACAGTGAGTGGGAGAGCTAGATAGAGAGTGAAAAAGAGTGAAACAGTGAGTGGGAGAGACAGAGAAAGGGAGTGAGAGGGTCAGGGGAGAGGAGAGAGACAGGGATAGAGACACAGAGAGTGAGAGGGTTGGGGGAGGGCCGAGGGGGGGGGAGAGAGAGAGAGAGTGAGAGGGTCTGGGGAAGGGAGAGAGACATAAAGAGTGAGAGGGTTGGGGGAGGGCCGGAAGGGAGAGAGACATGGAGAGAGAGAGAGACAGAGAGAGTGAGAGGGTTGGGGAAGGGGAGAGAGATAGAGAGAGTGAGAGGATCGGGGAAGGGGAGAGAAATTAGGAGAGAGACAGAGAGAGTGAGAGGATCGGGGAAGGGGAGAGAAATTAGGAGAGAGACAGAGATAGTGAGAGGATCGGGGAAGGGGAGAGAAATTAGGAGAGAGATAGAGAGAGTGAGAGGTCGAGGGAAGGAAGAGAGACAGAGAGAGTGAGAGGATCGGGACTCGAGGGAGGGGAGAGAGATAGGGAGAGAGATTGAGAGAGTGAGAGGGTCGGGGGAGGGGAGAGAGGCAAAGAGCGGGTGGGGAGAGAGAGAGAGAGTGAGGCTTACCTGGATTTGTCGTCGCCGGAATTTACCTTAGCCGTCATTGTCGCCGTCGTCGTGGCCAGATTGGAGCACCATCGCCGTCATCGTGGCCGGAGTGGAGCGCCGTCGCCGTCGTCGTGGCCAGAGTGGAGAGCCGTCATCGTCGCCATCGCCGTCGTTGGGGAGGCACCTTGGAGATGGGCGCTCGGGGTCGGGGGGAACCATGGAGGAGGCGGAGGTTTAACGCAATAGGGTTTCAAACGGGATGGGGGTGGGTGGGTTAATGAGTTGGAGGATATATAGGCAGGGATTGGGCCTTTTGGGCTGGGGCAATTGGGCCGAGTGGACTGGCTCAAGGCAAATGGGGCGCTTAAGGCGGAGGCGAGTGCCTCATCGATTGAGGCGAGTGAGGCGCTCGCCTAGGCGACGAGGCGAGGTGAGGCGGCGCCAGAAACAAGGAAAAGAGGGATCAGCAGGTCACTGGCAGCTGCTCGGCAATAGACCTAGTGACTCCCTGAACACGAACAAGTCTGGAACCAGATGCCAGATCAGCTGATTCACAAAGAAATTGGCCAGTAATCAGCATCTTTCAACGCAAATATGGTTGATTCTAAGTCAAAGGATTGCTTTTGGGGGGGAGAAACTGGATCAGTGGCTTGACAGCAGACCTGGTCTCCTCCTCTTCCTTCTGGCAGCTACTGCTGGTTGCTGCCAGCTGCTGATGATGACGGTTTATTTCAAATGGGAAATTGGCATTTTAAACTCCATTTCGTTGAACAAGAACCAGGCCAGGTCAGCTTGGTCTCATACAGAATGGCCTGGATCAGTCAATTCACAAAGGAAGTGACCATTTATTTGACTGATCTAAGCAGATTTGGACAATTCTTAGCAAAAGTTCTAAAGGATCAGTTTTCGGAAGCCAAAATTGGATTGGCACCGATGATTCCGACTTGGATCAGCCAATCCTATTCACATCAGCTGATCCCGCAAACCATGGTAAAGTTCGCAAGCATCGTAGCATTTTGGCTTCACTGAAATAAGATTGAAAATGAAGCACATGAGCAAACTACAACAAGAACATTTTGGAATGAAGCATAATTGTGCTCCTTCTATTTGCAGTTTTACACAAGCCCATGGCAACTTCTCCTAATACAACCATTTTTAAATGTAATATGATGCCAATGAATAATCCTTTGAACACCCATCTACTGAACTCATTTAAGATTGAAGACATGGTTTCAAGTTTAAAATTTTATTCTTTTAACCCTTCAGGCCATGTAGCTCAGCCAAGAATGATAAATGGGCAGCCATATGTAAGGTACTCTGCTCCCTCCTCCATTCCCAGTCCTAGGTTGAGCCTATACTTGGGCTTTTATAGCTGTGGCCCAAGTCATTCTATGGGCTTGGCTTGACTGCTTGAGTAGACTGGGCCTTTAATGGGTTTAGTCCACAAAGGAGAAATAAATTTTATTCTCAAACTAAAATGTTCTTGGGTTGAGCTGGTATGGGCTTGCAAGATATGCGCAAGCTCATTAACTGTCAATTGAGCAAGTTTGAGTGCCCATCCCAAATACTGAGCCGAGTTCAAGCTTGTTTCTAAGTGGTTGACCCAAGTCTGAGGAAGGTAGTACTTTGCTCAGCACAACTCATTTGCACCCATAACCAAGATGCTCCTGCTGTCTCGAAATCACAATAATGTTATAAAGCTATACCTGGACACCAAAAATTCAATTACATTCAAGCTTCTTGAGATGTACTCTGGTGATAAGGCCCAATCAGCAGAACCATCTCTGCTAGCACTGTGTTCCATCCCATTCTGGGAGCCTGGAGCAGCATGGAGATCAATTATGCACCTTATATTATATGTCCTGCATTTAGTAAACGAAAGTAAAAAAATCTTGGTCCATGCAAAATAGATAAATATAAGTGAGAAAGAAATACTTTTTGCTGGTTAAGAACTGTTTAACAAGACATACTGTGCCCATGCGAATGCTCTATCCAGAGATGCCAATGATCCTCCAATAAAAGGAGATGGTGGATTTGGATCCTGTGAAATCCACCATCCAACAGGGATCCTCACAGTATTTATACCATGATGAGACAGGAAACCAAAATCTTCTGCTGTAATGAAACTGCTCCTATGTCTCTGCAAGTTAGAGAAGTATGCTTTCCTTAGTGTTAATTTCTGAAATGAAAATACAAGAACTTTAAGAACCTTGGAATTGATAAACTCATATTCCTCAGTAAAGTAAAATTATCTGTGATAGCATTAATTGGCAAAGACAATATTTTCTGAAAGGAAAACAGACAAATTTCAAAACACAATATTTGTCATTGATGGATACTTCACCCACATTTTACTCCTATTAGTTCGTCAAGAGTACTGGAAAAAAATTGAGCAGATATTCTGAGCAAGGAAATCACATGCAAAGGTAATTTACCATCAGTACTTCTTTAGCTCTGTCAGGTCCCAGTCCATTAGCAAGCTGGTAATCACCATGCAAATTATTTGCAACGATAAGCATTTCAAATGTTGCTTGATTGTCATCCCACTCTGGCACCCCCCTGTAATCTGCTGTAAGCTGGGATTCTGTAGTGGCCTAAGTGGAGCACAAAAAACAAATTTTACTCTGTATGGAAAAATGCAGAATCAGCACCATCAAAAATGTCAAAAACGACCATTTTGTTCCTTAAGGAGTGGGTTTATTTAACAAAAAAAGGAAACCATAGTGATTAGATTTCGATGACTGCCTAAGGCGAGAGAAACTAAATTCTGCCCCCTGGCATTAGTTTATTAATAAATGAAATTACTTAAGGAATACCTGCAAGTAGTTTCCGTTCAAAAGTCTTATGTGAACTCTACTCTGGTTTCTTTCAATATAAAATGTCTCGTTCACATCAGGTGACGTAGCCATTGCAGAAATTGAAGTTTCTTCACTAACAGTAAGAAATTGACCTCCATAGCACCGGAACTGATATTCAAACTCTGATACTCGCCATAACTATATATTAGATGCAGAAAGCATAAGCTCATTATGAACTCTTGACGAGTTTTACAACAGACATATGCCAGTTTATTCAAGACTTCAAGCAAAGTGAAAGCATTACATGCAACAGCTTTTTTAAGCTTCAGAATTACAGATGTTAACAACTTCTGAGACAGTTCACATCATTTTTTAGGGTCCTTGCAGACATCACTTACTAAAAAAATAGTTTGAGATGGCATTCAGCGACCATACTAATATAAAAGGTATAAGGACTCTAATAATTCAAAGCCATTACTTATTTGCATCACCTTTTTGGCAAATAGTTATTTACCTGAGAATGCCTTGGCATTTTGAATATGTGACACATTTGATTCCATACCATTTAATATCCCTGCATGTGAAGTGCACCCGTGGCATGGTTGGCTGTTCAGACCAGGGGGCCATGAATACACAAATCTACCAGCAATTTACCCACCGATGGGGTTAACCACAGCATCCAAAACACTTTCCCATGTCACAAAGGACCATTTATGTGACTTAGATACCTCTAAGTTCATACACAAATAGTCAATCTTCATATCATTTTTTCCCTCAAATATATACTTGCCACATCAACTGAAATGAGCAATACTTACAGAAACACCTGTTTACACACACACACGCACACGCACATGCACACACACACACGCACACGCACATGCACACACACATATATAGAGAGAGAGAGAGAAAGAGAGTGAGATGCTAGTATATGGTCAGGGACTGAAATACGGTTTGATCGTATACTAGCGCCCATGCCCCCTTCATGCCATTCTGGCCCCATGCAGGGCGTGGGGCCCTCCGATCGTGATCGGAGGGCCCAAGATTGCCATACGGCACCCCCCCCCCCTGAATTTTGGAGTGCCGCAGGTACCCGCAACGTCCCTTTTCTTTTCCTTTTTTTTCTTTTTCTTACATCTGTTGGATGTAATCTAAGGGTGGAGATTGATCTGTACGGCCAGGCCGCACCAGGTGCCCTGGCCGTACAGTAGCACTACTATATGTATACACACACATATATATATATATATAGTTGATAACAGATTTTAACTTAAACAAGTTAAAAACCTGATCCCAGGACCTTAACATCCTTTTATTCCAAGTGTAGTTATCCTATGGTTGCAACCTGCAAAGAAAAATAAGGTTGTGTGAGACAACCATCCCTCCACTACAATGATAGAATTGATTTTAATAGGCGATCTACAGATCATTATTTCCTCCAAACCATTGATATTTTTAATTAAAAGGGTCAACAACAATGTACAATGTACTTTGGTATCTAAGCTTCAGTCCATGATACAGGTAAAAAGGCCCTTCCATTCTAATGAAATTAACAAAACTTGGCATAATCCCACATATTTGTAATGCACACCAACAACTGAGGCCATAGTTGTCAAGGCATGTGCCTAGGCACTGCCTAGGTCAAAAAGGCATAAGGCCCAAGTGGCTCAACACCTTCCTGAGAGTTGAAAAAGTGGGTCTAGGTGCTACTTAGGCACACTAGGCGGGCCTAGCATGCCTAGGCCAGTTCACAGGCCGATCAAATTGGGTCCATCGGTACTGCTACCTTGTCCTCGTAACAATTTCATCTTCCTTGTCATCTCTAGCCTCATGCCACCTTGGCAAACCACTCTCGCAATTAGCAATGAGGCACTCCTATGCAAAGGACAATAATCGTCACTCGCTACAATGGCCATAATGAAGCAACAAGCCACACTTGCCAACATCAACGAACTTTGAAACCCTCATGGCCGTTAGCAACCTCTTAGATGACCCCCCTTTCAAAGTATAATCCTTCCAGCGAATATGACAGATAAGAGAGGTTGAATCCCTCTCTTTGTCCTCTGAGTCCTCTCACCCTTCTTGGGTTCCTTGTGTCCCCATCACCTCTTCTCCCTTCTGTATGGGTGTTTGTCTCCCTATCTGTGAGAGTGTGAGTGCGCCACTTAGGCAGTTGCCTACGCACTTAGGAGTTCAGGACCCAAAATCACTTCACCACCTTGACAACCATGGTCAAGACTGATAACAAAGACTAAGTAGTGAATGAAACCAGTTATAGACAAGTCAATGACTCCTTTTGTGTCGATACAATGTGCATTCTCCTTGCATGCTGAATCAAATGGCTTCAGGAGTAATGGTTACACAAGAAAACCTTTGTCAGGGTACAAACATTTTCAGCACATATAGGACGATTTATTAGTTATCTATAACTGGTATGTTTCTCATTCAAAACATTGATGTTCCATTTGGCAACTCAAACAGATTCTTCATGAGGAAAAAAACTCCCACCAGCATTTGTCTTTAGACTAACTAGGATCCTTTGAAGATTGCCTTCAATCCTAGGGTTAGTTATAGCTCATTAAGTGGAATAAGAAAACTATTGGCAAGTCAAAGGTCATACTATTCAGCTGTTCAGATAATTTAGGTCAAGGTGCTGCTGGCAGTTGCAAGATACCTTCATGGACTATTTGAATAAGACAGAAGATCATCTATGATCTGAATTCTGATATTAGTTGTTTATGTTCTTCTAGTAACCAAGCTGTGTGCACAATAAAACAGGGATTTGATAAAATATTCTGATACCTTTCCTGTCATGAGGATACTCTAGAAAGTTGGCAGGACACTACGCCTCATCAAAACTAGAGTCCTTCATGTTGGCTACGATAATACAAATCAGGAAGGGGATGTTTATATCTAATTTTTTATTGTTTACTGCTCTTCCGGTGTAAGGCAGGATCCCTCCCATGTCCCATCCCACATACATTTTCCTACCATGTGGAAATGAAACTGAAAAGCTCTGATGTAGGACTCAGTGAAGTTCAGTATAAGGCGGACACTAGTTTCCCTTTGGAAACTCAACCTGCATAATCTTCTGTACAAATTCTAAATCTTTTTGCGTGAGGAAGAGCCAAATTTAGACACTCAATAGTAGCCCCTTGGGAAGAATCAGAAGACCAAGAAAATCCAATGCAAGACATGCCTTATTTCATCTTCATCTGGATTCATTCCATAGCCAGGGAAAACTTTCAGGGTCACCTCCCTACTTTAAACAGCAAACAACATGCAACCAAGAGGACATTCACCAACCTGATGACCTTTACTAAACCTTTCATATAAAACTTTGATCCAAGTTACTCAGGCATGAACTTGCATTTTATTGTCTATGGGGCCTATGTTAAGCAGGCCAACTGGACCAGAAATTGTCCATGAAGCTGGCAATTAAACAATCAAGTATGGCCACTTGATGATGACGTAAATGATGATTATGGGACCAAAGCGGAAATTTGGGTAAAAGTTACCATAGTTCACACTGGACTAAAAGCAATTCAGACATGGATCACCCAATTCCTTTAAAAGTCTGCCAATCTTGACCAATTAGGGATCGGTTTGCAAAGGGGTTAAATTTTAGATAATTCTATACTTGCAAAAAGACTTCTTTAATTTATAAATATTTATAAAAATACGCTATTTATTTATGAAAAACACTTTTTGTCATTTTTAAAATGGATCAGCCTGCTTCTGTCAGATTGGCTGATCTGGCAGATCTGACTCAGAAATCCTTGCAGAAGATAATAATTTACAAATAGATTTTCAATATCAACTAAAAAGGGGGCAGCCCAGTGCGACAAGGCTCCTTCCATTGTGGGGTTCAAGAAGTGTCAACTTTACACAGCCTCACCCCTACCTTTTTTGTTTTTTTTTTTGGCAGAGAGGCTGTTTCCAGTTTGCGCCCCATGACCTATACACGTCACAGTGGAGCAACCTTACCTCCATATATCTAGTGCTGACAATGAAGGAATAAAAGGTAAAACCAGGATGTTCTTTCATGTATCTGGAAACTGGCTTGATTGAACTAAAATACATGAAGTATAGATTCCCTTATGGTCTATGAAATTTCATTCATCTTTTGCATCCAAAAGGCTTTTGAAACACATCGACAATGCAAAAATGAGATTCCACATGAAAACAATGTGCAAGAATGCAGTGAAATATACAATGTAGTTGTTTGATATGGTATGTGTTGGGTGGAGCAATCTTGTCCTTGTCTTCAATGTAAGAATGCTAGCAAATTGGTTATGTACAAGTTTAGAACCTTTGAGATAGAGAGATAGGAGGGTGAGAACTTGAGGGAGAAAGAAGATGCAGCAACAATGGTACTTGCAGCTGCAGTTTGCAATAGCCACACCCACTTTCACAGTGACTATTATACACAGCCACAGGCACCCTTGAAACTCTGATTTTGTTAGATTTTGAGTGTTCTGATGCCACCAGTGGCAAAACAAGAATGATGCCACCGACTCCAAAAACTTCTTATTCGAACTCTAATCTCTAATCCAAAACGTTAAATATTCTTTACTACTGAAAAACTATTTATAAATTAAAAATCAGACCCATTCAATTTTATTTTCTATGCACCAAGGGTATACAAAATGGATGGTCTAGGTAGCGCTATAATTAGTACTATTCTATTGGATGACTTTTTGATATTAAAATGGAACGATTTTTCATATGTACATAGTTTTCACATTTAGAAGGATTAACAGTTTGGATTAGATATTAGAGTTCAGTTAAAGTGTTTTTTGGAGTAGTGTGAGACTCCCTTTTTTATTTGAAAAATCCTTTGATTTGAGAAAAAAAAATCTTTGTCGGATTTGAAAAGCTTTAGGAAAATATTGATTTGAAAAGAGAATTTTAAGTTTTGAAAACATGTTCTCTTTTCTTTTAGGTAGACTTTTAGGATTAATCCTCAAAGTCTAAATAACTTCTGGAACGACTGTAGATCCGCGTTCTTGACCTCTCCCCACTGACCTTGGTAAGTGTTAATTACACCAATCAAAGATTGGTAACCCTTGATTAACCATCTAATAAGACTTGAAAGAAAACAGGAAATAAGCAGAGTTGAATACAGCATACAAGTCATTTTTTTTTGTTCTTTTTAGTGAAGAGGAGTCCATAGATATCCTTTAAAGAATACTTAAAGGGCCACTTTGATTGGAGAATAGGAGAAGAATAAGGGAGAATAAGGGGAGAATAAGCTTAATTTTGCTTTGACAAGCAGAATGGCTTATACCGGTGCAGAATAGCGTATTCGGAGAATAAGGAGAATAAGCCATCCCACCCTAGACCCAAGAATTACTTATTCTTCTTATTCCATTAGCGGGCCCCACAAAACTATCAAACCGAAACATCTCTTATTCTGGTATACGCCATTCCGTCAGTGGGCCCCACGTAATAACTTATTCTGCAAACAAAGTGAGGTAAAGGATCTTGCAGTTCCCACAAAGGGGTAAGTATTTTGAGGAAGATTCCTTGAAATTATGTTTTAAATATTGTTTAAAATGATGGAGGATTATTTGGACAGCATATCCTCTCATTTGAGATCTTTTGAAAAGACATAGACTGCTTAAAGAATATCCTTAATTGATAAGACATGAAGGCCGCCAGATAATTAGGAATATTTTTTAATGGTCCTTCAACCAATATGAAGGAACCACAAAATTATTTTAGGTCATTTAACTAATAGAAATGAACCAGAATTTAATGGTCAATCCATCAATAGGAAAGAACCACTTTAATTAATGAATACTCCATTGATATAAAATTGAACAAAGATTTATTCTTATTGGTCCATCTATGAATAGGATAATCACGACTTCATAGCCTGACCCCCAATTAAGACAGAACCATAAAAGTCACTGATTATCCCATTGATAGGGATGAATCAATAATTATAATCTTTGGTCACTCTACCAATAAGAGTGAACTATTAACCTAGTGGGCAATCCAACAATAAGATAGAACCACTAAATTTAGGCCATTCAACCAATATGAATGAACTTGATTTTTTTTTTTTTTTATTTTTTTTTTTTTTAGAAAACCGTGGTCATCCAACTAATATGGATAAACCAAATTTTTAGTTTTTTTAAGAAAAAAATTATATAGTGGAATGCACCTTTAGATTATGTGGTCGACCAACCTGTATAGGGGAGCCAATTTAATTTTCTATTTTTTTATTTTGATTAAGGTATTTAATTAACAATGAACGATTGACCAAACATTTTTGTTTTCTGTTCTTTTGTTGAAGTTGTTTTAATTAACAAAGGATGGTCACCCAAATATTATGGAAGAATCACTCAGTTAACTTTAAGTTTTTAAGTTAAATTCTTTGATTATTAGTGAATGGTCAACCAAACATTATGGAAGAACCACTTAATTGACTTATTTCTTTAAGTTATTGACAAATTATTGGCCAACCAAACATTATGGAAGAACCATATTAATTTACTTGATTGATTTAATTGTGTTTGATTAACAAATTTGTTAATTTAATTGATTGATTAACAAATTATTGGCCAACCAAACATTATGGAAGAACCAAATTAACTTAATTAGTTAAATTAATAGGTTAATTAATAAGTTTCTTAATTTAATTAGTTGAATTATTAACAAATTAATTTAATTGGTTAAATTAATTGATTGATTAACAAATTATTGGTCAACCAAACATTAAGGAAGAATCAAATTAATTTAATTAGTTTAATTAATTGGTTAATTAAGAAATTATTTAATTTAATCGATTGAATTAATTGGTTAATTAACAAATTATTGTCCAACCAAATATTATGGAAGAACCAATTGGTTAACTTTGAGTTTTTTAATTTAAATTCTTCAATAGTCAACCAAACATTATGGAAGAACCATCTTGATTTAATTGATTTTTATTCATTTTAAGTTAATTTACTTTTTGAAGGGCCAACCAACTATTATGGAAGAACCACATCAATTATCTGATTTTTATTCATTTTAACTTATTGAATGGTCGACCAAACATTAGAGAAGAACCATTTTAAATTTATCTGATTTTTATTTAACTTCTTTTTTTTTAGATTAATATAGCCAACCAGCCGATATGGAAGTATCATGTTATTAATTGTATTATTTCTGTTTTTAAATTACTGAATTTTAAAAAAAACATAGCCAACCAACCAATATGGAAGAACTACATTAAAATTTATTTCTGTTTTTTTATTTAATTAATTAAAAAGTGTGACCAACCAACCAGTATAGAAGAATCACTTAGTTAACTTATTTTCTATTTTTATTTTTTTAGTTAATTCATTATTAAATGGCCAACCAACCGATATGGAAGAACCATTTAATTTAATTTATTGTTTTCAGTTTTTTATTTAAGTTAATTCATTATTGAATGGCCAACCAACCGATATGGAAGAACCATTTAATTTATTATTTTCAATTTTTTATTTAAGTTAATTCATTATTAAATAGCCAACCAACCGATATGGAAGAACCATTTAATTTAATTTATTGTTTTCAGTTTTTTTATTTAAGTTGATTCATTATTGAATGGCCAACCAACTAATATGAAAGAACCATAAAAAAAAAAAAAAAAAAAACAAGCAATTCACATGAAAATTAAGCTATGAAAAACTTCTAAACTTCTTTCCCCAAAATCAGAAATTACAAGCCTAAAAAAATTATGAGCCTTCTCTTCTTTTTCCTCCTTTTTTTTGCTTGTGCAGGCTTGGAGCTGGGAGGCCAGGGCTTCTCTTGTGCGGCTAGGAGGCGTATTTATAGGCCTTAAGGAGGGCGCCGGCCTGGGGTGGCTTGGCCGCCGGTGGGGGGCTGGGTAGTGATCAGGTGAGAGAGAGAGAGATGAGAGGGGGGCTGGTTTTGGATAAACACAAGGAGAGATAGAGATGGAGGCGAGATAGGGAGGGATGGAGGAGCCGGTCGGTCCTCAAGGAGAGGCCAGCCGGTCTCTTCCTCTCTCTTTTTCTTATCTGCTCCCCTCCCCTTTTTTTTCTCTCTCTCCCTGCGGTTCTCTCTCTCTCTCCCTGTGGTTCTCTCTCTGCTGGTCGAGCCCCCCTGCTGCTGCTGTTGAAGCCTCTTGCTGCTGCTTCCCCTTTTCCCTGCTGGTTGGAGTCCTTCTCTTGCCACATTGGTTTGCTGATTTGGAGTTTTTTGCTGCAATTGGAGACCTTGCTGCTTCTTGCAGTGTTGGTGCAGATTTGCACCATTGGAAGGTCCTTGGTGCTGCTGTTGGAGGCATGTATCCTTCTTCTTTCTTTGTTGCATGCATGTATTTTTTTTTCATCTACACATGCACATACATGGGCCTAGATCTTTTAAAAAAAACTATTGTATGTGTATGTAAAATTTTAGTTCAACAAGTAGGTAGTACAATTCTTATTTTGCCGGGGGTGGCAACAGAACTCTCTCTCTCTCTCTCTCTCTCTCTCTCTCTCTCTCTCTAGGGGTCGGCTATAACACGCCCTGGGGTACATCAACAAAATCAACCGTAGACATCCAATCAAGTGCAAATCATTCTTTGGAGCTCAAAACTAAAACCTCAGGGGATAAGATCAACCCTAAGGACTAATCTGACAAATTTCTTATTTTTTGACAATTGTTTCAACATTTTTAGATATTGTTTTTTGATGCACACCCGATGGAACAGCTAGGATTGATCGATATATATGTATGTGTGTGCACGTCACACACATACACACACACACATGGAGAGAGAGAGAGAGGGAGATAGAGAGAGGAGTGTGGTGTGTTGCTCGCATCTATATGGTTAAACCGCACACTATGCTTCAGCTCCATCCCCATGTTAAAAAAAAATAAAAATCATAATTTTTTAAATATTCAATTATACCTCCTAGGATTATTTCCATCTCTTGAAGCTTAATTTTCACCGTCCGATCTTATCCAATTTGATCGTAGCTGTCCAATCAACTGTGCGCAAATTGGTGATGAATACTAAAATCCCAAGGGATGGGAACAACCCTAAGGGTAATCTAACAAATCTCTTATTTTTTGACTTTTTTCATATTTTGTAAAAATCGGATTAAGTACCCCATAGATGGCTACGATTAAATTTCACGATTGGACGATGAAAATAAAGCCCCTAGGGATTGAAACAACCCTAAGAAGGGGTAATTGAATATTTAAAATTTTATGATGAATTTTATTTTTTAATATGGGGATGGGGGTTAAAACAGTGCGTACGCACTGTAGCAAAACACACACACATACATACATACATACATATACATACATATATACATATACGTATATATAAACATATATGTATATATATGTATTATATGTATATGTACATATATATGTATATATATGTATATATATGTACATATATATATGTATATATATATATGTACATATATATATGTATATATATATATATGTACATATATATATGTATACATACATACATACATATACATACATATATACATATACGTATATATAAACATATATGTATATATATGTATTATATGTATATGTACATATATATGTATATATCATATATATATATATATACATATATATATATATATATACATATATATATATACATATATATATATATATACATATATATATACATATACATATATATATATATATACAGAGAGAGTAATGCTAGTATACGGTCTAGACAATTTGTATGATCCATCCGTATCTTTTTTGAAGGTGACCAAAATAGGCCACAGATTCATTGAAAATAAGAACAAAGATTACACCATAGAGCAACACAAAGCTCTCAAGACACACAGGAACCCCTTTACACAAAAGTCCCTTACAAGCAATAACAAACCCCCACTCAAAGAGACTCCCCCAAGAAATCTTATCAAGGTGATAAGATTAAAAATTATAAAAAGAATGTAAATAAATCATCCTGAACTCAGCCATTCATCCTAAACCACTGCTGCAGCTTACTCATGAGAAGGGAGGATTTCAGATCCCCTGCAATCCCTGCAGCTCTTCCCCAATCAGAGACCCATTTAATAACCTTCCTCATAATGTTATGGATGCTATTAAACTAATCTCTGAACCTTCTGAAATTCCTTTCTGTCCATACCCCCCACAGAAATGCTGGAAGAATTAAGGACCATAACTCCATCCGTATCTTTGGTTTTAAGCATTGGATTTTCATCTAACGATTAAAATAATCTATCACAAGAAACTGTAAAGCGTTCTTTTTGCAAGAATGAGCAGAAATGCGAATCAAAGTGGCCATTTGATCACGTCAACTTGTGTAAATCCAATGGCCTGTTGCGTGGCGCCTTCGGCGCCATTGTAGTTCATATGAGGGTCCCATGGTACGTGCAGGCTGGGGCGCTATCCAAAGGATGCCATTGATATTGCCAGGTGGCTTGATCAAACTGCATCCTGGAGGATGATGCATGGGTCTGGGAAAGACCTACCACCTCAAATGCAGCCGTCATGTTAGCTGGCGCAGTGTTCCCCCACCAAACCTGCAGGTTTTGCGGGTACCTTTCTTCATCCTTCTTGTTGATCTCATACCCTGTAGATTATAGAAAGAGGCATGCTATGGTGCGAACTGGGCCTTCCATGCGCTCGGACCGCATGCACAGTTTGGCCCCCTTCCCCATGTTTGGAAATAAAAATAAAAATCACCATAAATGTCTAAATATTCAACTCTCCTCCCACAATAAATGTCATCCCTTTTGGGTAAAGTTTCACTGTTGAATCATATCTTAATTGATTGTAGCCGTCCAATCTTATGCGAGTAGGTTGGTGATGAATACTAAAATCCCAGGAGATGGGAACAACCGTAAGGGTAATCTAACCAATTTCCTATTTTTTGAACATTTTTTCATGATTTTTAGAAATCAGGATTTGCATGTGCCCAATGGACGGCTAAGATCGAGCTTCAAGATCGAATCAAGATATGAGAGTAAAAATAAAGTCCCAAGGGATGGAAACAACCCTAAGGGGAAGTAATTGAATATTTAAAAATTTATGATGAATTTTATTTTATTTTTTAATATGGGGAAGGGGGCTAAAATAGTGTGCGCAGTCCGGCCACACGCATTGTAGCGGGTCGCATAATAGCATTCATATATATATATATATATATAGTACATTCACTAATCTCCTCTTTGACAGCAATGACAAGTCAACATCTGCCATTGATTCACAGGGAACTTTAGGAATAGGTTTTTAAGAAGCCATGGGCATTCAGTTGAAGAGTTAGAATCTAGTTGAGCATGGTGATCTATAGAGGGTCCCCTCTTTGTTTCTTTTACCGACAAAAAGTAACCACCCACCCTTCAATCCCACCAAAGTCAGGTCTTGTTCCCTACTTCAATAGTGAATAATCTATAACATTTTCTCGAATGGTGAACCACATATTTCATCTGGAAAAGAAGTGAAATGTCTCAAATCCATACCAAAGAGTGATCTGAGAAGATTCTTTGGATGAAAGATATCTCCCATTTACGAAAGCTAACATCCTTAAGGATACCTTTTTCACTGGTTATTGTATCCAAGCACTAATATCTTTTCTTAGTCAAAGAGTATACAAAGAATATCCCTTTAATGTCCCTGGATTGAGTTTGGAGGACATAGACTTAAGCTATGAACAAAATATAGATATCCAACATTCTAGGAGATAAGCAAAACTCCAAACCCACCCACCCACCCAAGAAAAACAGAAAAACGAAGGCAATCAGGATGCAAGAATGCAATATGAGATATATAGCCAAGGAATCTAGATCTCATCATATTCATCACATACATGATACATAACTTTAGCCTAGAATTCTTGGGGAGATTGTGTTGGAATTGAAAGGCCCAAGAGGTCTCCAACAGATGCATCTTCATCCTTTTAGCAATTTTGATGTGGAGTAGAACCACAGGAAGGTTCACATATAATCCCTTAATTCTCTATAAAGACATTCAGGATTTTCTCAAAAAAAATCTTTTACATTATCATACCTTAATACTTTCACTTGCTTTCAAAATTTATTTTGTATCATTAAGCAAAACACTTGGATAATTCTTGGAACTTCCTCCAAGGATCTCATGAGGAAGATCCAAGTACAGTGGGTGTATTCAACAAAAAGGTTAATGAAGTCCCTACAACCATACTAAGAGGGAAAAGAAAGGAGGCCCCACACATGAGAGTGAACAAGCTCAAAAGGAGGGGAACTTTTAACCATTAAAACGAGGAACTAGATTCTACTTTGTTTTTCTAGAGGACAAACACAGTATTGGAGTGAATCCAGCTCTGCTATATGAAAAAGAGAGGGGAAGAGGACTCTAAATGGACCAAAGGTTAAATGCCCTAGAGAATAATGCAATGGTTGATCCTCAATCCGACGGTTCACTCTATCATTGTGCATAAATGAAGAGCTATACTTCTCCTTGACCCAAAATAGTAAAATCCTCCTACTTCATGACCACTCATGTTGCTTTGAAACTTTAGGTACGCAATGATCAAGAAAAAGATCACTGACCCATTTAAGATTTTGGTTACATTACTAATTGAAAGTAGGTTGCCTTGTAGGGTTGGAACATAAAGGAAAAAGGATAGGATCAAGTAATCATTTAGCCGTATAGCTCCTTTTTTAGCCACAGTGCATATAAGCCATCTAGAATGGTGGTTTTATCACGTATTTAAGCTTAAGGGGAGAAAAGTGTAGAGATATCAGTCATGTAACATATGGCATCTAAATCAATGACCTAAGAGGTACTAGATGGATGAGCAATAACACTTAATCGCCTCTAGGGATACCTGACTGAATTTTAGGGGAACAATTTGAAGAAGTGTAGACTCTAAGGACTTGTGCAGATGTCCAATGTTCTTAAAAAAGAGTCCCATGAGATATGACTTGGTTGTACTCATATTCCACAATTTTGAACCAGAATAGAGATTTCAAGATATGGAGGATCTCTTCACTCTATCAATAGCCAAGCTGGATCTGGTGTATCACATGGGTTTGCCTTTAACGTTGATTCCGATGGTTTGGATTTTTAAAAGAAAATTTTGAATAGGGTATTCACCTCGAAGTTGAAACGAAAAAGAAACATTCATTGGTTCCACATCCTCTCTGTTATAAAAGAATGAATCCTTTTATCAAATGATCAGCTGAAACATTGGTCTGGACTTGCTGCATGAATTATTTAGAATATCTAAAAATCAAAATAATAGATTCTCCTCCAATAGAAGAAGGCGTAGCAGCCATCATAGGAAGAATACAAATGGGACAAATCCCTTTAAAGATGGTTGTACTTCACTACCAATTCTTGCACCCAGTACAATACAATTTAGAGGATATTTACCCTTATCCCAATCCAGAAAAGTTGACCCCTTCTCCTTAATCAGGCCACCAAAAACGTACAATACTCTATCAACAATAATGCAGGATGTTGTTAGTACAGCCTTTTGAAATGGTAGAACCAGTTTGAGCGAAGTTCAAACAACACCAGAAACTCTAACCCTGGTTTGATGGGGTACAAGGAGGAAGAAGGGGGTTGGGAAGACTTCCGGCACCGTACCGGCTGTGGAGAGGCCTCTCGCGTCGCACCGGCGCCTTGGGCAAAACACCCGGCCCCGTTGCAGGGCAGACTTGACCCCGTCGCAGGGTCGTCTTCTCCGTCGCAAAGAAAACACCAGAAA
This sequence comes from Zantedeschia hybrid cultivar, assembly GCA_030544215.1. NCBI lineage: Eukaryota > Viridiplantae > Streptophyta > Magnoliopsida > Alismatales > Araceae > Zantedeschia > Zantedeschia hybrid cultivar. Next base: position 10,292,881 of record JARZZO010000001.1, on the reverse strand, counting down.
TTAACTCGGAGTTCTCATTAAAATTCATCCATAATTAGAAAAGAGATCACACATCCATATATATAGTGTTTAGGAACCTTTTCGACTCAAACTCAACTACTCAACTCTAAGATAGACTCAAATTCCTCTAATTAGATAATTATTGCGAAAATACGCACTAAAAATATTTAAAAAAACAGAAAATTCTACCTAAAATTCAGAAAAATAAAAACATGCTAAATGGGCTCCAAATGGGCCAAATAAAATACCCATGGACCCCTCTAAAATTATTCTACATTTCAGATGAGCTTTGGATAGCTTCAAAACACAACAAAACTTCCTATGGTCTCGGATTCCCATCATGGTTACAGCCTTGGGCGATAAAAGTTGGCTGAGCAAGACTTTAAATTCCAGAACAGAGCAATTGAGAGCCCTAGGTGAGTCCAGCAAAAAATATGGGAGTCACTCTGGCTATTTGATCTTCTCATACAAGCCAACCTGCATCCCTTCTCTACAACCTGCCCCAACGCAGGAAAATGACTACACAAAATGAGTGTTTACTGTCTTAGAAACCCTCGGCTGTCTGCACAAAGACAGGGCCCAACAGGGACTCACAAGAGATAGTCTTCAGGGTGCTTGCCTAATTGATGTGCGCCTTCTACAAGAAGGTGCCACGTCCCTGGCCAAAATAACTTTGGAATAGGTGAGGTTCATTGCAAGTCTCATGAGGCCAATAAGCAAGTAGAAAAGTACCATTCTGTGCTTTAAGATCATGTAACCAAGAGCAATCCTCAACGGTTTCCCCCCAACTCTGAAAATCAGTCTAGATGAAGAGGGGAAGAGGAAATTTTGATATTGGATATTTGCTCGTCTCCAGGATAACTATCAGCCAACAACTGAAATGCCAAAATCCCCTGATCATTCCTAAAGTTATTCCTAGATAAAGGAGGTCTAATCCAGATAGGAATGAGGATGGCAAAGAAGACTCATTTCCCAATCTAGAAAGCCTTCTAAAAAAGGAAACAAGAAAAAATGCATACTCTGCATGGATAAAAGTTCTGTTAAACGATATTTTCATTATGAGTAGACCTTCCCAAGAATGATTCCTCATTCAATTGATAGGGGCTGGTATGGTTTCCATGGACATGTAGTGTAGACTATTACTCAACAAAATGACACAGAAAATACCAAAACAACACCGCATTTGACCTGAAGGTGATGACATCCTCGGAATTGAAGATTCCTTTGCCCTGGAAAACCAAACAATAAATGCATGCTACTGCTGCCTTATTGCAACATGTGTCAAAAGTCATGCTTTACAGCTCTAAGATGTTGGTTAATTTTCCTGGTTGGGCATTCAAGCTTAGGAACTTAGGTCCAGAGGATCCATTTCCATCACAGTAGTTCACGAAGCCTTGAAGAAACAATATCAGATGACACAACAGAATTCCTACTGTGCCATTCCCCTCATATAAGACATTAAACAAGGGCCACATTCTCAGTCATGATGGACATGACTCAGATGCTCAACAGCAAAATGACTTTGGCATAGTGAGGAACATGAAGATGTAATTCAATGGCATGGCACTGACCTTAAAAGTCTCCCATGCGGAAGCTACATCTCTGTCAACAGTTACATCTGTGCCTCCCCCATTATCAGCACTCACATACTTCTGCCGCACGACCGACTTCAGTTGCACCTGTGTTCCATCCTACACTCACATTTGGCATGTATTACTCATCAGGCACCCAACATAGACAAATTCAAAATCCCAGATTCACAAGAACAAGAAAAGAAGAACGCAAACATGGAACTCACGAGCATGTCCCCGTTAGGGATTCCCTCGAACAGCGAAGGCTTGATCCAACCTTCAATCACCAGCCATCCCCCCAAGTTCACACCTCTGACCTTCTTAAACCCAGTTACTTCATCCACTGAACTCACCACCAGACACATGAATTACCAACATAGAACCAGAAAAACCCACAATCAGACACACGCAAATGTAATGCTCTCCTACCTGACAGAAACCAAACACAGCAGCACAGTGCAAACCCAAATGACAGCCCCCTGCAGCAGTCCATCCCACCACCGGACAAGCCCTGATGCAAAGCCTGGGCAATGGGGGAAGAACAGGAACAGGAAGCAACACCCCACCTGAAAATGGGAAGGTTAGAGCAAGATACCAAGCCAACACCCCAAGATCACCAAAACAAAAGGGGGGCTGGAAAGAGGGGAGGGTTGTCAATCATGTGGTTATGTACCTTGCTTATCACCAAGTCTATCCCAAGCAGCTGTAGAGAAGCATGTCATGGGTGTGCTTTGGGTGGCAGAATGCAACCTCATGTCCATGAGGATGAGGCCCCCCCAGCACTAATCAGAGAGCAAGTAATCTATGGTTGCCAAGACAAGAAGACACCACTGGTGATGTCCTCCCCAGGAGAGGAGTTTGGAATTTAAACTTTTGGTGGTTCCCTGGAAAGCCTTGGGTCATTCTTCCCAGAGGGAAACCCTTTAGCAAGTTGCGCGGGGGGTGGGGGAGAGGATCCATCCGAAACTTTTTTTCACTGTTTCTGGCTTGTCAAGAAGGCGATCTGCACCGCCGGCACCCGGAGGGGCCCGATTCCCTTATCTCGGTGGCTGGGAGAATCTTCTAATCGATGTAGGTCCCGCTCCCGCATGCCATGCGCTGGAGCTGGACTGACGATCCAAGGCTGATTCCCAATCCGTGGCTCGCTTCTAGATTGAAATCCTCTGTTTTTTTTTTACTATTTATGTTCTATTCAATCTTCCTGATACATGACTTGAGTTATGCAGTAGCTGCACTGAGGGTCAGGAGTTAATAAAAAAATATTTTTAAAATTCTTTTAAGATGGGCTCTGAGATATTATACATGTTTGGACAACTCCAAAAACATTGAAAAATTAAATACTAAGCTCTAATGAACAGTAAAAATGGCTCTAATGGGCCGAGCCCAATAACAGTTTTTTTATTTTTCAGATTTTTTTTGAATCGTTTGATCAGAGATCGACATGTATGATATGTAGGGCACCTTGAGACCCACCTAAAAAAATTCAAAAAATATTTTTTATTTATTTATCCATTGCATTGACCAATAGTACAACAAGCATAGCTCTACATGACTTATGGCAAAAGAGAAGTAGGCTCAAAAAGAATAAAGTTATCATTTTACAACAGTAATTCATAAGATTGAGTGGAGAATGAGTGGTGCAGAAATGTAAAGTAGAAGATCTCAATTTAACTAAATAGCGGCCAAAAGGAAATGAGTCATTGTTGCACCACCGGGGCTATATGTCCCATGACGGTGCAGCAAGGTTAAAAAAAAAAAAATTAAAATATTTTTTTGGAAGGCCACAACCCACCCTATCTGGCCGTACAATCCGATCTTAGATCAGACAATCCAAAAAAAGATGAATAAACGAAAATTGACCTTAAATGAATAAGAGGGGTTGACTTGGTTTTTTATTTTTCATCCTTTTTCAAATCGTCCAATCCAACATCGGACTGTACGATCAGGTAGGGGACGATGGGGCCCTTCAAAGAAAATTTCAAGCACAAAACTTTTTTTTTTTTTTTTACTTATTGTATCGCCAGGGGGTATAATAGTCTCATGCGGTGCAACAAGTAAAACACGTTGGAATATATAAGAGTTAAAAGAATTTTGGTTTCCTATATTCTATCAAAATGACGGTTTAGCGTACTCCACGCGGTATATCAAAAATATATTGAAAGAACTTCAGCCGGATTACAAGGGTAGCTTGATACATGAGTGTTTCTTATAAAATATAATTAAATTTTAACCCTTGAAAATATAGCACAAAAAGGTCCCTCTAATCTAATTATTTATTTATAAATCCTCACAATCTCTTGAGAACTGGTACAAGGCCTCAAAATGTTACAAAAAAGTCTCTAAGAGTGTTACAAAGAAACTCCTCAAAATGGCTTTTTTTTTAAAAGTTGAGATTGTAGGGACTTATTTGTAATATCAAAAGTTTGGGAGGATTGATAATCGAGAAACCCAACTCCTTATAAACTCTACATTTTTAAAGTGTCCCCTTCTTGTAAAATATAATTAAACTTTAACCATCAGTTTATTAGTTTTACATAATATAAAAAAAAAAAACTCTCTATAAAAATTGAAATATTTTTTTGGAAGACCACAACTCACCCTCTCTGGCCGTACAATCCGATCTTAGATCAGACAATCCAAAAAAAGATAAATAAACGAAAATTGATCTTAAATGAACATGAGGGGTTGACTCGGTTTTTTATTTTTCATCTTTTTTCAAATCGTACAATCCAATATTGGACTGTACGATCAGGTAGGGCACGATGGGGCCTTTCAAAGAAAATTTCAAAAACAAAACTTTTTTTTTTTTTACTTATTGTATCGCCGGGGGGTATAATAGTCTCATGCGGTGCAACAAGTAAGACACGTTGGAATATATCAGAATTAGAAGAATTTTGGCTTCCTATATTCTATCAAAATGACGGTTTAGCGTACTCCACGCGGTATATCAAAAATATATTAAAAGAACTTCAGCCGAATTACAAGGGTAGCTTGATACGTGAGTGTTTCTTATAAAATGTAATTAAACTTTAACCCTTGAAAATATAATACAAAAAAGTCCCTCTAAGCTAATTATTTATTTATAAACCCTTACAATCCCTCGAGAACTGGTACAAGGCCTCAGAATGTTACAAAAAAGTCTCTAAGAGTGTTACAAAGAAACCCCTCAAAATGACTTTTGTTGAAAAAGTTGAGATTGTAGGGACTTATTTGTAATAGTAGAGAGGAGTTATTTGTAATATCAAAAGTTTGAGAGGATTGATAATCGAGAAACCCAACCCTATAAACTCTACATTTTTAAAGTGTCCTCTTTTTGTAAAATATAATATAACTTTAACCATCAGTTTATTAGTTTTGCATAATGTAAAAAAAAAAACTCCCTATAAAAATTGAAATATTTTTTTGGAAGGGCATAACCCACTCTATCTGGCCATACAATCCGATCTTAGATCAGACAATCTAAAAAAAGATAAATAAACGAAAATTGACCTTGAATGAATATGAGGGGTTGACTCGATTTTTGATTTTTCATCTTTTTTCAAATCGTCCAATCCAACATCGGACTATATAATCAGGTAGGGCACAATGGGGCCCTTCAATAAAAATTTCAAAAACAAAACTTATTTATTTATTTATTGTATCGCCAGGGGATATAATAGTATCTTGCGGTGCAACAAGTAAAACACGTTAGAATATATAAGAGTTAGAAGAATTTTAGTTTCTTATATTCTATCAAAATGACGGTTTAGCGTACTCCACGCGGTATATCAAAAATATATTAGAAAAACTTCAGCCGGATTACAAGGGTAGCTTAGATACATGATTGTTTCTTATAAAATGTAATTAAACTTTAACCCTTGAAAATATAGTACAAAAAAGTCCCTATAATCTAATTATTTATTTATAAACCCTTACAATCCCTCGAGAACTGATACAAGGCCTCAGAATGTTACAAAAAACTCTCTAAGAGTGTTACAAAGAAATCCCTGAAAATAATTTTTTTTTAAAAAGTTGAGATTGTAGGGACTTATTTTTAATAGTAGAGAAGAGTTATCTGTAATATCAAAAGTTTGGGAGGATTGATAATCGAGAAGCCCAACTCCCTATAAACTCTACATTTTTAAAGTGTCCCCTTCTAAAATATAATTAAACTTTAACCATCAATTTATTAGTTTTACATAATGTAAAAAAAAAAAAAAACTCCCTATAAAAATTGAAATATTTTTTTGGAAGGCCACAAGCCACCCTATCTGGCCGTACAATCCGATCTTAGATCAGACAATCCAAAAAAAGATGAATAAACAAAAATTGACCTTAAATGAACATGAGGGGTTGACTTGGTTTTTGATTTTTCATTCTTTTTCAAATCGTCCAATCCAACATCGGACTGTACGATCAGGTAGGGCACGATAGGGCCCTTCAAAGAAAATTTCAAAAAAATATATATTTTTTTTTTTACTTATTGTATCGCCATGGGGTATAATAGTCTCCTGCGACGCAACAAGTAAAAGACGTTGGAATATATAAGAGTTAAAAGAATTTTGGTTTCCTATATTCTATCAAAATGACGGCTTAGCGTACTCCACGTGGTATATCAAAAATATATTAAAAGAACTTCAGTCGGATTACAATGGTAACTTGATACATGAGTGTTTCTTATAAAATATAATTAAACTTTAACCCTTGAAAATATAGTACAAAAAAGTCTCTCTAATCTAATTATTTATTTATAAACTCTTACAATTCCTCGAGAACTGGTACAAGGCCTCAGAATGTTACAAAAAAGTCTCTAAGAGTGTTACAAAGAAATCCCTCAAAATGACTTTTTTAAAAAAAGTTGAGATTGTAGAGACTTATTTGTAATAGTAGAGAAGAGTTATTTATAATATCAAAAGTTTGGGAGGATTGATAATCGAGAAGCTGAACTCATTTTTAAAGTGTTCCCTTCTTGTAAAATATAATTAAACTTTAACCATCAGTTTATTAGTTTTACATAATATAATATAAAAAACTCCCTATAAAAATTGAAATATTGTTTTGGAAGGCCACAACTCACCCTATCTGGTCGTACAATTCGATCTTAGATCAGACAAACCAAAAAAAGATAAATAAACAAAAATTGACCTTAAATGAACATGAGGAGTTGACTCGGTTTTTTATTTTTCATCTTTTTTCAAATCGTCCAATCCAACATCGGATTGTACGATCAGGTAGGGCACAATGGGGCCCTTCAAAGAAAATTTCAAAAACAAAACTTTTTTTTTTTTACTTATTGTATCGCCAGGGGGTATAATAGTCTCATGCGGTGCAACAAGTAAGACACGTTGGAATATATCAGAATTAGAAGAATTTTGGCTTCCTATATTCTATCAAAATGACGGTTTAGCGTACTCCACGCGGTATATAAAAAATATATTAAAAGAACTTCAGCCGGATTACAAGGGTAGCTTGATACATGAGTGTTTCTTATGAAATGTAATTAAACTTTAACCCTTGAAAATATAGTACAAAAAAGTCCCTCTAATCTAATTATTTATTTATAAACCCTCACAATTCCTCGAGAACTGGTACAAGGCTTCAGAATGTTACAAAAAAGTAGAAACCCCTCAAAAGGGCTTTTTTTAAAAAAGTTGAGATTCTAGGGACTTATTTGTAATAGTAGAGAGGAGTTATTTGTAATATCAAAAGTTTGGGAGGATTGATAATCGAGAAGCCCAACTCTCTATAAACTCTACAATTTTAAAGTGTCCTCTTCTTGTAAAATATAATTAAACTTTAACCATCAGTTTATTAGTTTTACATAATGTAAAAAAAAAAACTCCCTATAAAAATTGAAATATTTTTTTGGAAGGCCACAACCCACCCTATCTGGCCGTACAATTCAATCTTAGATCAGACAATCCAAAAAAAGATGAACAAACGAAAATTGACCTTAAATGAACAAGAGGGGTTGACTTGGTTTTTGATTTTTCATCCTTTTTCAAATCGTCCAATCCAACATCGGACTGTACGATCAGGTAGGGCACGATGGGGCCCTTCAAAGAAAATTTCAAGAACAAAACTTTTTTTTTTTTACTTATTGTATCGCCAGGGGGTATAATAGTCTTATGCGGTGCAACAAGTAAGACACGTTGGAATATATCAGAATTAGAAGAATTTTGGCTTCCTATATTCTATCAAAATGACGGTTTAGCGTACTCCACGCGGTATATCAAAAATATATTAAAAGAACTTCAGCCGGATTACAAGGGTAGCTTGATACATGAGTGTTTCTTATAAAATATAATTAAACTTTAACCCTTGAAAATATAGTACAAAAAAGTCCCTTTAATCTAATTATTTATTTATAAGCCCTTACAATCCCTCGAGAGCTAGTACAAAGCCTCAAAATGTTACAAAAAAGTCTCTAAGAGTGTTACAAAGAAACCCCTCAAAAGGACTTTTTTTAAAAAAGTTGAGATTGTAGGGACTTATTTGTAATAGTAGAGAGGAGTTATTTGTAATATCAAAATTTTGGAGGATTGATAATAGAGAAGCCCAACTTCCTATAAACTCTACATTTTTAAAGTGTCCTCTTTTTGTAAAATATAATTAAACTTTAACCATAAATTTATTAGTTTTACATAATGTAAAAAAAACAACTCCCTATAAACTATGTATTTTTAAAGTGTTCGGGGACTTGTTTAGAAATTTTTGCAGTGTTTTTCAACTAAAAGTGTAATTGTAAGGAGTTTTTCAACTAAAAGTGTTGGGGACTCTTTTCGAAATTTCTGTGATGCTTTTCAACTAAAGTGTGATTATAAGGAGTTTTAATTAAATATAGTAGTTATAGGAAATTTTACTCAATTAAGCATGCCAGTATATTGAGTTGTTAGCACGATGAGAAGTGAGAGACCAAATTCCTTCGATCTTAAATAATCTAGTTCTTTTTTTTTTTTAACGTAGCCCGAACGGCTGGGGGGGGTACTGGGGAGGGGAACACCCATGGAGGCACCCTGATTCAAAACTCGGCTAAACAACCCAAAATGAGAGTGAGGAGGGACACAACCATCCGTGAGAGACACCAGCGGGGTCGAACCCGAGGTCTCCCCGCCACATATTTCATTTTAGACAAGTTTCAACATGTGAAGTTTAAAATTTAGTATTACCAGAATTTGTCAATTTTTTGCTATCAAAATAGTTGAATTATAGGAAATTAAGAATGAGATAACGGATGGTATCTGTATGTACCACGTCATCCTTGTGAGGATAGAGGTACTATTAAAAATCTAAAAGCTCTATGATTAGGGTTGGAATCTCAATTGAGCCTAGAAACTTGCAACTCCCTGCCCCGATTCGATTATGTTCGATCCGGCAAGCGCGCCATAGTGGAAATAACCTAAACATCCACAAATATTTAGAACGAGCATACATACATCCATGATATCTGTAGCACCCCGGTTCAAATGACACTAAACCACTCTGGGTTAACTCACTTGACTCGACGTGTTACCATGTTGAGACCCCTCAAATCATTCATACCATTCCGAATGATAAGTTAGAATTAGAAAAGATACAATTAAATATACATTAGTACGATATAGTTCATACACGTGATTATTCAACACATGTCTAGAACAATAAAGTGAAAGAAAAGGTTCAACATAGATTATTGCGTAGCCTCGGAGTTCCACACAAGAAAAGACAATTGCTGCAATCTCCCGACAACAAGCACTCTAGTAAGAAGGCACTACACAACTCAGCGAACCACCATACCTCAAGGCTCCTTCGGTACCTCCGAACCTGAAAACACAGCGGACTGAGTCTCCGCAAAGAGAGCTCGGTAGGGATTCCGTGCCCATGATGGACAGGGAAATCTCTATTGAATCAGAAAATCTCATAAAAATAAAGTATTTCCAAGATTCAATATTTCAATTCAAATTCAGTATATAATCACAAATCAATTCTGTAATTAATCATCATGGTTCATTCATCATTTCCAATTATTTGTCATAATATCAATTGTCACAATTCATATCAATTTGATATCATTCATCTAATTATTGGTAATCACTAGCTGACATCAATCATCTATATTTCGAAATCGATAACTCCGTCGGATTCTTTATCCATCCAATGTCGCTCAACCCTTCTAGGACCTCTGGAAATCTCTAAAGGTGTGGCAAAGAGGAAGGTCATCTGAGGAACGTAGTACACTACCGCATAGCCCAAAGTCCTCAGCCAAGGTGCGCACATAAGTGGATTAATCACCTATCACTGTCCTTGGTCAAAAATCTATAATCACAAGAGTGCCAGACCTTGGACATTAGACCCCATCATATGACAAGTTGGACTCTGACCTAACCCTATCATATGACTAAAAACCCCACTTCCTTCCAAAGGATTGCATTACATGGGTAGTTACAAGCTAGTAAAGTTAGTCACTTAATTCCATACAGAACATAATCAATTTAACATAATTTTTCACAATTAAATATTCATGATGGAAGAAAAGTATAACCATGTAGAAATCAAATGTCATTAATTTTAATCATGTCTATAAGGATCCATAAACAAGAGTTAATCGACAATGCATAATGGTATAGGGTCATACAATCATCCCTTCTTAAATCATCACTCAAAGGCCAAACAATCGACCAACCGATCAAAATGGTCGACCATGTCTTTCGAATTAGTCGACGGTTTGTTTTCAGGGAAACCAAACAGAAACAATGTCAATTTTGGTCGATCGTTTCTTTCGAATCGGTTGACCGTTTTTTACCAAAAATTTAGAACTGAAAATGATTTTCAAAGAATCCAAGTTTTCGATCTTCACCATTCACACCATACATGAACAACCTAAAATCTTTTGTGGGTATTGAAGAATACTGTAATAACTACATCATATATGATAATCAAATTAGAGAAAGTATCAATTAGGTTGTAATAATTCAATATAACCTCGCCGTCTGTTTTCAGACAAATTTTACGTATTCACAAGAATGAAGTGGATCTCCACAAATCAAGTCTAGAAAATGCGAAATTTAAATCACAACATTATAATACATAGTTTTTCCAAAATCTATGACATGCATGAAAAATCACTCACTATAGAGACCATAGAAATAAAACTTAGAATCTTTCATTCCCAGAATATCCTCTTCCCATGATGAAAATTAAAATGTTTGTCATCTAAATCACAATCTTTTGCAACGAATAAGAATAATATGGGAAGAATCATCATGAAGAACATAATTTACACACATGCACAATAATTAGAGCTCAAAAACTTGACAAATACACAAGATCTTAATGAAGAACATAACATGACATCACTCCACCTTCAAATAGAATTTCACCACTCAAGTGGGTCTCTAAGAACCAGTCCAAGTTTTTAAAAGAGAAAAAGAAGAGAAATCCAAGCTCTTCCATTAGAATCCTTTACAAAGAAGATAATTCTTCTCAAGAAACTCCAAGAAGAGGTAGAATCAAGGCTTCCAAATTACCAAGGTCACCTAGAGAACCATTCCAAACACATATCTCCTACATGCAACAAGAGATCACCACCAAAACCATGAGAGAGAGTGAGATGAAGAGAGAGAAGAGCATGGAGTGAAATGGAAAAGAATAGGTTCGGATTCTCTCTCCACCCCATATGTAAACCATGACCAAATAATAATTAGTCTCTCAAACCTTCTAAAAATTGCTCTCAAACCCTTATGCACCCATTGGGATCTTTAAAAACTATATATTAAGGCCAATAACTCTAAATGGGTCCAACTCTAGTCCATTAAACTAAACCATACTAATTTATCCAAATTCACACTTCTAAATGTGTTAAAACATAACTAAACCATAATTAACCATTTTACTTGAACTGAAATGATCTAAATTAATATTCACCTCGGTCAACTCAGTAACTCGGATTGAAAATTGTGAATCCGAGAGTCGAGGTATTACAATATCATTGAAACAACCATCATAGCCACAAAAAATATCCACTTAATATAAATAACCACTACAATTAATAACAAAACTTATACTTGTCCAAGATCTCTACATAATTAAATGAATAATATATGTCAAGAGTTTGAATAAAACTAACTCATCACACCAATTCTGGAACTAAAAATAAGCATAAACCTATGTCGAATGAATAAGTCTGGAACTCAAGCTCTAAGTCCTACACTTCTTCTTAAGCTCAATCTCTGCCTCAGCCTCTCCTGAAAGTGTTAATTAGCAAGACGGAGTCCCAACTGACTTAGCAAACTCATAATCTACAAAATCTATAGATTTTCCATACATCATATAATAAAAGATAAATAACTATTTACAGTGAACATTCATACCATATACATACAAGCTTTCTTTCTTAAAGTTGTTCTTTATCATCTAGTTATGAGATGTGCAACTAAACATGCATAATTCATAACATGGTATGATAACATTATCATCGCCCAGTGGTGAGGCAAAACTCACTAAGTCTTCGGTTGCACAGTCAGACGATTTCATATCCTACCTAGATAGCATACAAATATACTTCTAGAATTTAATATGTTGCCCTCAGGTTCATGCATAATCATCATAGTCGTTAACCAAATAGATATAGGAATCTAGAGATGGCCCCCATAGAATAAGAGGTGGCTTTTGCCAAGTAGCACTTTGGTTCTAAAGGAATTTAGAGATATCTCCCATAATGTAGCAGTAGGGCCCATGTAGCAGTTAGGTCCCATATTACTAACTGGCGCATCCGTCAACACAACGTCTTAAACATATGTATGCTTCATCATATTGTGTTATCTCGTTCATAAAAGTGCATAACAAAACTTAAAAACATGCAATTACTGCTTAGTTAACAAATCTGCCAAGCTTCTGCCCAAGACATCTAAAACATGTATGTGGACCTAGACATCCCTCATAACATCTTGAAAGGTGTTTGGAAGCCTAGATGTCTTTCGAAGTATTCAACAGATTCCAATTAAATTTAAAAACCACCTTAATTTTCAAAACAAAGGACTTAAAGCATGATGTTACCAGATTAAATATGATAAAAAATAATCATGGGCTAACTTTTCGAAATCCATGATCATGAACATGCTGTTAAGAATCTAATATGCTTTAACGACTAACTATAATTCAGAAATTAACAAATTAACCAACATATCATTTAAATAGAAGTTAATTAAATTTTTGCTAATCGGTTGAATGTCATCTATAGTGCCCGATGCCTTTCTCTGAAATGCGTCTGACTGTGTGGACATCTTTCAAACAAGAAACTCAAATTTTAAAGATTTACAACTAGTTCCATAAATTCTTACATGATTCTATATATCTAAAATGATATGTAAACATATTCACGAACATCATATCGTCTTTCACAATTCTTGGTCAACATCCTCATAATAGATAATAAAATAGCTTTGAAAATAGGTTTTTCATATATAAAACTAGGTATGAAATCATGGTTACTCATCACTTGCTTCTCCAGAGCAAAGCACAAAACAACCCACCTACGCAAAGTGGAACCTCCTTCCATACACGTCCTTACCACCATGAAGTGTCTCTCATGCTCTCCTCCATGAAATGCACCAAACACCCTTAAATCTCATACAAGAGCACTCCAAATCTCTCTCTAGGGCTGGAGGGATGCACAAGAGGGACCTTGGCACGAAGGGGTACCATATAAAGGTTCTTGGAAAGAGCACCAAGCAAAATAGAATCCCCACAGATAGAAACTATTAGAGTCTAACTAAAACTGGGCTACAGGCTTGAAACGGGTCTGCTCGATTGGACACCTATCAACTCTCTAAGACATGTCCACCACAGGTGACGCTTATTAGAACATAAATTGAGGTTCTCCTAATACTCATTCTAAGTCTACTAATGGGCCACTTTGAGGCTGCTAACGGCCTCCTAGCGAGTCGCTCACAAACTAGACATTACAAAACTAGTGCCCAAATTTGTAGCCTTTCATCCATGTTTTATCAGAAGATTATCTTTAGAATTTTTTAAGCTATACTAAAACACAACTTTAGGATAAAACAATGAATAAATTCTAACTTACTACCTTTTTATCGTTAGTCATTGTTTCAGGGCCTTGTGTAAGTAGTTATAGACCTTTATTGATTCTCTAGTCAAATTCTAACTAAAGTTTCCTAATCAAAACCTAAAAATTTTTCATCGAACTTCCCAACTCAATGCTTGTAACACCCGAGGTGTTAGGAGCCTAGTAGAGCCCATTAGGCAACTCTAGTTAGGCCCATTAATGAGTTATTGAGCATTAGAGTGAGTTATGGCCCAAAGAGTTGAGAGGTGTTACCTGAGGGTAACATGTTTTAAATTGTTGAGGACATCAAGTCGAGTTGATGCGATTTAGAAGGGTAGTTCTATTCCGACCTGGACCCCTGTGTTTCCTTCTGTGGAGAGTTCTTCTTCGCTTGAAATTCAATCTAGAGACATATTTAAGGATCCCTTTCGGCCCAAGATCCTCTAGTGCATCCATAAACCCTAGAGAGAATTAGAGAGAGTTGGAGAGCATTTGTGAGAGGGATCAAGGGCGATTCAAGGTGTTCTTCACGTGTGCACGGAGGGCGGCCCAAGAACATTATTGTGGCGGCATGTTCGTGTGAGGAGGAAGACCTTGTTACGTTTAGAAGAAGATTCTTCACGTTCTCATTAGCGTAATTAGAGGCAAGTGATGATTAACTATGAAGCATAGCTATTTTTATGTATTAAAATTTAATTTCAAACTATTTTGTTACATATTATGATAGTAAGACAAGATGGATTTTTAGATGCTATTAAACATGCGTGAATCCCTGTTGTTATCCTTGCATGATTAAACATATTGTTTCCATGCATAAACCCTAGAATAGATTTTGAAATTCTACCCTATGTGTTGAGAAGCGTCACTTCAAGGTGACGAGTTTCACAGAACGTGTCGTCATGCATGGACGCATTCTACTCCATGTAATCCCATTACTATACGCTTTATTTTATGTAAATCTGGATTAATAACTTGAATAGCATCATGTATCAGTGGCGTGATTTAACCTTGGTAATCAATTTGGCATATAATTGATAATCTGAAAGGCATCAATCTTGGTCGATGCATTTCAAGTAATATATGGTAATCGATTATGCCTTGGTGTTATAATCGATTATGTGAGAGGCGTCGACTTCGTATGATGCGATTTTACCTGCTAAGAACGTGATAAGTTATATCTTGTTAATTCATGCAGAAATTATGATTTATATTATAGTTTATGACTCTGTTTAAGGAAATTTTGAATGCTGAGTTAATTGTACTACATTTAGATTATTAGTCCCATATTTACAATAATATTTATGGAAAAATATGCTTTATGCTGAGTTTTAAATCATGTTTAGCTAAGGCGTAAATAATTCGTGATTTATTTTCTGTAAAAATCCATGAATATAATAGATTCTATTCAACTAGTTTAGTGCATGTTTATGGTATTAAGAGCATGTGCTTGACCACTATTTAACCTTATTTAAATTTCTAAAATTTTGTTTAAGGCTTTGAAAGACATCAGGCTCGGCTGATGCCTTTTACAAGAGGGTCATTTGAGGGTGACGCGTTTTAAAGACATGAACAATGAACTTGTAAAACAGTTTGCTTTCATGAATAATTGTCCATTTAAAGTCATATTTTATGCACTATTATATTCTGCATCATTCATGTTACATGCATATGTTAATAATGTTTAAGATGCTATGTGTAGATGCACCAACTAGTAACTTGGGAAGTAAGTGCCACGTTGGACAAAGTGCCACGCTATGGGAGTCACATCTTGAACCCTCAGGGACAAAGTGCTATGTGGTAGGGGCCATCTCTTGAACCAACAGGGGCCACCTCTAGAATCGCTTATCTATTTGGTTACTACCATGAGGTTCTGTTGACTCGTGGCACAGGGTAAAATCCTGAATGTATGCTTGCATGCTCTAGGTGGGATCTGAGAGCATCCTCCAACTTTGTAGTTGAAGACTCAGTGGGTTATGACCTAGCCACTAGATGAAGAAGAAAGCAATATGATGATGCCTCTATGCCATAGTTTGGTTGCTTGTCTTATACTAAGAAAGTGATAAGATCATTATATGAGTGTATTTATGATAAATTAAGATATGCTATAATGCTATAATGATAAGATGCATGATAACAACATGTAAAGTTATAAACCATGTTATGTATGTTATGATGATGTGTGCCATGTTATAATATAATCCACGTTAGTGATGCATATGTTATGATTTAGATTTAATGATATAATGCATATTAAGATCATGTTTAATTTTATGATAGTTGCATGCTAGTTTCATATTCAAGAATCAATATTTATGTTCTAAATAAGGTATACATGTTGGTTGCATACATGTCCCATGCTAGATATTCATGATAATGATTTAATGCCACGCACATATACGAAGAATGACCATGCCTATTATTTATATCATGTTCATGTATGAAAGGAGTATGTTTAGGATGAAGATGCATTTATATGTTATCTCCATGCTTATTTAATTAATATTACCATGTGTTTTTATCTTTATGTTATAGGGTAGAAAAATGTGATTTTGTGGATTATGAGCTTGTTGAGTCATATGTGACTCACCTTTACTCACTAACATTTTTCAGGTGAAGATTAATGATTGAGGTTGAGCTTAGGAAGGAGAGCTAGGAGTTTGATTTCAAGAGTTAATTAGAAGTAGGTTTCAGCTTATGTAATAGTTAGTTGATTTTGAGAACTCGAGTGATGTAAATTATTTTATTTGAATATGCTTAGAGATCCTGGACAAGTATTATTATTATTATTTGCAATTTATTTAGTGGATTTAATTTGTGATTATGAAGGTTGTTTCATGGTGTTTATGGATGTATATATGTGGTTACTCTAGAACTAAGAGGATGTTTGAGTAGTTCCCACTGTGGCAATCCCGCTGAGTTCGTGGTAGGCTAGCACGGCTAAAACTAGTCGGTGGGAGAGTCACAATGCTAGTTGAAAACATTCTCTAATAAGAATCGATGTAGGGAAAACTTAATGGGCTGATTTCTTAGGGCCCACTATTTGCCCGGGTTCAGAAAATGTACTATGGGAGATGACATCCACAACTGTGGCCTACAGTTAGATGGGTCGTTGGTTAAGACCTACAAGCAATTAGACTTAGATATAAAGTAGAAACATGTATTAAGCTTACACTTAGTCTGGATAGAGTAATGCTTGATGCAATGCTTGACATTATAACAAGCTGAGTCACCTTACAATGCAAGATGCCATTGGTCCACTTAAGTAAGTGTCACATGATTTGGATAGCTTTCTTCACAAGTGGCCTGACAAGCATTAAATGTGAGTGCAATATTCTGAGCTTAACAAATGCATACATGCGTGACAAATGTTTTGTGGGCATGACAAATACTTATCACACCTAAAAATATTTGTCACACCTACAAATCTATACACACATACATCGGGATAACAAATACTTTTTTGACATGACAAATACTTCATGGACGTAACAAATACTATTTCTCATGCCTACGAAGTACTTGTCGCACTTGTAAAATATTTGTCACGCCCAAAAATCTGTACATAGATGCATAGAGATGATAAATACTTTTTAGGCATGACAAACAATATTTGTCACATCTGTGTACATTTGTCATACTAAGAAATTTTGCACCCACATTTAATACTTGTCAGGCCACTTGTGAAAAAGTTGCCCAACCTATGTGACACCTGCCTGTATGGACTAATGGCATCTTGCATTGTAAGATGATTTAGCTTACTACAATGCCTTACATTGCAACAAGCATAACTCATATGGGTAAGTCAATTAGGTCCATTGAGTGACTAGAAGATCATTAAGTTAGTTTTGCACTATTCACAGGTTCTTAAAACATATGTTTGTATTTTGAGCATAACTTTATCTAAAAAATTTGGATTGAGGTTAAATTGGTCTCATTAGATAGGTTACTCGAATGATTATGATTTGGAAAAAGAGCAATTTTGACAATTTAAGGGTCTAATTTACACATATTTAGTAGTCCAGTTTCCAGGATAAAAAAAGAATCATAGTTTTATTAGGATTTTGGATTGTAACATGACAAGAAAGTCAAATTTAAGAAGATGGCCTAGTGTGATTAGGGATGGTTTGAGAGTTCGGCTAGGTGGTTAGAATTTGTAGAACTCATTATAAATAAGAGATAATACTCATCCATGAGTTATTTACCTAGTGTATGGAGAGAATAGAGCTTGTCAAGTTTCAGAGAGAACTTGAGAACTATAGTTGCTACATGTAGATGTAAGCTTTGCTAATTCACAGCTACTTCTCAAGAAACCAAGAGGACACATCAAGAGCTTAAGAGGAGGAACTAGTTAGATAAAGTTGGAACCTATGGAAAGGACATTTGCTTCAAGAAGCGTGCATATGATAAACCTCCCATGATTAGTTAATAAACTTACGTTCTTTTATTACTTTATTTCTTCTAAATCATATTTGATAAATAGAAGACATAATTTTCAAGTTCGGATCATGAATTACATTAAGGACCGAAGTTTGAGACTATCTATATTGAAAATTCCAAGTGAAATCAGATCATGAGACTAATTCCAAGTGACTGATTTTGTAGAAACAGTTGACCAATTCACTAGAAACAATCGACCAATTCAGTTAGTAAAATCGAATTTACTAATTTAATAATGATCTTATTCCAATTGAAATGCTTACATGATATTTGATTATTTTATCATCTAGAACATTATAGGAAGTATGTGTTAGGTTCAAATATGGAAGAACAATAGTGCAACAGAAATTAAAATTTACTTCTTCCCTCGAATCTCACGAATCCGTTCTCAGAATATTTAGATCAAAACAAAATGAGTAAAATGAAGATCCTATCTTCACCATCGCGGGGATAAAAATCCCTCATTGAGTCGGAGACAAATGAGTGGTCGATCTCAAAATCGCGAGCTGTTCACATGTTCGGCCTCTAGACGTATCCACACGAACATCCGAAGACGAGATCCTCTCTCACATGTCGATGATCTCGACAATCACCACAACCTTCTCGTACGCTCCTCCGCACGTCCGTCGGAATAGAGAAGAGAGAGGATGAGGGCGGCGACAAGGAGAGAAAGACTACGTACTGGCCAGGGTTTCTCTAAGCCCTATATTTATAGAATACCCAACATTTTTCACAAAAATCTAATATTTCTATAAAACTCTCAATTAACCCATCTTCACAAGATTATTTATGTGTGTGGCCCTCTAGGCCCAATATCGTGCTAGCTGTGAATCCATATATTAAATCTTTATTTAATATCTTTATCGAATTAACTCTTAATTCAAATAATATAACTAATTCTATTATTTTATGTGAACTACAATTTAGTTCATTTAAATTAATCATCCGATGATTGATTTAACTGACTCACAGATCATGGTTAGCCCCAACCAATGCGCCATGACCCCCATACGATACCAAAGATTCATAATCCAATAGAACCTGTCTGCCATTAGTTACCGTATAATTCTAATTCTCCACTTATATAATATTCCTGATCAGACTAGGAATATGAGCATGTGTCAAATTCTTATTGGCTAATTTGATAAAGTCTATACAAATGATCATCAGAGATAGAAATATCTTTCTATTCAACTGGTCTACCCTGGCCAGAGATTTAACCTGTGTAGAACTCAATAAAATATTATCTCTCCTAAATACTATACCGGAGAGTGAGTGATCCCTTATTGACCATACAATCATGTTCGTATGTTTCCTATCATACCCAATAACTGGATTATACAGGACCTATGGATAAGGCCTATGAATCTAACAACAAAGTGTAATATTCCACACATAAGATGCCTTTGGTGTATCATGTCAAAGAACCAATTGCACCACTTCGATAATGAGTTTCCTGATTGATAATTAAGTATAATTAACTATTCAAGAATCTCACAAGTGGATCATTCAGTGAACTCATTCTCCAATGAGCACTCGCACACTTTTCTTAATGTTTCCACATAAGTGGCTATAAGACCAGCCACCCTCATCTTATAAGCAGACAAAGTGTGTGTCGGTCTATTCGAACAATTGATCTCCATTCTTAATTATCCTATGACCGAGAATATTAAGAACTTATGTTTATAAAAGATTGATCTCATTATCACAATCTCATTGTGATCCAGTCTTCATCATATAAGCTTACAGACTTCATTATACCTAATGATGCGACATACAATCATAAATAGACCTAATGAATATATTGCCATTAATCAAGTGAATAAATTTTTTCAAAAATGTCCCCACCACATCTCATGCAGTTGGCTTGTAGGGTACTCATTTTTAGTATTCTCCTACTTGCAATAAAGCTAATCACTCATGAGCTTGATTTCAATGACGCTTAAATACAGTTTGAGTTGAAGCTTTAGTTCGTAGATTTACAATATTATCTTCAGGTGGAACTCTTCCAGTTATGATTCATTAATTGATGTTATCTCTAATCAACTCTTAGAACAATACTACAGAATGTCCTAGGACTTCTGATGAGACCTCGGCGCTAGTCACTCTAATGTCATCACATGACATGGAGACATGATCGAAGATGCTTGGACATCTCCAAGCATTATAACAAACTCTTTTATCAATGTCATTTCAGTCACTTCAAAAGTAACGACACAAGTTCTATAGTCGAATCAACAATATTTTTCTAATCAGAATCCTTCCAATTCACTGTCTCACCTTATGTTACAATTATGTACTTCCTAAAGTTACTTTGCTATCAATATGATCCAACTCAAAGCTTGGGTTAGTGTGTCCCACGTCTTTAAGTCATCTTCTCAATAAATGAAGTAGATCTTTAATTATTTTCAAGAACCTAAGGATTCTTTTACCATCCGGTGTCATACACCAGATTTTCCTGATGCCTACTCATAACACTAAGTATAGGCCACATCAGGTCTTGCACATAGGACAATATGCATCAAATATTCTATGCTCAAGGCAAAGATAAACTTTATTCACACATATACTCCCTTTAGGGAGGTCCATTCCATGTCTCATCCAGATGAGGTCCTTCTAGGAATGGTGACTACATACATAGATAAGGACAATCTTATGCATACTTCCTGACTTATCTTCATAAGTTGGAATCCCTAGTACATATGTTAGGTCTAAATCTATATATGAGAAGATCCTTGACAGTCAACATAACATTCTCGCATCATTTCCAGACGAGCAGTGTGTCATCCACTTCTAGAGTCAAAAGTAACCATGCTCCTACTAACCCTTAATGGACATAGAATTCTAAACTTAATCATTAACATAGCCGCAAGCTTTGATTGACTCATCAAATCTTATGCTATGACTGCAAAAAATTTGCTTCAACTCTTTGAAACATGCATACTATATCTGGACATTCTTTGAATGTAAATCCTTTCAGCTGTGACATGTACACTTACCCTTTAAGTTGCCATCGAGAAACGTTATCATCACCATCACAGTCCAAATCTCTATTGTATGCAGCAACACCAAATTGAATTCTGCGGACCGAGGCAACCAGTGAGAAAGGTTTCATCATAGTCAATTTTTTGTCTTTGATGATATCTTTTTTCAAAACTATCCTTTCCTTGAAGGTGTCAACCTTTTTATTTACTCCAAGATCTATTTACACCAGAAAGATACTACATCCTCTAATAGATTAGCCAAGTTCCAAACTTAAATAGAGTGTATAGAATCTAATTCAGAATTTATAGTCCATTATTAAAGTCTTGGAGTCAATACTTTTTATTGGCTCCTCATAGGTCTTAGGATCTCCATCTTCATTATAGAGTACCTTTAGACTTCCAGTATAAATAAGTCTCACATATCCATATGGTTATCCAAGTACTCTAGTAGACCTATAAACAGTCTATGCGTCTAATGAATGAGTTTTAGAGGTGAATCTATCTAAATTTATAATTTTAGAACTCTTCTAGTTCTACCATACTCCCACTACTCCTACCAAGGATAAAATCCTTTTATGGAGACAAAGAGTGAATAGTGGAAAACTCCCTTTGACCACTAAATCTATAGAAATAATACCCCAAAATTTCATTTGGGTATCCCACAAATTCATACAATTGAGTTTAGATTTAAAATAATTCAGACTGTGCTTTTACGAGGCTAAGTGAAATCCAAAACCTTAACACCTTTAAGGTTGAGCAATACTACTTCTCCATATCTCATATGGATTATAATACATTGATTTATATAAAACTTTGTTTAACGGGTAAGTGAGATTCACTAAATGAGCAAGACACCATAATGATAAGGGTAAGTGGACAAAGCTAGTTATGAATTACACCATGCCCAACATGGTACAATCCCTTCTTTTTATGGTATCAAGTGGTATACTAAGAGGAACCCAATATGATTAATTTTCAATATTATCGAGAAATCTCGTTTATTGTGTACTCAAGTATTCTTCTCATTGATCTAATTGACGAATATTGATACTTTTTCCTTATTACTCTACCAACTTCATCAATTTCTCAAGAACCTCGATTTTGTACTGCAATCCCTAATGAAGTCTGAGTAACTACCTCTAGCCCAAAATTGACACAAGTCCACACACATCTATATGTGCGAGTTCAAACTCTTTGACTCTTTATCCATTTCTAGTAAATAGAGTACCGGTCATTCTACTAATGAGGCTTAATTGACTTGTTGCAAGGGTGCAAAATAAAAAATGGATCAAGCATCCACTCTAATGCAACTTGTCAATCCCTTTATATAATAATAGCCAAAAAATAAAGTTAGTAGTAAAAACTGATACACGCTATCTCAATATCCTTAATGAGATTATTGTCATAGAGTGTAGAAGCAACAATATCTAGACTGTGAATACTATCTTCTATTGGTAAACCATTTTATCATTTACAGAACAACCATTGTTCTAGAAACATTAATACTGTTTTCAATGGCATTTTGAAGTTTATAGTATCTACTACAATAGTTGGAACCTTCTCTACTATAGGTTAACCTCATTGTAATACATCGACTCTCTGGTTCATGATTTTCGAATTGATTTATTCGTTTTGACCGAGTTTGAGCGAAATTGAATCAGCTTAAATCTCTTTCATTTCATTTATTTTAAGTTAAATAGATCTTGTGATGAATATTTGATGATTTATGTTTAATTGAATGGTTTGGATGTAATTTAAGTAAGATTAGATTAAAGTTCATCATTTAGTATGTTGATTCAATTAGAGATGCTTTAGGTTGAATCATTAATTGATTTAGCATGGATTTGATTAGTGAATTAAAGATTAGACCCATTGGAGTGTTGTTGGGCTCATTTGGATAGATTTTGGATGGTCCATTAGGTGTATAGTGGATGGAAGGGGTTTTGGCCAAGAGAATGACCTAATTGAAAAAAAATCAAGCTTTATATAAGGGGCATTTGAAAAGTATTCTATCATGATTCTATACATAATTGAAAAATTCTAATTAATCAATCTCACTCTTAGATTAATTATAGTGTGATAAATGGCAAAATAAAAAATATTATGCAAGTTCCTAATATGAACAACTTCATATTAAACTTTAAACAATATTCAAATTAATTGGAGACCCAATAAGCTAAATTATACGACAAGGCCTGATAAACCAAATTAAGGGATCTCAACTCATCTCGTTCCAAGGCTACTAGAGTTTTTTTTGACATCCTTCTACCTGCTGGTGGCATAGAGAAGGAGGGAAGGACTCTTCTTTATGGAGAAGTTCTTCTTTCTTGGCTTGTGCTTCATAGTGATCACGTTCCTCTTTACCACACTTGCTTTTATTCATTTGTATTTTCATTAAGGTTATTTTTCATGTTTACACGTATTTTAAGGACATGTTTGACCAAACTTATATTTGAAAATTATTTTTAGCTTTCACTTCTTACATAGAATAAGTTAAAGGAGAGATGTTATAACTAATTTTAGTTTGTTACAAAAGTCAACTCTTTCGTAACAATCTCATTTTTTCTCCAATCTTAGAAGTTCCTCTCTTATAGCTATTAGTTGAAAGTCAAAACACAAGTAAAATACCACATGAATGGCTTCCGAGATCTAATGGTTTTCATTAAAAATAATTAAAAATAAAATACAAAAATGCTTCCAAACGAAAGTTGCGCCAAACATGACCTAAACAACTCAATCTCCTTAATGCTTTTTGCCTTGCTTTTTAATGGCCCTCTGAACTGATTTTGAACAATCAGGCCCCCTAACGGCTTTCCCTTTTGCCTTGTAGGTCCACCACTCACTGCATTACCGTCCATTTGAAATTTGATCGTTGAACAGTCCAATGGCTAAAGTTCTCTTGGAGTTCTTTGCCTCTACATATACACGCATGCCGGTCAAATTTAGACACTTTCAAGATTTTACCTACGGAAAATGCCACGGGAATTGGAAATGGTTTTTGTTTTTTTTACCTGATTGATGTGGATGCATCGGATAGGTTCCCATCATTAACTCACTTCTTTATAATTTTGCAAAGAAACTTTTAACTTATGTTCTTCCTTTAATGACGTAAAAAAAATTAAATAAAAATTTTCGTCACAGTAGCACTGCTCTTTTACGTACAGATGGCTCCACTGCCATCCAATGATGTGATGTGCAGGGTATTCATTGTTTCCTTTGTGAAGACGCAAAGAATCAAAACCTCTCAATTCACAAACAGCGGCTACGTACCATCCCCAACAACCGGGCAAGAAGTCTTTTAGCTTCCCTGGATGAACAACCAACAAAAGACAACCAAACCAGGACCTCTTCCACCGACGGTCCACAGCTAGTTTCCCCCCTCTCTCGGGGTCTCCTCAGTCGACCGATTGAAAAAATTCTTGCAGTCTTCGATCGGATGTACCGAACATGCGTGGGATGTGCATCTGAAACGGGCTCACCTCAAATGCTCTCCGAGTCATGTGCGTCCATACGTATGGTGGAGACTGCAGGAGTCTCTTCCAACGGATGACTGCGGGGACTCCGACACCTAAATTACACATCTTGAGTCGATCTCAAAACGCAACCGCAATGCAGCAAATTAATGAAGAAAATTAATCTGATGGAGGGTTGAAGACTCTTAAAAGGCATCTCCAGTACGTAGCTAGCATCAAGTGAAATGTTAAGGAACAGGCATCCAAATCCAATGCAGCTCCGCAGCAACATCGTCTCCTCGATGTGTTTGTGTGGGTAGGACTAATAAGATTAATTTCCACGGGGCTATGTATGGGTGGTGCAGGTTGGTTTGAACTTAGAACCCGGTTTCCTCTTGGATCCTGCCGAGCATCTGGCGCACAGCGTTGGCGATGCCCTCCACCGACGAGAGCTGGCAGTCGTCCTCCACCTGCCCACATCCCCGATATCCACACTGTTCTCATCAGCATCTTGTAAACTCGATGAGAGGGATAGAGAGAGGAGAGGTGTTAGGGGTTTTGTTCTTGCTACGTACCTTGAGGCTGAAGGAGTAGAAGACCATCTGGTCGGCGGTGGTGACGTTGATGTGGAGGGTGGTGAGGCGGAGGCCCTGCAGCCCCGCCACTAGCCTCACCAGCTGCTGAGGCCGCCGCCGCGACAGCACCTTCAGGTTGGCGTGGCAGTCCACCATCCTCACCTCGACGTCGGCTGCGGCGCGGGCGTGGGCTGCCTCAGCTGGCGGCTCCTCCCGCTGCTGATGCTTCACACGCTTCTGGGCCTCCAGGGACTGCAGGAGCTGCTCCAGCTCCTTCACGAAGTTGATGGCTCCCCCCACGATGGACGCCTGGTCGCCCTGCCAAAAGATTAACTTGGCTTATGAGATGATGAAAGAAGAAGGAAGGAGGAGCCAGGGAGGGCAACGGAAGTGCGGAAGCTACGCGCGCACCTTCTGGACGTAGAACGAAGGCATCAGCGAGCGGAGCGCCGCGAGGTGCTCGTTCATCTGCTTACGGCGGTTGCGCTCCACGGCAATGTGGGTCATCCTCTGGTTCGCCACCTCCTCCTCGTTCTTGCAACTCCTCGTCCGGCGCCTCTTCCTGCGGCACCCTGCAGCGGTCGGCGCCGGGGCGCCGACGGGAGAGTCCGCGCCGTCTTTGGTGCGCGCCCGTGGGGAAGACGAGGTCATGTCGCACTCCAGGAGGCGCTGCACAGTGGAAGAGCAAGGGAGGTCCCATGTGCCGTGCACCCCGTCGAACACCCCCCACCGTGGCTCCTGGGTCATCCCGGCGCCGCCATTACTGGAGACCCAGACGCCACTAGCCTCACATTCGGAGGCTAGCAGGCCATTTCCGTCCTCCTCCACCTCGCCCGCGAGCTCATAGATCCATTGCCCGCCGGCCATGGGGTACAACTGTTCGCTACTATGGCTCAAGAAGTGCTGCAGGAAAGGCACAGCTTCTAGCGCCATCTCCTTTGCTCCCCTTGCCAATGCGCACGGATGATCTACCTAATACACACACGCAACCCCTCGCTCTCTCTCTACAACTCTCTCTCTCCTTCCTTGTGTCCCAGGAGAGAAGCAGAGAGAGGCGGCCTACCGTAGGCCGACGGAGTCGGAGGGACACAGAAAAGCACCACACACACAGGAGAAACTGCAGTCCGCCTTTCATCTCGCTCTCGGGAGGGGGGAAAGATCCGAATCTTTTCAAGGCGCCAAAAAAAATGAACACAGCACGGCGACACCCAGATGAGGACGAGAGGATGACAAGTGAGAGGAGTTGAATAAGGCACATTCGGCCGGTCTCATTATTGGTACACGGAACAGGCCGTCCTGTACGAATTAGATTAAGATGCTATGCATATCTTAAGCAAGCAAGCTCGCTCCTTCGCTCCTCTCTCTCACGCACGCATGCAAGGAATTGAAGGGTAGGAGGAGAGTGGTTGGTTTGGAAGAGAAAATGCTCTGTTTAGACGGCTAAAATGTCAAGAAATTTAATGGAAATATGATTTATCTATATAAATAACAATTTTGTTATATTAAAATAAAAAATAACTGAAAAATAGATTTAGAAAGAGGAAAACAAATGTTCAGGGCATGTTCATCCTTACTGTGATGCAACAGATGCTAATGACCTTCCAAGATAAGAGGAGATCCTCTTGGTACATGTTTAGATTGGAGTCAGTAATACTGAGGGAGAAAAGTCTCAAATATTTATCATGGACTATACGTGGAATCCCATCGGCGATCAAAGAGACTGCTCATCTTCTAAGTTGAAGTATCCCTTTCTAGTTATTAGAGGAGTGAGTTTCCGAATAGAAGCCCACTAGTCATTAGATTCTCACATGTGGGAGAGATTTGCATGCTCCTTCTACACCCATCCTATGGCAATAATTGTGTTCGTCGAGTTTGATTAACTATTTTTTATTAGGCCCTCAAATTTAATCTTGTCCACACGTGTAAAGTGATCCCTTGATGCATCTAATTAAGCAAGTGAAGAGGTTTCCAATATTTAAGTTGAGGGATTTCTTCTTAATTTTTGACTTAGAATTAAAGGAGAGGACAAAGAAATAGAAAGAAGCAACACCATGCACTAAAGAACAAAAGATTTTACATAAAAAAATTACGAAAATATCTAATAAAGACAATCGGCATACTTAATAGTGTGAGCGGTTGCTATAATGCGTGCACTGTACGCACTGTTTTGACTCTATCTTTATGTTTAAAAGATAAAATTATAATACATTTTTAAATAATTAATTATCCCTTCTATTTTTTTTTCATTCTTTTGGCTTACGTTTTACCATCGAGTCATGAAACATTCAATCTTATCATCCGATTTACATGAATAAATTAGTGATGAATATTAAAACTCTGAAAAATAGAAACCACTATAAGGGTTAATTTGATGATTTTTTTACTTTTTTTATAATTTTATAAAAACATGATTTGCATGCACCCGATGGATGGCTAAAATTTAATTTCATAATCAAAATAAACTCCTAAAGATTGGAAACAACCCAAGAGGGATATACAATTGAATATTTAAAAAATTATGAACATTGTTATTATTTTTTAATATAAGAATGAGATGAAAACAATATGTAAGATTTAACTGCACATATTGTAGCAACATACTTTCTAGTATTTCTCTCTCTATATATGTATTACTTTCACATTATTAGATAATGAAGACGTCTCATGTTACCAAAAAGCTGGACCTATCAGATGTAAAAGGTAAGATCAACATCAGTTAAGACGTGAATGCCCAAAAAAATGCATTGGGGACAAAAATCTCACACTTAGACGGCTTGAGATGAAATACTAGGTAATAAGGAGGTTTCAATTCATATTCCTTACAATAAAGAAATAAGAGATGAGTACTATGTCATAATCTCAAAAGGACCCTGAGAGGGCCGATTCGGATCGGTCCATATACTAAGTGGGCCGGCCCGTTAGGAGACGTTCAAGACGTTGCTGGAGCTCACTGGACCCCTCTAAGGTATATAGGCGAATTCCAGCGAAAAACTCGTTCGAATTCGAAACAGACTCCGAGGGACTCGAGACGACCCCCTCTCCTTTGGAAAGTCTTTTCTAAATCATCCCTCCGATCTTCTAATTTGGGAAAACCTACAGTGGATAAAGAAGCCAGAATCCCGTCCAATCTGAGGACGGGATCAGGCTTGTCCAAATTACGTTCTACCTATGGACTCTCGAACCGCCTTCAAATCTTTTCCCATAAAAGGGATCCTCCGGTAATCTTATAAGGTACGTCTCAAGCAATCCATTAAATTTCTATTACTCTTTGCTCTATTATGTCCTGACTTAGGCATTGGAGGGAGTTCTCCGAGATCGGAACTGAAATCTCCTATGACCAGTGTCTCTCTTGTAGGAAGCGGCGAAGAGGTTTATGTGACTATGGAAGATTCTGGCCGTTCGATCAAAATCAAACGAATCTTTGATCAAACAGATCCTATAATCTACCCACCTTTTTCCCAAGTAAAATAAATAAATAAATGATGGTTATTTGTATTAGATCTATGATCGAGTAAACAATAAATATTTGATCATTGAGCATTTTATCTTGGGAGACATATTCTTCACAACTTTTCTTCTTCACGCATTGACAACCTTTTGTAATTAGTGTCACGCAGATCGCCATCTAGAAGGAAGGCAATAGTAACGATATTTCTTCCACAAAATGACCACAACTAGAGGAAACAGTAGAATTAAAATTAAGTATAGGCTTCAGCCTCTCAGAAATAACATATTTTAAAATAGAGAATCAGCATGTGTTTTGAGGAGAGAGATTCAAGGTTTGTTTGAAATCAGCACTAAAAAAAATAAAAAAATGGAAGATTAATTTAGTAGACTCTCCCACCATATGTAAGAAAATGTGAATAGATGGAGAATAGAGGATTCAAGATGCTTATGGAGTGTGCATATGGGAGTATATATGATGGATTAGTTGCATGCTATATATAGTTAAGGAACTTCAAATGCGCTCAATGCTATAGTGATAATATCAAACTATTATTTAACTTACCTAGGTTAATTTTGAGCTAATGAAAGACTTATTATATTTAAAGAGAAAGATGAAGGCTTAATCGTTTGTGTACCTTTTCTACTTTGAATAGTGATCTTTTATAGCGGAGGATAGAAGTCCCCTTATTGTGGCGAGCGATGTAGTATTAGAGGACTTGATGGAAAGTTCCGAGAATACCTTGAGTTATTGGGCTTAAGGCCTGATCGAAATGGGCCAGACCAGTCTCAGCACTTATACACCTGGGCCGAACTCAAGCAACTCATCGCTACGTCGAGTGGGCTGGACTCTTGCTGGCCCGATAAACGTCCAGGCCGGATTGAAACTAACTGTCCTAAGCAACTGGGCCGAATATATCTTGGCCTATTACGAACGAGGGCTCTCGATCGCGGTTGAACGACGCTCAGCCCATTCTCGAGTTAGGACCGGGCCGGCGGTATTGGGCTAAGCGGGTTCTTTCCCCGTCACTAACTAATTTTAATTTTTCAACCAAACCTACTAAAAATCAAAATTGAGGATTCTAAAATCTATGATTTTTAAATAAATTTTTTTTTTCACTAATTTTAAAATCAATAAATTTAAATTCGATATTCTATAACATTTTATGGTACACCAAACGACTCCTATGATGACCTATTCTCTTGGATGCACGCGTGTTGTTGCCCAACTTGCACGGGTCTTGATCATACTAGGAACCTCAATCATCTCTTAATACATCATTCCTCCATTCAAAGTCCACATCTCACGAACCGCGCGCTTGGCGCAATGGTTCACCCTCCCGGCCTGGGGCGGGGAAGTCGCGGGTTCGATCCCGCCCCGCGGCTGAGCGGGCGGGATTCGGCCTACGGAATTTTCACCTAGTTGGGTGGGTTTTCTCGCCCGTTTTTTGGCGGATTCTCGCGCGCGGACGTATTGCGCGGAACTTTCTCTTCGAGTGAGTTTTCTACCTCTTCGAGGTTTATTTCCGATTTGGCTTCGGCCGGGTTCGAACCCCTCTCCTTTAGAGTTGGGACCTTCGTCCAGTTCCACTGGGCTACCGATCAAAAAGTCCACATCTCACGACTTTCTCTTAAAAAATTAATAATTAAGCAAACAAAATAAATCACCATCTTAACTCTTAAATTTCTTAATCAATTCGAACTTGATAGAATTTTTATTAGACTAATGTCAACGATATCAAATTAAGTTGCTTTTCCTTTAACAGAAGTCCAAAAAATTTGATGATCCAGAAGATAATCTATCTCAGTCTCACCTAATTCAACCTTTTCTCTCCATCTTCAAATCATCAGCCTTCTATGTCTTAGACCCTAGCCCCAATTTGTTTGCATAATAGGTTATCCCGAATTATTTATTCGGAATAGCATATACTAGCGAAATAGGGGTGTTTAAATTTGATAGTTTTGTGAGATTTACCGGTGAAACAGGAAAGATAAGTAATTCTTAGGTTTACGGTCGAGTTACTTATTCTCCTTATTCTAATATAAGTAATTCTTAGGTTTGCGATATAAGTCATTCCGTCCGTTTAACTAGAATTAACCTTATTTTAAGAATAAAAAATCTTGTATTAATCTTTCCTATTCTTCAATCAAAATCACGCTGAAGTAATTAAAAAGGCGAAATGGGCAAAAGGGGAAACCTACCCAATCTCATGCTCCCCAGCACATGTTACATCGTCCCATCCGCAGATCACAACACTGTCGTCTTATGATAATTAAGGAGATAAGAATTCTAACTGGCCCCCATAAGAAACACATCACCAAAATCCTCAAATCGAGTGGATCCGGTGGAGATTTCAAGCCCAAATAAAGAAAAGGGTAGGTGCACCAACTGGCCTCTAATCTCCTCTGTCCTTATTCCCCGCGGGTCCTTTCGAAGGACACCTGACTTTTTGATAATTATTTAAATGCCCCAAGTTTGCTTAATTATCGCAGCGAATCTGTGATTAAGAGTTAATTATTCTGGGGGACAAAATTCTTCTAATCACGCCACTGTTCATGAGGACGTGTTACGTCTCGCCCTCGTCGGGCGGTCCCCCACGGCGGGATTAGGCTCCCCACCCGGTTGTTAAGCATCATTAGGGCCTTGCTTAGTACAAAGTAGCTAGGGATGCAAATGGTAACAGATAACTCGATTATTCGACCAATTTAATGAATGATCTTTTTAAATCGATATGTATAACAGATAAGGTAATAGATGTAATTTTTTTATGACTGACTATATATGGTATACTGAAGATCTGATTATTTGATCAATTATTATTTTACAGAATAATTAATAAATAATTTTTTTAAATCGATAACATAACAAATACGGTCACCGAACAAATCCAAGACACTTTAAATTCTCACCGAATCTGACATGTCTGCATCCCTAACACGACGGTCCATGAACGTGAGCTGGGGCAAAATCCCGGGGCAGCTTGGATCTGCCGTTGTGCAGATCTCTGACCCCCTGGATGGATGAGCCACCGGATGTGATGTGATGCCTAGTTGAGGAGTGGTGACGACAGGCTTTAATTTAAGAGTAATATCTGCACAATTAAGGTGTGCAGCAAGTCTAGTCATACTGCATAATTTTTTATGGTCGGTCCACGTGACTAACTTAGTCAACTGGATGAACTGATATAGTTATTCTCGTAATATTTTGATTGACAAATACCGTTTTCGATTGACAAATATATGTTACAATTGACAAATACAGTTTTCGATTGACAAATACAATTTTAATTGACAAATACGATTTTAGATTGACAAATACAATTTTCGATTCACAAATACATATATTTCGATTGACAAATATAATTTTGATTGACAAATACATATTTCGATTGATAAATATATTTTTTTATTGACAAATACAATTTTCGATTGACAAATACCGATATTTGTCAATCGAAAACTGCATTTGTCAATCGAAAATCGTATTTATCAATCGGTTATGTATTTGTCAATCGAAAACTGTATTTATCATTTGTAATATGTATTTGTCAATCAAAAATAGTATTTGTCAATCTAAATATTATGGGGATGACCATGTCAGATTGTCCAGTTGACTAAGTTAGCTACGTGGCCTAACCACAAAGAATTGTACATTGTGACTAGACTTGTTACAGTGTGACCGGACTTGTGCAGCAAGTATTACTCTTTATTTAAAATCGTAAAGGGAAACCAATTATCTAAGTTTTTGATCTTAAAATTTTGAAACCAATTATCTTAAATTTTAGTTTTATTTTTATTTTTGTTAAATATTAAAAATTAATAAATAATAGTTATAATATACATAAATTTTATTAAGTGCATTCTATATAATAACTTTTAGTTTGATACATATGATGAAGAGGATGACAATTAAGAACACTTTACATTATTTTCGAAAATTTGTTAAAATTATTTTCATTTCTGATATTAAAATTGGAAACAAAGCGTATACCCTTCTTGAGTAATGTCAAAATTGGAATCAAAGGTATGGTATTTACTATCGGAGTACCTATTTACAATCTTTTATATTCTATGTATTCAATTTTATTAGTAATTTTGATTAAAAAACAAAAACCATTTTGTGGATGTTGGTACTATCAGTTTTACGACTCTCATCTATAAGACTCGTTAGTCGCCGAAGACGATGAATAAGATTTAAGAGGAAAACCGCTGAGTTAAATCAGAGAGTGAGTTATTAGTAGTTAGTAAAACGATAAAGTAACATTATTTTCTTGACACAACTTTTTGGTACACTTAAGTGGTAATTACACAATGAAAAATAAGACTATTAAAGGTATGAGACCATGACACTTTTCTCCAACGAATGATTGTCACTTAATAAGTATGTCAAAAAAGAGAATAACTTGTTGCACGGCAGTCGGAATTTTTAATTATTTTTTTAGGTCGGATCCAACTTTCCTACGTGGTCGTCAAGTCTGATCTTGAATCAGACAACTCAAAAAAGATAAAAAATAAAAAATACTATTTTTTTTACTGTTCATTTGCAGTCAATTTTTTTTTTTTTTTGAACCGTCTGATTTAAGATCGGACTGTACGACCATGTAAGGCACTATACGACTAACAAAAAAAATTAAAAAAAACTTTTAAGTCAGAAACACCGACTGCCAGTGCAACAAGTTATTCTCGTCAAAAAAATAATGTTAAAAAACAATGTTACTATACCATTTCCTTAGTAGTTAGTTAATCAGCCTTCAATTTCAAGTTTTTCTTTAGTCTCTAATTTCATCCCCGTCCTTGTTTTGCACGACTATTTTAACTTGATCTTCGGCACAAAGTGTGGATTTGGTGCATTGGGTATAGGTCTGAGGGAAAGAATTTTCTGTAGGCAAGATTGGGTAAGTATGAACCATGGAGAACGCGTGGGTGTGTGTTTCTTCTTTTCACATTAGGCACACCACTTTTTTTTTTTTATAGAAGTCCTAATTTAAGTTGGAGTTCTGAGTTTCTTGGAATAGGACTATAGGAGTTGAGCACTCTCCTTTATTTGCCTTTATTTTTTTGCATACAAGACAAACGTCAACAATGAATCATTACAAATCGAGAAACAGAATTTTGTGTTTTGTAATTTGGGGACCCGGGTTAATTGGAATTATCTCTCTTATTTTTTAAAAGAGAGATGAAATCTTTACAACTTTTTTCAAAATAACCTGCTTGTTCGGCCATTACCTTAATAATTAACATAATTTTGCTTTTCTCCTTCGTAGCTAAAATGTTTCTCTCTCTTTCTCTTCCTTACATTACATGTGACAAATAATTATTATACATTATGTGTTAGTAATAATATTAATCCAGTCATGCGTCCCAACGGACTTGAGAGGAAGAATTTTCCTTTTCTTTAAGTTTTATTTCCAGAATTTTTAAAATTTTTTAAAGTATCTTATCAAAAATTAAATGATATTGCCAGCTAGCTCGAGTTAGTCCTGGGCTTGTTGTATATTTATTTTTCGAAAAAAAAAGAACCTATTTTGTATATATCATGATTTGCATGTGCAAAAGAATGATTTTTAAAAATGAAATATATCGCAAGTTTAGGACCAATTCAAATTTGTTTACTGTACCATCTAATTTTTTATCACATGCTCTCAAAAAATTAGAAATTTTAATAAGAAAATAAAAATGATTAAAAGATTAGACTGGTGGTGCGCCATGGGGTTGAGACTGATTTTTCTTTTCTTTTATTTTTTTCAATTATTTTATTTTTTTGAAGTGTCTGATAAAAAAATCAGATGACATCGCCAATAGGCTCGAGTTGGCCCCGAGCTTGTTGTTATATTTTCTATTGGAAAAAAGGAATTGTACATGCCTTTATTTGCACGTGCAAAAAAGGACTTTTTTTCAAAAAAAGAAATATACCACAAGCTCGGGGCCAACTCGAGCTTAATGATTGTACCCTTCGATTTTTTATCAGATGCTCTAAAAAAATTTAAAACTTCCATTTGACAATGGAATAAGTGGGTGGAATAGGAGGTTATTCGGCCATTCTTGTTAAAATACCGTGTAGTAATTGGAATATTCAGTGGTTCGAATATTTTGTCAAAGGGCAAAATAACCCCGTGATTACCAGAGGAAATAAGAAAGGAGAAATTAGCCAGAGGGCCCTATTAGAGCCACTGGGTTTTTTTCTAGTCCCTGATAACAAATCACCGCAGGGCAGGTCCTTGCTTTTTCACGGGACGTATTATCTAGTTCCCCACACCCGTTAACGTCTATTTCACCGTCCCAAAAGTCGAAAACCACGTTTTATCCTTCTTTTATTATTCCCTCCCATATCTCCACGACCTACTCTTAAACATATTGTGGACGCATTACATATTACAGATAACCTCGATTATGTTATTCACATGGTCAGAGAGGCATATCATAAAAGTGTTGGGTTTTAATCCAATTAGTGGTCCACTTGTGTTTACTGGGCTGCACACTTGCACACCATTAGGCATCCAATTAATAGAATATGATTGGACTTAACCTATTAGGCGCCCAATAAGGATCCTGTAATAGGTAGGATCCTGTTAGAAGTAAGAACGGGACTGGTCCCTCCTCTCTATAAAAGAAGTCTGTGACTCCCCATTAGGTCATACGCATTAAGACGAATAGAGAGAGGAAACCAGTGGAGACAGTGCGTGGGTTTACACCGTCTTCCTGTCCGGAGTTCGTGCGTTCTTGTTCGAGGTCCGCTGCGCGTAGGGATCGAATCCGGCATCGTCTTCCTCTGCGTTAGGGATGACTTCCGCTCCAGGTATTCCGAAAATCCCTAACAAAAAGCCGTATGATCCACATCATTCATAGAAAGCCGGGTTTACAAAACACCCAAAGAGACATTTGTTTGCATAGTCTAGGGGGGATAGGGTTGTGGCATCTTCCAAACCATTTTGGGGAGTGGTAGAGAAGAAAGCCGATACGTCCTGCGGATCTGCTTCATATCAGCCTACAAGGAGCTTTCATTAACATGTTACACAACACATGTTAGGGACTGCTAATTATTGCATTAGTTTTCATTAACATGTTATACAACACATGTTACTGATAAATGTATTCAATATTTGTATTAGGGACTGTTAATTATCGTAGTTATGAAAATCAAATGCATCCCCTGATGTGATGCAAGCTCCGAATCAACCTGTATTCAATCCATTAAAGCTGTGAGAAAAAAAAAGAGTTTTGAAAGGAAGTGTCCTGCAGAATTGGTTCATACCAACCTTATTAATCGCTTTCAGTTAACATGTTACTCAAAATGTGTTACCGATGAGTGATGCCATTCATACACCCTTAGTTTACTCGTCTAAGGTACTTTCTCAACCGTTACCACCAATTGCATGCAGTTTAATCAGTGTAGGCATGCCAGGGATGGAGTTAATTTTGTGACCTGATCGATTAAATGAGCTGATAGGAGGACTTTTCAATACATAGATTGATTAAGCAATCCTTAGGCGTCCATGGCTTATCCACTATATAATCAACTAATTATTGATATTCCAGTGATTTAATCGATATGAAATAGGAGCGTGAGCTCTTGCAACTCCTGAAATTTAAATAAATCCTAGAACTAAATGAGCTGAACTAAAACATATAGTGAACATGGTCTGAACAAATCTATTAAATCAGTCATTTAAAACACCTACATTAGATTTGATATGTTCACTTTCATTGTCTATGATTACCAAAATATAAGGATATAATCAACATGGACTCAATGGTTTCAACAACTTTAATTCTAGAATATATATTTCCAAATGTTAGGTACACACTTGAATAAAAGTATATACTCCAATAAAACTTTAGTAGGAGGATATATAGGTTTGAAAATACTCAACCATACTTCGGTAAATATTTAATAGAAGTTTTTATTATTACTTTTTGATCCCTATAATCTTTCAACATTTTGTGTTAGTCATTGCAATCTTCATACTTACTTTAGACTCTCTACTAGCTTTGAGTCTTTCTTAAAAATCCTCCTAGTTATAAACTGTTAAAAAAAAGAAATATTATTTTCATATATCACATTTCTACTAGAATGTATAGGAATTTTCTATAAAATTTCATAGTATATTTTTAAATAGTTTGTAAGCAGAGGAACTTTTTAGAGAAGATTCAATAATTGTAAGAGATTTAATGTAAATATGAAGATTACATGAACTAATACAAAATATTAAAAAATTTATATATACCAAAAATTAAAAATTATATATATCAAAGATTAAAAGACTCTTTAATGAGTTGTCCAATCTAGTTTAGTACGACATTTCACCCTTTCAACTCAACTCAATTAAACTTTAATCCCAAATTAATTGAGGTCGACTATATAGATTCTCCATCTCTACTCTAAACGGTTTTCAACTACCTTTTCTGAAAAGTTTAAAGTCTCTAAATCATATCATACTATCTTCTTCCAAGTTAATCTATGTCTACCTCTTCCTCTATTCTAATATGCTCCACTTTTCTAACTGAAACTTCCATAGGTCTATGCCTAACATGTCCAAACCATCTCAATCTCCCTTCTCTCAATTTGTCCTCAATTAATATCACTCCCACCTTTTCTCTAATGTACTCATTACGAATTTTATCTAGTCTAGTATACTCGCACATCCACCTTAATAGTTTCATCTCGACAACATTCATCTTTGAGACATATTACTCCTTCATCGTCCAATACTCGCTACCATACAACATTACAAGTCTTATCGCTGTACGATAGAATTTTTCTTTCAATTTCATTGAGATCTTGTGGTCACACAAGACTCTCATGACAAGTCTCTACTTTATTTATCCTGTTTTAATATTTTCTCTAACATCCTCCTTGCACCCTCCTTCTTCTTAAAAGATTGAATCAAGATATTTGAAATGAATATTTTGAGGTATTGCTATTCCATCCAAACTAACCTCCTTATTTTTACCATTCCGACTTTTACTAAATTTACAATGCATATATTCTGTTTTAGTTCTATTTAACTTGAAACTTTTAGACTCTAAAGTGCTCCTTCAAAGTTTTAACTTTTTATTAACTTATTTTTGCGTTTTATCTATCAGCACAATATCATCCGCAAATATCATACACTGTGGAATGTTCTCTTGTATATCCCTTGTTGAACCATCTATAACTAAGGCAAAAAAGTAAAGACAAAGTAAAAGAACAAAAAAAAAGTAAATATGTTGAGTTGGAAAGTTGCATTAAATGTGTCTAAAAATTAAAGATGAAATTTTTGCATATACTCTAAAAAATATTATCTTTGCATCTATACCCCCAACTCCCTCATATTATTTCCAATACTTTTAGAATCTTAGAAATGTTGCAGTTATATCCCACCGTAACCGTCAATATGCTGTTAAATCGAATTTGAAGATTTTGCCAACATACTCCTAAATTCACTAAGATTTTGCATATGTATGTTTAAATTCCCTAAAATGTTGTACGTGTAACCATATGCTTCTGCTCGCTCCCGAGTCCCGACCCTAATTCTTAAATAGGTTGCGGGCATTATACGGCCAAAATAAAAATACCTTAAGATATGATCCGATTAAAAATATGTTAAATAATTAAAATATTAAACATAATAAACAGTTATCAAATAATTAAAGGATTAAAAAAGATTTGGCGAGATATCTATAAAGCAACTATAATGTTTTAATAAATAGTTATTAATCAAATTATGAGTTTTATCAATAAAAAGATGAGGTTTTTTATTATTTAATCTCATATTCGATGATATTTAAACAGTAAAAGTCTTATTTTAATTTAATATTTCATATATTAAATGGGATGTTTTAAATATCTTTGCATTATATGTGAATAGAGCGGTCGACGCCAAAAAAATAAATATTTCTCTCTATCTTTCAGTTTGTTGCGGTTTTATAGAAGTGTTACTCCCAAGTTCAGGAGTATATACACGTATAATATTTTTTCATTGGATTGAGTCAGATTTTATCCTTAATTCTTAACTTCTCTATGTTTGCTTGAGAACATTTTAATAGATATGTTATAATTTAAATTCCTGCTTAAAAATATAAAACTAAATAAAACATATTTTAACAATTTAAATTATTATTTATGTATATTGATGGATCTGTTTAGCCAATCCTTCAACCAAAACCTAACCAATCTGACATTGGGTTCCAACATTCCCACAACTTCAACTCAACCCATTTTGAACTTGATTAGATTCACCTCAATCTAACTATCAAGATAGTCATTTGAGTTGGGATTAACTGACCCAAAGTTACAGCTGGTGGATTGTAGGAGGAGTAATACTTGTTGCACTCTTCAGTACAGTGGGTAAATAAAAAAATATTTGTTGATTTTTTTTTTAGATGGGTTCTAAGGTGTCCTATATATCCATATAGGCCGATCTCCGATCTCAAAAAAAAATCTGAAAAATAAAAAATTGAGCCCCAATGAACTGCAAAAATGCCCTTAATGGGTCAAACCCAATAACGATTTTTTATTTTTCAGATCTTTTAAGTCGTCCGATCGAAGATCGGCTTATACGGACATATAGAATACTTCGGAGCTCACCTAATTTTTTTTTTAAAAATAACTGTTTTTATTTATCCAATGCATTGAGGAGCACTACAAATCATATCTTCAGTGCACCAAGTATTATTCTTATAGGAGATGACAATTTAAACTGTAAGAGATACCAATTTAGGAGAGAAAGAGGAGTCTAGGAGAGCTGCTGGTTTTCAAGGTGTGGAAGGAAAGCGGTTTTGGAACGTCATCATCTATTCTAGATGAATGCCACCTATGAGGTTCTTCTGAAATTATAGGAAGAAGACAAGAAGGGTCGAAAAGCCATCAATTCCGAATTTTTGTTCAGAAAGAGGGTTGCATCGCCTTTAAGAAATCTCATGTCATGGGTCAGTGACACCAAGTCGTACGTTCAGATATTCTTATATTGTTGCCTCTTTTTTATGAGGTCTATTTAAAGTCTTCGATGCCAATCATGACTGATCATCTCCACTTCTGTCAGGATCGTTTGGTAAGCATGGTAAAATATAGTAAAATTTTTATTTTAAAATTGTTAGTTTTAAAATCAGCGAAAATAAAATTTATGATTTTAAAATTATCAGTTTAAAATCATTAGTTTTAGTTTACAACAATTTTCGACTGTAAAGGAAAATTAGTTATAGGGAGAATTTTATGAGTCAACCTGTTTTGAAATTAGTAAAATTTACGACAACATCAAATATACGCATAACGATTTACAAAACTCTAGGTACAAAAAAAATACCATTTTACCACGGTTTGCCATATTTTACAGCATCTTATGATGTAACAAACGACCCAAATGTAAATATGTTGGATGGGTTGATGGCCCAGCAAACTAGTATTTGAGAGTAGGGACACATCATTAAAGGTGGTGACACTTCAGCTAGTCTCTTTTTTGGATTTTTACATATATACCCCTGTAATATGATGTATTTGTATCTATACTCCTAACTCTCACATTATTTTCAATATCCCTGAAATCTTAGATATGTTGCAATTATGCCCCTTTGTCAAAATAATGTTGAATTCTAACTAAATATGCAACAAAGATTGTATAAATCTTAATAACATTAAGGGTATATTTGCAAAATATTAATAAGTTTAGGGGTATGTGTGTAAAATATCAGTGAATTTAGGGAAACTTATGCAAAATCTTTAAGTTTGATTTAACGGCATTTTGATGGAGGGCAACATTTCTAAGATTCCAAGGATACTAAATATGTCGGAGTTGGGGGTGTATATGCAAATATGGTATATTTTAGGAATATATATGCAAAAAATTATATCTTTTTTGTTCAGTAGCAACATTTTAGGATAGTGTTGACATCAAAATTGACTCAGTGAAATAAAGACCTCAGCATATGCAAAATAATAAGGGAGTGAAAGTAATCCACCTTATTTGTGAGAAGCCAAGACTAGGCCAAGGTCTGAGTACCCAATGAAAGACAAGGACGAGGTTGACTTCTCTTGTAATCAACTTCTCATATAATCTACTATTCTAACCATCTTGGACTTTTGAGAGGCCAAGATCAAGTTTGGCAGAGATCTGCATGCCAAGTTAGAGGCAAGGACGAGGTTGACTTCTTTTGCGATTGACTTCGCATATGTTCAGTTGAATCTTCACTGGCCGACTTTGAGCTTGATATATGAGATGTGAAGATGACATTTGTTGAACCGTGATGCATAATAGTAATGGATGAGAACTAAAGATGTGTCACTTCATGGAGATGACCCAAATGAGATGCCACTAAGCTCTTTGGACCCTATAAGACAAATGAGGCCAGAGATCCCCCACAATTGCCCAGGGGGAGAACCCTCTGATACTTAAGTTAGTGCCTGCTGAAAAGTACATGACGAGATCAAGGAATTAGTAGAGATTGAGAGTCAGGTAAAGCTCCCCTGTAACATACATGGTGGCCCACTTTATAATGCGAGAGTTGTATACCTTTCTAAGGTATTTGATGCGGGACTATTTCTTCATCATCCGAAAAGTTGTCATGCGTCCTGACGAAGTGGGTTGACTGGGCCAAGAATAATGAAATGAATGTCATGCGTTGAGAATAATAGGCCGACATCAAATGGCCAATCTTATTGGGTCGAGCAATGTGGGCCAAATTTGAGAACTTCATTTGGGCCGTTTTATTAATACACAACAAAGCCCCCTATTCCCATGGCCGAGATCTTTTATGCTCGGACACTGTGAGAAGTCCAAAGTATGATGCAAGTGATCATCATATTCAGCCAAGGTGAATTCTTTATCAGCTTAAAAACAAGTTGGTTGAGTACATGGGCTAGAACACATTGACAAATGTTCTTGTTCTTGGGAGGACGTTGAAATATTTTTTGAACTTATGCTCTAAATGAAGCTTTCTCCAAGGTGGATGACAAGCACATAGCTGTTGCACAACTAGTTTGGGCAGCAAGTCCAATCACAACACACAACTCCCTATGGTTGGACTACGTGGTCAATTTGGTCAGCTGAGTGAGCTGACATGGCCATCCCTATAATATTTCACTTGACAAATACATATTTCAATTGACAAATACAATTTTCAATTGACAAATATGATTTTGTTTGAATATAGTTTTCGATTGACAAATAAAGTTTCATCAAACGAAACTGTATTTGTCAATCGACAACTATATTTGTCAATTGAAAACTATAATTATCAATCGAAACATGTATTTGTCAATCAAAATATATATTTGTGAATCGAAAACTATATTTGTCAATCGAAATATTAAAAGGGTGGCCATGTCAGCTCGCTTAATTAGCCAAATTGGCCACATGGTCCAACCATAGGGAGTTATATGGTGTGACTGTACTTACTGCAGCAAATATTACTCCATAGCCAAATTGGATCTCTTTATTGAGCAAAAGTTCAACGTCTTGTGTGGTGAAGTTATCCAAAGAGATAAATATTGTATGAGAAGTATATGAGATGTATAAGAACTATATGAAATATATAAGAATCACATATCTCGACCTCTTTTCTAGTTGCTGCCATCTAAGAGGGGGCAATGTAGAACTCATGCTTGACTTCTTTCGTGACCTTTACCATATGGAATGAAATGAGAATTCATGCTGAGAATTCATACTCGACTTTGTGGTTATAGGCATCCAGAGGAGCGATAAGAGCATTCATACCTAACTTCTTTTGTGGTTGTGGCCATATGGAGGAATGAAGTGAGAATCCATGCTGAAAATTCAAACCCGACTTCTTTTGTGGTTATGGCCATCTAGAGGAATGAAATGAGAATCCGTGCCAAAAATTCATACCTGACTTCTTTTGTGGTTGTGCCCATCTGGAGGAATGAAATGAGAATCTATGCCGAGAATTCATACCCAACCTTGTGTCTACAGGCATATGAAGGAGCGATAAGAGGATACATATTTGACTTCTTGTGTAGTTATGTCCATCTGTTCTTGTGGTACCAACTTGTGTACTTTAGAATGCCATGACATTTATTTGACGTCGAGAAGTCGGAGGTTGGACATGTCCAACACTTGGAAGAGTGTAGACTTTCTTCAAGAAGTTAGTCAAACGTGTCCGCACTTTGTGGTTGGGCTTGCCAACTCTTGAGGCATTTTTTTTTAAGAAGTCAGTTGAATCCGTCAATCCTTATGCACTTCGCTTGTTGAAATATTGGTTGGACCTACCAACCCTTAGGTACTTAGCCCAGATGTCGGTTGGACCTGCTAATCCTTATGCACTTAGCTTGTTGAGATGTGTGTTGGACCTGCCAACACTTAGGTGCATAGACTATTTAGACAGTTAGACTTGCCAACACTTGGGCACATAGCTTGTTTAGAGATGTTGGTTGGACCTACCAATACTTAAGTACGTAGCCTGTTTAGAGATGCCGATTGGACTTGCCAGCACTAAGTCACTTAGCCTATTTAGAGATGCCATTTAGACCTATGAACACTTAGGCACGTAACCTCTTTAGAGACATCGGTTGGACCTACCAACAGTTAGGCGCATAATCTTTTTAGAGATAATGGTTGGATCTACCAATACTTAGGCATGTAACTATATAGAGATGTCGGATGGACCTGCCAATATTTAGACATGTAGCCTAGATAGAGATGTCGGTTGGACCTACCGACACTTAGGTGTGTAATCTTTTAGAGATGTCGGTTGGACCTGCCATCACTTGGGCGCATAGCCTTTTTAACAATGTTGGTGGGACTTGCCAATACTTAAACACATAGCTTATATAGAGATGTCAGTTGGACCTGGCAACACTTAGGCGCGTAGCCTTTTTAGAGATGTCGGTTGGACCTACCAACACTTAGGTGTGTACTCTTTATAGAGATATGGATTGGGCCTGCCCATACTTAGGCGCGTAGCCTTTTTATAGATATCGGTTGGATCTGCCAACACTTAGGCACGTAAGCTATATAGAGATGCCGGTTAGACCTACAAAACACTTAGAACGTAGCCTATATAGAAATGTCAACATTTAGGCATGTAACCTATATAAAGATGTCCGTTGGACTTGCCAAAACTTAGGCACATAGCCTTTTTAGGGATCTCGACAAGCAGACCAAGATTTAAATCTCATTGATGTAATGGTGACGATCTCTCCTTAGAATCTCCAAGATTAGTGAGCAGAGACCATGAGATCTCAAATCCTATAGATACAAATATTAGAATGGGACTCCAAAAGTTCTTAGAGGGAATTACTATGTCCGAGGTGTGGATCTCGGTCAAGCGACTACCACCAATTCCTCGAACACTATGATTCTTTGGAGTAAGAAGTCAGTGGGATCTCATCCTCTGCAAACATAAAAGTCAAAGTGGGTCCCTAGAGATTTCATGGGGATCTA
This sequence comes from Zantedeschia hybrid cultivar, assembly GCA_030544215.1. Lineage (NCBI taxonomy): Eukaryota > Viridiplantae > Streptophyta > Magnoliopsida > Alismatales > Araceae > Zantedeschia > Zantedeschia hybrid cultivar. Next base: position 10,249,019 of record JARZZO010000001.1, on the reverse strand, counting down.
ACTCCTAAGACAGAAAGAGTACGAGAAGTGACGAGAATTAGAACTTAACTTATGTGTCACTCTAAGTGACACATTAGCTTTCAAGTCGGTGATGATGTTGAAGAACCGGCGATCCTCAACTCTTGTGATTGAACATGAATTTGAGGAGCTTGACAACCATGAGTATGAGTCAAGGGTGATAATGATGTGCTGCCAGTTATCGTAGGGCCCACTGTCAGACTGAAGGTAGTTGGGCCTCGCTTCTCGGATGAAGTGGCTCCCCGGCATGCATGACCACTATTGTGAGAAGATAATATTGGTGCATTGACGCTCGGCTAATGAAGGATCCCACAGATGGTGCCATTTGTTGACATCAAACTTCGTTCAACAGAATAAAGACATAAACATATGACACAGATGTGCGATTTAACTCAAAGTGGTCTATATAATTGCAAAATAAGAAGGAAGTGAGAATAATCTACCTTACTTGTAACAGATCGAGATTAGGCCAAGATGAGTATCAAATTAAAGATGAGGACGAGGCCAACTTCTCTTGTAATCGACTTCTTATACAATCTATTATTTTGACCATCTTAGACTTGTGAGAGGCCAAGATCAGGTTTGGCCTAGATATACATACCAAGTTAGAGGCAAGGATGAGGTCGACTTCTCTTGTGACTGACTTCTTATATGTGCATCTAAATCTTCGCCGGGTGTAGGTGCTGAAAAATTGCTCGTGTGATTAATGTGAAAAACTATGTTGTTTAGGGTAAATTAACCTATTAAAAAAAATGCAACTAAGGTGCTGTGATCGCCAGAAACTTTTAACTAAAAAGCTTCAAAAGAGTTTTGATCGCTTACCTGTTTAAACGCGGAAGAATGAATCCTTGGTTCCCTTCCTTCAGCCGGCTGAAGAAAGAGAGCCTCTTTATTTTTTTGTTCTTGCTGTTGAATGTTGAGGATCGTCCAGAAGTTCTCCTGGCTTTTGCTTGATTTCCCTCTTTTTAATTTCTTGTTGTTGTTGTTGAGAGCAGCAGAGACAGAGAGACAGAAAAATAAAGAAGAAATAGTGATGAGAATCTAAATAGAAATAATATCAAAGCTAACCATGATTATAAACATGTATAAACAGCAACTCACTTGTTTTAAATGACTTTGAAACCCCTTTAGAACAGATGGGTTTTGGAAAATTAATGACGTGGTGTGTGTTGCATGCAGTGAGTATGAGAGAATGAAACTAATAAATGAAAATGAAATTCAAATATGAAAAACTTATGCCCAGTTGGAGAAGCCTTGAAGGATGAAGATCTGGAAGAAGGATGCCGACTTCTGAAAATGGCAGCGCTCCGGCGTTTCGACGTGGTTGCTCCGATCTTCAAATTGCTATAACACTGTGGCTCAATAATTCTCTCTCTCCTCTTTTTTTTTTAACTCCTTGAGAGGCAAGGTATTTATAGGTATTTTCTGCGTTCGCGATTAACATAGAAAAATCTCGGATTTATCTACCTTAATCGACAGATAATTACTGATTAATTCATTTTTATCTGTAATTATCTAAAACGCGTCCACCTTGGCTGACGCCTTTCAGATTAATTAAAATAAGGATAAATATCCGGGAAAACTTATCTTTATCTTTATTAGCTAAAACGCGTCCACGTTAGTAGACGTCTTTTACTCTAATTAAGATAAGGATAAACATCCGGAAGAGAAGTTAAAACAGCTTAGGAAACCTAAATCGCGTCGACCTTAACAGACGCCTTTTAGCTAATAAATCAATTAATTAAAATTCAAATTTAAACGGTAAAATACGAATAAACTCTAAATGACGTCCACATGGGTCGACGCCTTTTAGACTTTTTTCATATTTTAACTGAAATTTGAGCTAAAATCAATTTAATTGATTAACTTAAACATGTCTGTTAAACCCGACACTTAAAAGATCAATAAAAATTAATTAATGATTAATTATCAGACCATTCTGAGGCATTATTATATGATATGAAATTTACTCGAAATGACGTCAAAATTAGCGTGTCTACAGCTGTCTCACCTTGGCATCGTCTTTGCAAGGGAGTGAAATGAAATGGAATGTACTGAAAAGGTGATGCCAAGGTGTGATGAGACACGCTCTTAACATCACATGATTGGAATTTTTCTCAAAATTATCAATGAAGATAGCTCAATGAAATCAATGGAATTAATCCTATCTGGATGAGGTAGATAAGGAAATAAAATAAGGTCGATCAACCTCCTCGGAGTGGGAAGTACCCCAGGTCATAGACACTGTAGGTTTCATCATGGGGAGCGTTTGCCAGCCAATGTGGACGTGCTGCAGCCATGATGGATCTTAAAAGAAAACAAGAAATATTGGATAAAGAATCCAAAAAAGGATAGAATTCCAAAGATATCTTCAAGCGAACCTCAAAGATAATCAAGATACTCAATTCAGAATGGAATATTTCATATCATGTTTGAATTATTTGATTAATGGTCTAAAACTTAATCAATAATTAATCCTTATTACAATGATTTCAAAGTCCTACATGATGCATGCTGGGCTAAAAGAAAAATATAAAGTTAAATAAAATATAAATTAATCAAGGATAATATTGTTAAATTGTCATTAATGAGTCAAGATACCAATTCTTGTAATCCAGTGCTAAGCCGAAGCTCATTTATCCACGCACCGTTTCACAAAAGTGGAACCATCGTCCTCACTGATTAACAATCCAACGGCCTATCCGTGTGATTAAGATTCCTCTGGAATTATCACTGTTTTTGTTGAAGAGGAACTCAAATTCCAGTTTCATCAAAACCACAAGGTCCTTGATATACTCTAATAAATACTTATCATATAGTAATGCAAATGCACATCAATTACATGAAATAATACAAGGGTAGAAATAACCGTCTTTTTAGCCACGGTTAGGACTTCATGACTCCCACAGTGGGATCTTCTTGATATTTTCTAGCTTTCTCAGGTTTTTTTCTTGAATTTCCTGCAATCAAAATTATTAACTCCAAACAAATATTCAATTTAAACAGAATTTCAGATAAATCACAGAATTTTGGGTAAATCATAGAAAGGCTGAAACGCGTCATGTCGCGCAGACGCCATTCAACGTTGAAACGCGTCAGTGCTCCTCGACGCCTTTCACTTTGAAACCGGTTTCTGACTGTTTTCTACTCGAATTCCAACTTTACCAATGCCTTGTGTCCTGTATATGACTTGAACAAACATGTTAAGTATCTGTTTAGGCTTAGCCCCTTGCCTGACCAAATAAATGGTCAATCAATCTTTTCTTCAATAAATGGTCAAGGGGCATAGCCTTTATTAACAAAGGTAATGAGAATAATCAAACTTAAGCAAAGTGCAACATACAAGCAAACGGATGCTCGCTGAAAATAAAAGGGATGAAACACACTAAATGCAACAAGCAGATGCTAATTGAAATATTTTTATTGTTTTGAAATATTCATTTTTGTTTGGGGTTTTGAAATATATACTTTTTTTTTGAATTTTGACATATGTATTTTTTTTGAATTTTGAGACATATGTATTTTTTTTTTTGAGGGTTTTGAAATATGTATTTTTTTTTGGGTTTTTTTTGACTTATGTAATTTTTTTGGATTTTTTTTGACTTATGTATTTTTTTTGGGTTTTTGATGTATATGTATTTTCTTTGGGTTTTGATATATGTATTTTCTTTGGGTTTTGATATATGTATTTTTTTGGATTTTTGATGTATATGTATTTTCTTTGGGTTTTGATATATGTATTTTTTTTTGAATTTTTTTTTGGACATAAAAGACCAGCATGGTACTCAGATCAAAAGATCATATTCATTTATTAACTTAATTTCCAAATTGTTCTTTAACAACTCAACTTAAACCCATCGTGTTTGAATTTGTGTTTCCATTCGTGATCCCATTTGATGATTTGACCCTTAGTCAATCTAAGCTATTCCTTAAGTTTGAAGTACATCTCTTTAGAAAGAAAAGAAGAATAAGTTTAGAAAGCCCATAAGAAGGTTCCGGAGACTTAAAAAGATGTCCCTTTCCTGCCCTAATATCCGTTGGGGTTCGGTCATTTCTTTCCGGGGTATTTGTCGACCTTGCGTTCCCTTTTATTTCATTTCATGGCCTTCATGTAACGTTTGTAATGTAATGGCCTTTCGATTTGACATTTGGCTTTTGCCTTTTGCTTTTCTTTTCCACTCTTTTTCTTCGGGACGGATCTCCCCCTTTTTTTTATGACGGCCTCCTACTAAGATGGCGGGTATTCTTGGTAATCTATTCTAAGTCTCGTTCCGACATCATGGGCCGAATTTAAAACAGAATTTTTGCTTTAAAAAGAATGATTTGTACTTTACACTTTCGGTCAAGCTTTCGATATTCTTTAGGACTTGTCATCTCTTGTTACTCACGAATCAAACGTGTCAGTGTGTGCAGTAATGGGCTTGAAATTAAGTTATTCAGACTGATAAGGAAATTTGAGTTTATAAACTTTCTGATTCCATTGGTCTTTGTACCATACTGATCGACTCTTTAACCTAAGGGTAGTATTTCTTAAGATGTAAACCATTCCAAGGATGTTTTAGCTCTTCTCCTTCTGCATTAACAAGACGATAAGCATTACCAGGAAAAGCGTGCGATACAACATAAGGTCCTTCCCAGTTGGGTTGGAGCTTAGAACGCGGACCACCAGGTTTTATAAAAATTCTTTTGACAACCATTTCACCGACTTTGAACTTACGTTCAATAACTTTCTTTTGATAAAAACGTGCTAATCTATTTTGATAAACTTTTGCATGATTAGCAGCTGACCATCTTTTCTCGTCTAAAAGTTCCAATTGAGCAAGGAGTGCTGAACGATGTTCATCAATAGAAAATTCCTTATTCAATTGTACTCTTAATGACGGTATGAGGATCTCATATGGAACTACCGCCTCCATTCCAAATGTTAAGGAATAAGGAGTTTGCCCAGTAGGTGTGCGGATTGAAGTTCGATAGGCCCATAAAGCCTCAACCAATTTTTCTGGCCAATCTGTGAATTTGTTAGATTTACACGTCTTTTTGATGATTTTTATCAAAGTCTTATTTGTTGCCTCTGCTTGGCCATTGCCTTGCGGATAATAAGGAGATGAATGATGCAATGCAATTTTATACCTGTTACAGAGATCCTTCAGTTCCTGTGACACGAACTGCGGTCCGTTGTCGGTGACGATGGTGCTTGGAATTCCGAATCGGGTGATGATGTTCTTCATGATGAACTTGCAGACGGTTGATGCTTTGATCTCCACGTACGCTTCAGCTTCTGCCCACTTGGTGAAGTATTCCGTTGCCGTGAGAATGAAAGATTTTTGCTTGATGCCGGAATCTGGATTGCCAAGAGGTCCAATAATGTCGAAAGCCCACATGGAGAAAGGCCATGGGGAAGAAATAGGATGGAGTGAAGATGCAGGAGAATGAATTTTGTCGGCATGAAGTTGACACTTAGCACACCTACGGACATATCCTACGCAGTCTTCTTCCATGGTTGGCCAATAAAATCCTTGTCTAAGGATCTTCTTTGCTAACATCTGTCCATTGACATGACCACCACAAACTCCACTATGAGCTCCTTCCATAACCTTCCAAAGCTCATCTTCGTCTAGACATCTCAGAAGAACTCCATCAAAACCTCTCTTGTACAGTGCTCCTCCAACTAGGGTGTATCGTTGAGTAACTCTCCTGATAGCTCTCTTCTCCTCAGTCGTAGCTTCCTCAGGATACGATTGATCTTCACAATATTTTGCAATTTCATAATACCATGGCTTCTGTTCATCATCCATCTCTTCTAACAGCTCCATCAACATAATTTCTCTTCTTTCAATGATATCTCCGTCTCTGACTTTCTTCAGCAACTTCTCCTTAGTTCTAAGGAATGAAGGATCTTTCACGGCGGGTGAAAGACGCCTATGAACTATGATTGATTCAGATTGTTTGCTGATTGGAAAATCAAGAGAAGATGCAAGTGAAGCTAGAGCGTCAGCTAAGATGTTCTGATTCCTAGGGACATGGACAAAGATCAATTTCGTGAAAAGCTTTGAATAAGCAGAAGTCAGTTCTTGATAAGGCTTGAGTTTGGGATCGAGAGTTCGATACTTGGTCAACACTTGGCGAAGAATCAGTTGGCTATCACCTACGATCCTGAGTTTAGTAACACCATGGAAATGAGCAGCCTCAAGACCAGCAAGGAGTACCTCGTATTCAGCTATATTGTTTGTGACTGGAAAATCAAGCTGAAAGGCTTGTGGAATGGTGATACCTTCATGTGATAACAGAACGATACCGATCCCTTTTCCATGAGAATTCAGAGCTCCGTCAAAATGCAGAGTCCACATATCATCTCTGATTTGATTTACGGACATCAGTTCCTCATCCGGAAACTCTGATCGCACTGGATCAAATCTAGGAAGGGGATGATGAGCAAGATGTTCTGCTATGGCATAGCCCTTGATCGCTTTCTGCTGAATATAAATGATGTCAAATTGAGATAGAAAGCTTTGCCATCGCGCTAACCTATCAGTAAGAACAGATTTCTCCAGAAGGAAATTGATCGGATTCATCCTAGCGATGAGATGGACTTCATGGGCCAGAAAATAATGCTTCAATTTCTGCACAACCCAAACCAATGCTGCACATGTTTTCTCCATCGCCGTATATCTCTGTTCAGCGGGGTTGAGAAGTTTAGAGAGATAGTAGGCTGCCCTCTCTTTTCCTTCTTCATCTTCTTGTGCTAAGACAGCCCCCACAGCATCATCCAGGACTGAAATGTAAAGTATCAATGATTTGCCTGGAGATGGTGGTCTCAAAACAGGAGGACTTGCTAAATAGTTCTTTAATCCATCAAACGCCTCCTGACACTTATCGTCCCAATCGAATTTGACTCCCGGCTTGGTAAGCTCGTAAAACGGCTTACACCTTTGTGAGTGCTGGGAGACAAAGCGGCGAATAAATTGCAACCTCCCGATTAATCCTCTCAACTCTTGGGAGGGGGCATTTCTCTGATAGCCTTCGCCTTGTTAGGATCGATCTCTATTCCCTGTTTACTGACAATGAATCCAAGTAATTTCCCTGAAGATACCCCGAATACACATTTCTTGGGGTTCATCTTTAACTGATATTCTCTCGATCTCTCTAATACCCTTGCTAAAACTTTGGCATGCTCAGCCTTTGTTTTTGATTTAACTAATAAGTCATCCACATACACTTCCAGATCTATATGCATCATGTCATGAAATATTGCCATCATGGCCCTTTGATAGGTGGCTCCAGCATTCTTTAATCCAAATGGCATGACAACATAACAGTATGTTCCCCATGGTGTAGTGAATGATGTTTTCTCTTGATCTTCTTCTGCCAGCTTAATCTGATTATATTCTGAAAATCCGTCCATGAATGATAACGTCTCATAGCCAGCGGTGTTATCGATGAGTACATCAATATGAGGCAATGGAAAATCGTCTTTAGGACACGCCCGGTTCAAATCGCGGAAGTCAATGCAAATCCTGACCTTCCCGTCCTTCTTCATAACCGGGACTATATTAGCCACCCATTGTGGATAAAGGACAACTCTAATAAATTTGGCTTTATGCAATTTGTCGACCTCTTCCTTCATCTTTAAAGCCATTTGTGGGTGGAATCGCCTTAATTTCTGTTTGACCGGGCTAACTCCATCCTTTAATGTCAACCTGTGTTCAACCAAAGTTGAGTCTAACCCCGGCATATCCTCATAACTCCAGGCGAAAGTGTCCTTATAGTCCTTGAGTACTTGTACCATTGCTTTCTCATCCTCTGAAGAAAGATTTTTACTGACGAGGACAACCCTAGGTTCGTCTTCAGTCCCTAAATTAATTTCTTTGGTGGGCTCTTCTACGGCAGCTGAGGGTTCATCAAATCTCTTCACTCCACTGGCATATGCTTCAGCCGCGTCCTCGTCATCTTCCTCAATGGGATCCTTTTCATGTACTAATTCATATACCCCGTACCCATCATTGACTGACTCATCATCCATGCAATCTTCTGGCATCTGAATCGGATTTTCTAAAAACTGAGGGATCAAAGAGCAAGAAGAGCACTTATCAGCTAAGTCCTGGAGGTATCTATCTGGAATTTGCCTACCCTTAGGCTTCCTAGATTTCCTAAACTGACTAGACTGCCTAACTTCACTATCATAACCTAGGGAAGACGAAGCAGGATGAAAATCCTGGGATACAAGTGGAAATACAAGAGAATCCTCCCGAGGGGAGGGACAGAGTAAATCTAGGAGAGAAGCTTGACCGAAGGACCCGCGCGGCGGGGTGCGATCGGACAAGTAAGATGTTTCCTCAATGAGGATTTGGGAAGAATTTGTTGCCAAATTGGCGTTTTTTTTTTGGAAAGTGAAAGAATTAAACATAAAGCAAGAATGAATAAAAATGGGAGGAGAATCAGACGGAGGAAGTGGCACCAAGGCCAAAGGATTAGGGGGATCATATAGTAATATGTCCCAGATCAGATCATACAACCTCTCTGGATCGAGAGGAGGTTGTGGTATAATGTCTCGAGGGGACAGAGTAATCATGACGGGCGGAGCCCGTAGAATATCTTCAATTATGACCCGCGACCAAGTCGGGGTCAAGAGTAGTGTGCGAAAAAGAGTATGGAGCATGAAGACATGTGAAGGATATGTCCCCCTCCAGAGCAGATCTGTTGTATAACCAGCTTCATAGGGGTCATCCGGTTCCCCTTCGTCGGTTTCTTCGGACAGCAGTATCCGCTTGTCAAATATAGCACCAGGGCTTTCAATTAGTTCATCAATCTGCGGCGGCCACTTAGGTTCTGCAGGATCCAGAAATAGTCTGTTCAGTGCAATATACAGGTCCCTGAGATCGAACCATCTGTACCATTCACATTCAGGATCATCAAATTTCCTCCTTTTCATAGGCCGCAGAGCCTCCAAGGATTGGTACGTAAGTAGTTCGGAGCAATGTCTGGCCAAATCCCTCCCATATATATCATGGAAGTCAAAACAGGAAGTGATGTCTACCGTATTGTCTTGGCTAAGTATGGGCCCTTTCACAAAGTGCGTACACAGGGTCCATGTTAAGGGATCTCGGCCTTCTTTAGGTGGTGTAGACATTGCCTCCCAGATCTTCGGGCCTTCTTCGATTTCTGCTTGTTTCAGTTTTATTGGTCTATAGCCCAGACCACTTCCAGGTGCCGCTCGATGATTTCTGACAGGAGTGGTCCTGCCTTGCAACTGAGTGCCCAGACCTTTCCCAGGCTTGTAGCCGTTCTTCATCATAATCCTCCATCCTGGGGTACTCATGCACTTCCCCCTCTTGATAGCATCTAACGGATATGGAGAAATAGTGGCGGCTTTCAGAGGATCAGCCACTGGACGGTAGACCTGTAATACCGACAGAAAAGGTTGTCGGCCAGGTAAAACAGCAGATTTGATGTTCAAGGAATGAGCAGCAGCGATGATCGGCATGCTCGTTACTTTAATTATTCGTCCTTTGTAAGGGAATTTGAGGCATTGATGATTCGTAGAAGGAATCGCCTCAAGAGTTTTAATATAAGGACGGCCCAAAATGGCATTTATGGAAGGGTCGATTTCCAAGATGTGAAATTCGACCTCTGCGTGACTTACAGGGCCCAGCTCCACTTTTAAATAAACCATTCCCAGAGGGGAACGGGTAGAATTGTCATATGCTGTTACTGATATGGGGCTGGGCAGCCATTTCTCTTTGGGCACACCGCATAACTCCAGGGTCTTCGGAGGTAAAACATTGATCGAAGCCCCTGTGTCGACCAGGCATGCATCCACGGCCTTCTTACAGATATTGACGGTGATACTCAGAGCCATGCTTCTGGCTGCTGGCGGTGCTAGTTCCGATGTATGGAACGTTATAGAGGGCTGATCCCCCTGAGGAACTAGTAGTGCTGCAATCTTCTCTACCGGCACATCTTCATTGACCATCACCTTCTGCAGATATTCCATCAGAGCTTCTTGGTGACTTTTGGATCTTTTGATCAGTTCGAGTATAGTGATCCGTGCCGGTGTCCGATCCAGGTGTTTCAACAGGTCATATTGAGTGCCTGGTGCACTCTCTTTATTGTGGGCTTCTTCAGTCGGCTGTGATGGGCCGTCTCTTACTGTGGACTGAGGAAAGACCTTGTTGAAAATCCTTCCACTCCGGAGCGCGTGTTCCTCAACCGTGGAGGATCCGGGTGACACTTTAAGTACCGCAGAGTTGGATGGTGCGGATGGCGTAGAAGGTTGGTATGTAGGTGATGGCGTAGGGCTAGGTGGTGATGGCGTGGTGCGGATTAAAGGCCTAGAGGGTTGGACGGTGGATGGGTAAGTGGTTGGCGAAGTGGGGAATGGTACGCGTAATAGCGGTCTAGATGGTAAAGGCATATCTGGATAAGTGGTGGTGGTAGCGGGTGAAGTAGGAAACGGTATGCGTAATAGTGGCCTAGATGGTAGGAGGGGTGCGTTATTAGTTTGCGGGGGGTTATATGATGGAGGCGTAGTGGTGCGGGGTGTAATGGGTCTAAGGAAGGCAGGTAGTGGTAATGGGTTATTGGGTGTGGGCGAGTGGTATGTAGGTGTGGGTATGGGGGTAATGGTAACAGGTTGTGGCCTTGGTATGTGGATGGTGCGGCGTGGTGGTCGCTCTGCGGTACTTTGAACGTGACCCGTTGAACAAAGAGAGGAAGAGTCCTCTACTCTCCATTGCTGCCCACGACCAGCCTCAGACTGGCTGTTCGTCAAGATGGGAGCAACCTGGTTTTGGTTCTGGTGCTCCGGGAGTGGATTTTGCACTATTCCCATGTTGGGTGGTGCTACTGCCTGTGCCGGTGACCTTGCTTGCTGCTGCTGCTGCTGCGGTCTCCTCGCCTTCAGGGCTGTTATGTATTTCTTCATTTCCTCCCAGTCAATGCCGCCCTGCTCGTTGAGATCATGGATATAATCTCTGAATTGGAAGCAGGTGTCGATGGTATGCCCAGGTTGCCTATGAAAGTAGCAATACCTAGACGTATCGGCATTTTGAGGCCAGACGGCCTTCTCCCTTGGCAAAGCTAAGGCATTGGCTGCCATTAAAGCGCTGAAGATATCCGCCAAGGATTCTGGGAGGGCCGGGTACTCTGCCCTTTTCGGGCCTGGAGGTCTCCTTTGTTGGTTGTAGTCACCAGGAGGAGGGACATTGTGGTACGCCGGCGGTGCACGCGGCTGGTACTGTGGCTGTTGCTGTTGCTGCTGATGTGGCTGCTGATACTGCTGTTGCCGTTGCGGCTGTTGCTGTAGCTGTTGCTGACTCGGCTGCTGGGGCCGCTGGTACTGTTGTTGGTAATGGGGGTTCTGCTGTTGCCTGTACCCCTGCTGGCTTGGCTGTGGTGGCCTCTGGTACTGCTGATTCCTTACAAACTGGGGCGAGTTATTGTTCATAGTACTGACCTGCTCGTGAGAGAGCGTGCCCTCAGTAGTTGGACCTGAGCTAGGAGAATTCGGCACTGCAGGCTTCCGAGGTGGAGGCCTGTTAGGTCTGTGAGGATCAAAGACGCTAGAGAACGTAGCGTCCTTGAAAGCATTCTGGCAGTACCGTGCCCTTTCATAGAGCTCTGCCATGTTCGTCAAGTTGTTCAAGGAGAGGACTAGCTTGAACTGGGGCGTGGCGTTGGAAATCAACATTTTCACTTGTTCGGATTCGGACAAGTGATCTTTCACTTTTTCAGCCAGGCCCCGCCACCTGTCAGTAAAACTGACAAACTCCTCGTCCGGTTTCATCTTTTCTGCAATAAGATCCGTGATAGACAAGGAGGGTGCGACTCTGTCCTGGTATCGTTGGATAAATTTGCGTGAAACGATACCGTAATCCTCTACTTCGGAGGGTTCCAAAGAAAAGAACCACTCGAGGGCTGGTCCCTCTAGGGATCTCCTGAACAAGAAAGCCAATGACCTCTTATCATTCTGCCAGAAAGAGGATTCGTACATGAACTCCTTCAGGTGCGTGAAGGGGTTACCAGTACCGTTATACTTTCGATACACTGGCATTTCAGAGGGTGGCAGATGGAACACTGGCAGGCTCGGTAGACTGATTTCTGGCACAGCTTTAAACCCCATCATTTTCTGGAGATTGTTGAACTGTTCATCCATGCGCTCCATCTTGGCCAGCAACGTCTGCGTGGTCAGATCTGCCTGGGGAGGAGGAGGAGGAGGAAGTACTTGATAGGCCTGCTGCCTAGAGTACGTCGGACAAGGAGGATAATAAGGATGAGGTCCGGCAGAGCTTCCGCCATGCCCGAGGGCATTTTGATAAACGGGCGTCTGCGGTCTAGCCGGTTGCCTGGATGACGAAAGTTGTGGCCCAGTTGGCCGAGAAGTAAGATGAAGGCCTTCCATGGCCTGTTGGATATAAGGAGGAGGAGGAAGAGGTTGTTGAGGAACAACGGGGGGAGCCACAGGATTCGGCTCAACAGGCTGCATGGGTGCCTTCCCCTTCAAGATAGACTGGATCGCCTCGAACTGCTGAGGGTCCAGTCGGGAGGCAAGAACTCCCAGAGTGTTGACAAGATCCATAGGATCGGAGGATGAGGGATCACGCTGATTCATGTCCCCCTCAAAGTCAGGATTAGGAATCGCATATTCATGTGGGGGAAGATCATGTTATTGATCGTGCGGATTAAAAAGAGGAGTTAGGACATTCCCGTCATGTCGAACTGGAATGGGGACAGAATTACGAGGGGCATCAGCATCTCTCCCGTTCTCGTAGTTGAAATCAGAATTGCGAGGGGCATTAGCATCTCCCTCGTAGTTGATAATGGCGTCTTGGGCCTGTAGACACGCTAATTTTGACGTCATTTTGAGTAAATTTCATATCATATAATAATGCCTCATAATGGTCTGATAATTAATCATTAATTAATTTTTATTAATATTTTTGAGTGTCGGGTCAAACAGACATGTTTAAGTTAATCAATCGAATTGATTTTAGCTCAAATTTCAGTTAAAATATGAAGAAGTCTAAAAGGCGTCGGCCCATGTGGACGCCATTTAGAATTTATTCCTATTTTAGCGTTTAAATTTGAATTTTAATTAATTGATTTATTGACTAAAAGGCGTCTGTAAGGCACGACGCCATTTAGGTTTCCTAAGCTGTTTTAACTTCTCTTCCGGATGTTTATCCTTATCTTAATTAGTGTAAAAGACGTCTACACACGTGGACGCGTTTTAGCTAATAAAGATAAAGATAAGTTTTTCCGGATATTTATCCTTATCTTAATTAAATCTGAAAGGCGTCATCCAAGATGGACGCGTTTTAGATAATTACAGATAAAGATGAATTAATCAGTAATTATCTGTCGGTTAAAGTAGATAAATCCGAGATTTTTCTATGTTAATCGCGAACGCAGAAAATGCCTATAAATACCTTGCATCTCAAGGAGTTAAAAAAGAGAGAGAATTATTGAGCCTCAGCGTTATAGCGATTTGAAGATCGGAGCAACCACGTCGGAACGCCGGAGCGCTGCCATCACCAGAAGTCGGCATCCTTCTTCAAGATCTTCATCTCTTCAAAGCTTCAACCAACTGGACTGGGCATAAGTTTTTTCATATTCGAATTTCATTTACATTCATTAGTTTCATTATCTCATATTCACTTCATGCAACACACACCACATCATTAATTTTCCAAAACCCATCTGTTCTAAAGGGGTTTCAAAGCCATTTAAAACAAGTGAGTTGCTGTTTGAACATGTTTATAATCATAGTTAATTTTGATATTTCCATTTAGATTCTCATCACTATTTCTTCTCTATTTTTCTGTCTCTCTGTCTTTGCTGCACTCAACAACAACAACAAGAAATCAAAAGAGGGAAATCAAGCACGAAGCCAGGAGAATCTCTGGACGATCCTCAACATTCAACAACAAGAACGAAAGAACAAGAAGAGGCTCTCTTTCTTCAGCCGGCTGAAGGAGGGGAACCAAGGATTCATTCTTCCGCGTTTAAACAGGTAAGCGATCAAACCTCTTTTTGAAGCTTTTTAGTTAAAAAGTTTCTGGCGATCACAAGCACATTAGTTGCATTTTTTTAATAGGTTAATTTACCCTAAACAACATAGTTTTTCACATTAATCACATGAGCAAATTTTCAGCACCTACAGCTCTTTTGGCGATCACGGTGGGACTTGGTCTCGCCGTCTTTTAATTTCTTTTGTTCTTGCTATTATCATACCGGGCACCCACGGTGCACCACTTGTGTCTTTCGACACGTCCTCACCAATTGGTGAGTGTTTAGTTTGTTTAATTTCCCTCGTGCACCACGTGCACACCCCAGTGGCAAGATCTTGCCTCCCCTTGATTAGTTAAAAAGCTGTTTTTGGTGATAAAATGCTGTGTGATTGTGTGATTTCTTAGTTGTTTGGATAGTAAACCATCCTGTTTAAAATCTGAAACTAAAAATCTTTGCATGAGTCGATTATTTATTGCATTTTTCCCTGTTTAAGGAGGATTCGACCCAGAAAATCCTTCTGGAAATCTGTTTCTGCGAACTAAAAAGCGTCCAGTAACGACGACGCGTTTCAAAACCGCGTCAGTGCTCCTAGACGCCTTTTAGCTTCCAGATTCTCTCTGTCGTTTACATCTGTTTCTGTGAAATAATTAACTTCTGTGTTGAATAGCGTCGACCATCATCGACGCGATTCATACAGTTTTTAGTTATTTTCCAGGTTTTCTCTGCTGTTTGCATCTGTTCTCTGCGAAAGAATTAAGTTCTGTTTTGAATAGCGTCGACTATAATCGACGCGATTCAGACAGTTTCTTAATTATTTTTCAGTTTCCAGATTTCTATGTTGAGTGCTAGCTACACATTACTCTATTAAGCATTAGAGGCCATCCAGGTCGCAGGGCATATGCATTGAGGCTAAAACCCTCCTTTTCTTAGGAACACATTACTCGACGTTAGCAACTCTCTCTGATTGGGTTGGTCCCTTGATCAGACTAGAGAAGTTGACGTTGAGACCTCCATAAGTCACCAAAATCAAGGTATTCCTCCTTGATCATCGGGCTGGTTGTACCAATTGAAGTCCCGGCTAGATTCCGAAAGCGTTGTGAGAGAAAATCTTAGAGAATAACGGTGGAAACTGAACTGAAACTAGGATCCTTCCCTGAGCGAAATTGTGGTTTAATCCAATTCAAATAACTCAACAAGGAATCCTGAAATCACGTTAAGCATCCACTTGTTTGATTAACCTCTGCACAACTTGCTTGATTAATTTTTTTGAAAAGAGAATCTAATATAATGTTGCTGCGATCAGGCAGAGATTTGAGTATGGCCCAAGACGCCATTATCAACTACGAGGGAGATGCTAATGCCCCTCGCAATTCAGATTTTAATTATGAGAACGGGAGAGATGCTGATGCCTCTCGTAACTCTGTCCCCATTCCAGTTCGACATGACGGGAATGTCCGAACTCCTCTTTTTAACCCACACGATCAATATCATGATCTTCCTCCGCATGAATATGCGATTCCTAATCCTGACTTTGAGGGGGACATGAATCAGAATGATCCCTCACCCTCCGATCCTATGGATCTTGTCAATGCTCTGGGAGTTCTTGCCTCCCGACTGGACCCTCAGCAGTTCGAGGCGATCCAGTCCATTTTGAAGGGGAAGGCACCCATGCAGCCTGCTGAGCCGAACCCTGTGGCTCCCCCCGTTGTTCCTCAACAACCTCCTCCTCCTCTTCCTTATATCCAACAGGCCATGGAAGGCCTTCATCTTACTTCTCGGCCAACTGGGCCACAACTTTCGTCATCCAGGCAACCGGCTAGACCGCAGACGCCCATTTATCAAAATGCCCTCGGGCATGGCGGAAGCTCTGCCGGACCTCATCCTTATTATCCTCCTTGTCCGACGTATTCTAGGCAGCAGGCCTATCAAGTACTTCCTCCTCCTCCTCCTCCCCAGGCAGATCTGACCACGCAGACGTTGCTGGCCAAGATGGAGCGCATGGACGAACAGTTCAACAATCTTCAGAAAATGATGGGGGTTAAAGCTGTGCCAGAAATTAACTTACCGAGCCTGCCAGTGTTCCATCTGCCACCCTCTGAAATGCCAGTGTATCGAAAGTATAATGGTACTGGTAACCCCTTCACGCACCTGAAGGAGTTCATGTACGAATCCTCTTTCTGGCAGAACGACAAAAGGTCGTTGGCTTTCTTGTTCAGGAGATCTCTAGAGGGACCAGCCCTCGAGTGGTTCTTTTCTTTGGAACCCTCAGAAGTAGAGGATTACGGTATCGTTTCACGCAAATTTATCCAACGATACCAGGACAGAGTTGCACCCTCCTTGTCTATCACGGATCTTATTGCAGAAAAGATGAAACCGGACGAGGAGTTTGTCAGTTTTGCTGACAGGTGGCGGGGCCTGGCTGAAAAAGTGAAGGATCACTTGTCCGAATCTGAACAAGTGAAAATGTTGATTTCCAACGCCACGCCCCAGTTCAAGCTAGTCCTCTCCTTGAACAATTTGACGAACATGGCAGAGCTCTATGAAAGGGGACGGTACTGCCAGAATGCTTTCAAGGACGCTACGTTCTCTAGCGTTTTTGATCCTCACAGACCTAACAGGCCTCCACCTCGGAAGCCTGCAGTGCCAAATTCTCCTAGCTCAGGTCCAACTACTGAGGGCACGCTCTCTCACGAGCAGGTCAGTATTATGAACAATAACTCGCCCCAGTTTGTGAGGAATCAGCAGCAGTACCAGAGGCCACCCCAGCCGAGCCAACAGGGGTACAAGCAACAGCAGAACCCCCATTACCAACAGCAGTACCAGCGGCCCCAGCAGCCGAATCAGAACCAGCAACAGCCGCAACGGCAACAACAGTATCAACAGCAGTATCAGCAGCCACATCAGCAGCAACAGCCACAGTACCAGCCGCGTGCACCGCCGGCATACCACAACGTCCCTCCTCCTGGTGACTACAACCAGCAGAGGAGACCTCCAGGCCCGAAAAGGGCAGAGTACCCGGCCCTCCCAGAATCCTTGGCGGATATTTTCAGCGCTTTAATGGCAGCCAATGCCTTAGTTTTGCCAAGAGAGAAGGCCGTCTGGCCTCAAAATGCCGATACGTCCAGGTATTGCTACTTCTACAGGCAACCTGGGCATACCATTGACACATGCTTCCAATTCAGAGATTATATCCATGATCTCAACGAACAGGGCGGCATAGACTGGGAGGAAATGAAGAAATACATAACAGCCCTGAAGGCAAGGAGACCGCAGCAGCAGCAGCAGCAAGCAAGACCACCGGCACAAGCAGCAGCACCACCCAACATGGGCATAGTGCAGAATCCACTCCCGGAGCATCAGAACCAAAACCAGGTTGCTCCCATTTTGACGAACAGCCAGTCTGAGGCTGGTCGTGGGCAGCAGTGGAGAGTAGAGGACTCTTCCTCTCTTTGTTCAACGGGTCACGTTCAAAGTACCGCAGAGCGACCACCACGCCGCACCATCCACATACCAAGGCCACAACCCGTTACTATCACCCCTATACCCACACCCACATATCACTCACCCACGCACAATAACCCATGACCACTACCCGCCTTCCTTAGACCCATTACACCCCGCACCACTACGCCTCCATCATATAACCCCCCACAAACCAATAACACACCTCTTCTACCATCTAGGCCACTACTACGCATACCATTTCCTACTTCACCCGCTACCACTACCACCTATCCAGATACGCCATTACCATCTAGGCCACTACTACGCATACCATTTCCTACTTCACCCGCTACTACTACCACTTACCCAGATATGCCTTTACCGTCTAGACCACTATTACGCGTACCATTCCCCACTTCGCCAACCACTTACCCATCCACTATTCAACCCTCTAGGCCTTTAATCCGCACCGCGCCATCACCACCTAGCCCTACGCCATCACCTACCTACCAACCCTATACGCCATCCGCACCATCCAACTCTGCGGTACTTAAAGTGTCACCCGGATCCTCCACGGTTGAGGAACACGCGCTCCGGAGTGGAAGGATTTTCAACAAGGTCTTTCCTCAGTCCACAGTCAGAGACGGCCCATCACAGCCGACTGAGGAAGCCCACAATGAAGAGAGTGCACCAGGCACTCAATACGACCTGTTGAAACACCTGGATCGGACACCGGCACGGATCACTATACTTGAACTGATCAAAAGATCCAAGAGTCACCAAGAAGCTTTAATGGAATATATGCAGAAGGTGATGGTCAATGAAGACGTGCCGGTAGAGAAGATTGCAGCACTACTAGTTCCTCAGGGGGATCAACCCTCTATAACATTCCATACATCGGAACTAGCACCGCCGGCAGCCAGAAGCATGGCCCTGAGTATTACGGTCAACATCTGTAAGAAGGCCGTTGATGCATGCCTAGTCGACACAGGGGCTTCGATCAATGTTCTACCTCCGAAGACCCTGGAGCTATGCGGTGTGCCCAAAGAGAAATGGCTGCCCAGCCCCATATCAGTAACAGCATATGACAATTCTACCCGTTCCCCTCTGGGAATGGTTTATTTAAAGGTGGAGTTGGGCCCTGTAAGTCATGCAGAGGTTGAATTTCACATCTTGGAAATCGACCCTTCCATAAATGCCATTTTAGGTCGTCCTTATATTAAAACTCTTGAGGCGATTCCTTCTACAAATCATCAATGCCTTAAATTTCCTTTCAAAGGACGAATAATTAAAGTAACGAGCATGCCGATCCTTGCTGCTGCTCATTCCTTGAACATCAAATCTGCTGTTTTACCTGGCCGACAACCTTTTCTGTCGGTATTACAGGTCTACCGTCCAGTGGCTGATCCTCTGAAAGCCGCTACTATTTCTCCATATCCGTTAGATGCTATCAAAAGGGGGAAGTGCATGAGTACCCCAGGATGGAGGATCATGATGAAGAACGGCTACAAGCCTGGGAAAGGTCTGGGCACTCAGTTGCAAGGCAGGACCACTCCTGTCAGAAATCATCGAGCAGCGCCTGGAAGTGGTCTGGGCTATAGGCCCATAAAACTGAAGCAAGATCTGGTTCAGAAAGCAGAAATTAAAGAAGGCCCGAAAATCTGGGAGGCAATGTCTACACCACTCAAAGAAAGCCGAGATCCCTTAACATGAACCCTGTGTACGCACTTTGTAAAAGGGCCCATACTCAGCTATGATAATACGGTAGTCATTACTTCCTGTTTTGACTTCCATGATATATATGGGAGGGATTTGGCCAGACATTGCTCTGAACTACTTACGTACCAATCCTTGGAGGCTCTGCGGCCTATGAAAGGAGGAAATTTGATGATCCTGAATGTGAATGGTACAGATGGTTCGACCTCAGGGACCTGTATATTGCACTAAACAGATTATTTCTGGATCCTGCAGAACCTAAGTGGCCGCCGCAGATTGATGAACTAATTGAAAGCCCTGGTGCTATATTTGACAAGCGGATACTGCTATCTGAAGAAACTGATGAAGGGGAGCCAGATGACCCCTATGAAGCTGGTTACACAACAGATCTGCTCTGGAGGGGGACATATCCTTCACATGTCTTCATGCTCCATACTCTTTTTCGTACATTGCTTTTGACCCCGACTTGGTCGCGGGTCATAATTGAAGATATTCCACGGGCTCCGCCCGTCATGATTACTCTGTCCCCTCGGGACATTATACCACAACCTCCTCTCGATCTAGAGAGGTTGTATGATCTAATCTGGGACATATTACTATATGATCCCCCTAATCCTCTGGCTTTGGTGCCTCTTCCTCCGTCTGATTCTCCTTCCATTTGCATTCATTCTTGCTTTATGTTTAATTCTTTCATTTTCCAAAAAAAAACGCCAATTTGGCAACAAATTCTTCCCAAATCCTCATTGAGGAAACATCTTACTTGTCCGATCGCACCCCGCCACGCGGGTCCTTCGGTCAAGATTCTCTCTTAGATTTACTCTGTCCCTCCACTCAGGAGGATTCTCTTGTATTTCCACTTGTATCCCAGGATTTTCATCCTGCTTCGTCTTCGTTAGGTTATAATAGTGAGTTTAGTGAAGTTAGGCAGTCTAGTCAGGTTAGTAAGTCTAGGAAGCCTAAGGGTAGGCAAATTCCAGATAGATACCTCCAGGACTTAGCTGATAAGTGCTCTTCCTGCTCTTTAATCCCTCAGTTTCTAGAAAATCCAATTCATATGCCAGAAGATTGTATGGACGATGAGTCAGTCAATGATGGGTACGGGGTATATGAATTAGTACATGAAAAGGACCCCATTGAGGAAGACGACGAGGACGCAGCTGAGGCATATGCCAGTGGAGTGAAGAGATTTGATGAACCCTCAGCTGCCGTAGAAGAGCCTACCAAAGAAATTAATTTAGGGACTGAAGACGAACCTAAGGTTGTCCTCGTCAGTAAAAATCTTTCTACGGAGGATGAGAACGCAATGGTACAAGTGCTAAAAGACTATAAGGACACTTTCGCCTGGAGTTATGAGGATATGCCAGGGTTAGACTCAACTTTAGTTGAACACAGGTTGACATTAAAAGACGGAGTTAGCCCGGTCAAGCAGAAATTAAGGCGATTCCACCCACAAATGGCTCTAAAGATGAAGGAAGAGGTCGATAAGTTGCATAAAGCTAAATTTATTAGAGTTGTCCTTTATCCACAATGGGTGGCCAACATAGTCCCGGTTATGAAGAAGGACGGGAAGGTCAGAATTTGCATTGACTTCCGCGATCTGAACCGGGCGTGTCCTAAAGATGATTTTCCATTGCCTCATATTGATGTACTCATCGATAATACCGCTGGCTATGAGGCGTTATCATTTATGGACGGATTTTCAGGATATAATAAGATTAAGCTGGCAGAAGAGGATCAAGAGAAAACATCATTCACTACACCTTGGGGAACATACTGTTATGTTGTCATGCCATTTGGATTAAAGAATGCTGGAGCCACCTATCAAAGGGCTATGATGGCAATATTTCATGACATGATGCACATAGACTTGGAAGTGTATGTGGATGACTTATTGGTTAAATAAAAAACAAAGGCTGAGCATGCTAAAGGTTTGGCAAGGGTATTAGAAAGATCGAGAGAATATCAGTTAAAGATGAACCCCAAGAAATGTGTATTCGGGGTATCTTCAGGAAAATTGCTTGGATTCATTGTCAGTAAACGGGGAATTGAGATCGATCCTAACAAGGCGAAGGCTATTAGAGAAATGCCACCTCCTAAAAACTTGAAAGAATTGAGAGGATTAATCGGAAGGTTGCAATTTATTCGCCGTTTTGTCTCTCAGCACTCACAAAGGTGTAAGCCGTTTTACGAGCTTACCAAGCCGGGAGTCAAATTCGATTGGGACGATAAGTGTCAGGAGGCATTCGATGGATTAAAGAATTATTTAGCAAGTCCTCCTGTTTTGAGACCACCATCTCCAGGCAAATCATTGATACTTTACATTTCAGTCCTGGATGATGCTGTGGGGGCTGTCTTAGCACAAGAAGATGAAGAAGGAAAAGAGAGGGCAGCCTACTATCTCTCTAAACTTCTCAATCCCGCTGAACAGAGATATACGGCGATGGAGAAAACATGTGCAGCATTGGTTTGGGTTGTGCAGAAATTGAAACATTATTTTCTAGCCCATGAAGTCCATCTCATCGCTAGGATGAATCCGATCAAATTCCTTCTGGAGAAATCTGTTCTTACTGATAGGTTAGCACGATGGCAAAGCTTTCTATCTCAATTCGATATCATCTACATTCAGCAGAAAGCGATCAAGGGCTATGCCATAGCAGAACATCTCGCTCATCATCCCCTTCCTAGATTTGATCCAGTCCGATCGGAGTTTCCGGATGAGGAACTGATGTCCATAAATCAAATCAGAGATGATATGTGGACTCTGCATTTTGACGGAGCTCTGAATTCTCATGGAAAAGGGATCGGCATCGTTCTGTTATCACCTGAAGGTGTCACCATTCCACAAGCCTTTCAGCTTGATTTTCCAGTTACGAACAATATAGCTGAATACGAGGCACTCCTTGCTGGCCTCGAGGCTGCTCATTTCCATGGTGCCACCAAACTCAGGATCGTAGGTGATAGCCAACTGATTCTTCGCCAAGTGCTGACCAAGTATCGAACTCTCGATCCCAAACTCAAGCCTTATCAAGAGCTTACTTCTGCTTACTCAAAGCTTTTCACGAAATTGATCTTTGTCCATGTCCCTAGGAATCAGAACATCTTAGCTGACGCTCTAGCTTCACTTGCATCTTCTCTGGATTTTCCAATCAGCAAACAATCCGAATCAATCATAGTTCATAGGCGTCTTTCACCCGCCGTGAAAGATCCTTCATTTCTTAGAACTAAGGAGAAGTTGCTGAAGAAAGTCAGAGACGGAGATATCATTGAAAGAAGAGAAATTATGTTGATGGAGCTGTTAGAAGAGATGGATGATGAACAGAAGCCATGGTATTATGAAATTGCAAAATATTGTGAAGATCAATCGTATCATGAGGAAGCTACAACTGAAGAGAAAAGAGCTATCAGGAGAGTTGCTCAACGATACACCCTAGTTGGGGGAGCATTATATAAGAGAGGTTTTGATGGAGTTCTTCTGAGATGTCTAGACGAAGATGAGCTTTGGAAAGTTATGGAAGGAGCTCATAGTGGAGTTTGTGGTGGTCATGTCAATGGACAGATGTTAGCAAAGAAGATCCTTAGACAAGGATTTTATTGGCCAACCATGGAAGAAGACTGTGTAGGATATGTCCGTAGGTGTGCTAAGTGTCAACTTCATGCCGACAAAATTCATTCTCCTGCATCTTCACTCCATCCTGTTTCTTCCCCATGGCCTTTCTCCATGTGGGCTTTCGACATCATTGGACCTCTTGGCAATCCAGATTCCGGCATCAAGCAAAAATCTTTCATTCTCACGGCAACGGAATACTTCACCAAGTGGGCAGAAGCTGAAGCGTACGTGGAGATCAAAGCATCAACCGTCTGCAAATTCATCATGAAGAACATCATCACCAGATTTGGAGTCCCAAGCACCATCGTCACCGACAACGGACCGCAGTTCGTGTCACAGGAACTGAAGGATCTCTGTAACAGGTATAAAATTGCATTGCATCATTCATCTCCTTATTATCCGCAAGGCAATGGCCAAGCAGAGGCAACAAATAAGACTTTGATAAAAATCATCAAAAAGACGTGTAAATCTAACAAGTTCTCAGATTGGCCAGAAAAATTGGTTGAGGCTCTATGGGCCTACCGAACTTCAATCCGCACACCCACTGGGCAAACTCCTTATTCCTTAACATTTGGAATGGAGGCGGTAGTTCCATATGAGATCCTCATACCGTCATTAAGAGTACAATTGAATAAGGAATTTTCCATTGATGAACATCGTTCAGCACTCCTTGCTCAATTGGAACTTTTAGACGAGAAAAGATGGTCAGCTGCTAATCATGCAAAAGTTTATCAAAACAGATTAGCACGTTTTTATCAAAAGAAAGTCATTGAACGTAAGTTCAAAGTCGGTGAAATGGTTGTCAAAAGAATTTTTATAAAACCTGGTGGTCCGCGTTCTAAGCTCCAACCCAACTGGGAAGGACCTTATGTTGTATCGCACGTTTTTCCTGGTAATGCTTATCGTCTTGTTAATGCAGAAGGAGAAGAGCTAAAACATCCTTGGAATGGTTTACATCTTAAGAAATACTACCCTTAGGTTAAAGAGTCGATCAGTATGGTACAAAGACCAATGGAATCAGAAAGTTTATAAACTCAAATTTCCTTATCAGTCTAGATAACTTAATTTCAAGCCCATTACTGCACACACTGACACGTTTGATTCGTGAGTAACAAGAGATGACAAGTCCTAAAGAATATCGAAAGCTTGACCAAAAGTGTAAAGTACAAATCATTCATTTTTACAAAAAAAATTCTGTTTTATACTCGGCCCATGATGTCGGAACGAGGCTTAGAATAGACTACCAAGAATACCCGCCATCTTAGTAGGAGGCCGTCATAAAAAAATGGGGGAGATCCGTCCCAAAGTGAAAGAAAAGAAAAAAGAATAGCGAAAAGAAAACGCAAGGCAAAAGCCAAATGTCAAATCAAAAAGGCCATTACATTACAAACGTTATATCAAGGCCATGAAATGAAATAAAAGGGAACGCAAGGTCGATAAATACCCCGGAAAGAAAATGACCGAACCCCAAAGGATATTATGGTAGGAAAGGAACATCTTTTTAAGTCTCCGGAACCTTCTCATGGGCTTTCTAAACTTATTCATCTTTTCTTTCTAAAGAGATGTACTCCAAACTTAAGGAATGGTTTAGATTGACTAAGGGTCAAATCATCAAATGGGATCACGAATGGAAACACAAATTCAAACACGATGGGTTTAAGTTGAGTTGTTAAAAAAACAATTTGGAAATTAAGTTAATAAATGAATATGATCTTTTGATCCAAGTACCATGCTGATCTTTTAGTCAAAAATCCAAAAAAATTACATAAGTCAAAATTACAAAAAAAAAATTACATAAGTCAAAATTACAAAAAAAAAAAAAATACATATATCAAAATTACAAAAAAAATACATATATCAAAAACCCAAAAAAAAAAATACATATATCAAAATCCAAAAAAAATACATAAGTCAAAAATCCAAAAAAATACATATGTTTCAAAAAATTCAAAAAAAAATACATATTTCAGAAATCCAAAAAAAAAAAAAAAGAAAAAAAAAAGCATAAATTTCAAAAAAAACCACAAACAAAAATGAATATTTCAAAACAACAAAAATATTTCAATTAGCATCCGCTTGTTGCATTTAGTGTGTTTCATTCTTTTTATTTTCAGCGAGCATTTGTCTGCTTGTATGTTGCATTTTACTTAAGTTTGATTATTCTCATTACCTTTGTTAATAAAGGCTATGCCCCTTGACCATTTATTGAAGAAAAGATTGATTGACCATTTATTTGGTCAGGCAAGTGGCTAAGCCTAAATAGATACTTAACCTGTTTGTTAAGTGTGTACAGGATGCAAGATAAATACAGGAACACAAGATTGGAGCCAAAAGTTTCACGTATATTATCAAAAGGCGTTTTTTGTACATGATACATGAAGAAAAGAAGATACATGAGCCCTCAAGGCTGGCTCTCCCCTCCGCCCTCGTCCAACTGGCTCTGGGCCTCGTCAGGTGCATCCGGTGCTGGTCCTCGATTAGGAGGTGGAGGTGGTCCCATCGCGCTCGGACCCGCCTGACCGGAAGACGCGGCAGCACTGGCGGTGAAGGCACTGGTCAGACCACGCTCATGGGCACGCTGCCGAGCTCGCTGGAACCGTTCCTCCACCATCTTGCGCTCATGCTCCGCAACTGACAAGCGACCCTGCATAGCCTCCAGTCGAAGGCGGTCGCGGTCTCTCTCCTCAGTCACAACCTCCAGGCGAATCTGGAGGCGTGCAAGATCTCCAGTCGAGAGAAGAGCCACCTGCTCCTCTAGAGCCCGGATCCGTTCTGCATCAGCCTCTGCACGAGCCGCTGCAGCACGGGCATACTCTGTCTCCGCTTCAGCCCTCTGAAGGGCTTCCTGAAGTTCAGCAACCTGCAAAGGAAGATTTCGTTAGTCCAAGGCAATCAAACAAGTAATCAATTCCAGAATTCAAAAATTGAAGAACTTACCTGAGCAGCACGGTCTTCTTCCGCGAGAGAAGCCCGGTGGATGGCGGAGGCGAGCTGACTCTGGAGGTCAGCCATAGCAGCATCATGAGCGGACGAGGATGAAGATGAAGCTCCATGAGTAGGGGGCGCCGCCTGGGTGTAGACGGCTCGCTGCACCAGAAAGACAACTATCAGTGGTTAAGTGCCAAAACAATTAATTATTTAAAACATGCATTCATATTCATTCATACATACCAGGTCATACAGTTCTTTCTGAACTTGTTCGAGCTGGGCCTCCGCATCATGTAGGCGGGCCCGGAGGTCAACGATGACCGCATCACGCGCATCCTGCATGTCATACATACATACATTCATTCACAAATATAAATCAAGATAATAATAAAATTAAAGAAGCATGAATGCATACTTACATCGAGTGGTCGGAGGAGCCGAAGCTGATCGGCGTAGTGGGCCCGGTACTGCTGGAGGTAGGCCTCGCTACTCACCGCTCGGGACTCCACTCTGATACCCCGACGGTGCCAGTCCTCATACTGCTCCGGGAACTTGGCACGCCAATCGGTGAGGGCTTGTTTCCCCCTCATGCTCCTTCCGACGCCCTCCGGGACCTCCTCGTCAATCCATTCCTGGTGGAGGCCCAGGGTCCTCATCACGAGCCGGAGGCGAAGGAACTCGATCTCATTGAGGCAATGCACCCACATTTGCCTCCCGAACCGCCTCCTGCCAGCCGTCACCCACGACTGACCCTCCTCATTCATGCCCAAGTATGGGCGCCATATCACCTGCATATAGGTTAGATGCATTCATAAATAAATTGCATTTAATAAAAGATTTAATTGAATAAGTTAAGTTTACCAGGAGTTCTGGATAATCCAGAAACTGACGGCGGAGGGCCGTCAGCTGGTGATGCTGTGGAGCCGTATCCACAATCGGCTGCCAACGGCAGGCGAAAGGGACGGCGTTCGGACGAATAATCCTCGCTCTGCCGAGCGGAAAGTAGTAGTAGCTCCACACCTGCATTTATGAACATATAGGTTAGAAGAAGCATCATATCATATTGCACTGCATATAACAAATAATTAAACACTTTAATACCTGAAGAAATGGTGAGAAGCCACTGATAGTAGTCTCACGGTCCGGCGTGACCGCGGATAAATCAGCAAAGAGGTGAGCCAAAAGGGCTGCACCCCAGGCATACTCTCCTAGGCTACCTAGGTCATCTAACAAGTAAAGAAATCTACAGTGGATATGGTCGTCCTTCGTACCGAAGAGCAACCTACCGAAAAAGAAAACTAAGAAGACTCTAAGCTGTCTGTCTGTCTCCTCTACCTGATCAGGGTCGCTACAGTAGATTAAGGAGGACGACTCTGCTAATCTATCCCTGAACTCCTCCCGGGTCTCGTCAGACCGACGCCGGGGCTCATCTAGACCTAGTGCTGCCTCTACTTCTACCCTAGGGACCATCCTAGACTCCCTACCTATGCTGGATACCTCTATTCCTAGTAATGCTTCAGCCAATCCCTGATAGTTGGGGTAGGTCACCCCACTCACAGGTCGGCCCTCTACCCTGAGGCCAGTAATCCTGGCCACATCCTCTAGGGAGGGGATCATATGCCCCCACGGCATCAGGAATGCCCGGCTTTCCGCATGCCATCTCTCTCTCAAGGCCTGCAGCAGGACCAGATCAAGCCAAAATGGCTCGATGTCTAGTACCTCGCCGAATCCCATCTGACGCAGGCGCGCCTTTTGGAAATCCGGGAGCCCTCTATAAGCCCCTATCACTAGGTCCCAACTAATTCTAGCCCTCATCACTCCCTGCAAATAAAAACACAAAAATAAGGGTCAGTAATTAATAAAAACAGAAAAAATCAGTTCTGTTTTGAAAGGCGTCAGCACACATGGACGTCTTTTAAAACACGTCAACATGCCTTGACGCGATTCAAAATTTTTATTCCTATTTAAAAAATCCGGAATTTATCTTGAAAAACGTCGACCCATGATGACGCCTTTTGAATGGCGTCACCTGGTCTGGACGCCTTTCAAGCCCAGATTCCGGGTTCTTTCAAGAACCCCGTTCTCTCTCTTTTCTTCATACAACCACACCCACAGGGAGCTTACCGTGTGGAGGTCGCCCTTCTCTTCTTCTTCCACCGCCATGGGAGCCGGTGAAGGGAGTTCTTCCTCCAAAAACGCCGCCGCCTCCGCAAGAGCCGCCGGGACCTCCTCGGGAACTTCTTTTTGCCTCCGCCTCCTCTTGGCTATGACCTTAGTCTTCCCGGAACCTTCACCACGTTCCATGGCTTGAGAAGAGGGAGATTCGAGGGAGAGATCGCCGGAGTTCGAATCGCCGCCGATGAGGGAAAAGAGAGGTTTTGGAAAAGTGAGGAAGAAAGGGGGCCTTCGCGGGTCTGTTAACGAAGGGCTTAAAGGCGTCTACTCAGAATGACGCGTTTTAGGGCGCAAAAGTTGAGCGGCACTGACAGAGATTTGAATTTGACTGAAAGGCGTCCACATAAGTAGTCGCGTTTAACTATTTTTGTCAGAACCGTACAGAGGAAAATCATTAAAGGCGTCTTAATGTGTTGACGCGTTTCATAGAATTAATCATGGAATTAATGACAGAATCCTGGAAAAAGTAGGAGAGAGAGTTGAAAGGCGTCATTATGTAAAGACGCGGTTTAACGATTAAATCTGGTTTTTAAGGATTAAATTGAATTTCTGGAAAAGAATTATGGTTGAAAGGCGTCTGGTTGGGCAGACGCGGTTTAACTTTTTCATTGAATTTATTATTGAAAAGCGTCTTTCTGACTGGACGCGTTTTGCATTAAACAGAACCCGAACTGTTGAAATTTCAGGAAAAATCAAGTTTTCTCTAAAGGAAAAATCATGTGCACTTCATAGAAAGTTGAGGAAAGGTTTTGAGGCATAAAATTTTTTTTTCTTTATTGAATAAAATTCTTTATTACATCATGAATAAAAGAAAAAGAGGACCTTCAAGGAAGGATTTCATGAAGACCTTTAAGATAGGGAAATTTCAATCCTTTATCTCTATCTTTAGAGGATCTTACACGGTAACTGAAGCCAAGATTCCATAAGGTGGTAATGATTTGTACGGCTTCATAGTCTTCGTCAGATTCCAAGTCGCGCTTCTTGATCGGAAGTGTGGGAGAGAACTCGGGGAATTCACGACGGCCCAAGCTAAGTTGAGTGAGGCACCGATGTGGATTGTACAGCACAAACTCGGTGGCTCCGATCAACTTAAGGTCTGCTCCTGCTGCACGACGCACCCACACAGGTTTTCCAACCAAAGCAAGTGGAGACGAGTCGAATATGTCGGACGTCATGAGCTTTAAATATTCTCTCCAATCGGCTCGGGTCTTGAGTTTTGGAACTTTGTTAACCATGTACTCATTGAACTTTACAACATTAGCTATGCAATGAATTGGGCTATTCAAGTAAATTTGAGATGGATTCAGAGGCCTTTTCTTGCTGTGCTCAAATTTGAAGTGAAGTTCAACCCATAAGGCGAAGAGAAGCATGCATCCGTAAGGAGGACGGCCCACAGACGCTGCAGAAAGCCCACTATAAAGATATGCTAAGAGTGCAGTGCTAATGGATTTACCTTCGAAGATTGCGCATATAGCACTAACTTGGTCATCTTCTAAGATGTTATCCTGCGCAGAAAAGAATAAGGCACCGGCTAGGCATGTAACTAAAGCTTTTGTTACATCCTCCGCTTCATCCTCTCTTAGATCATCAATTTCATACAGCGTCCACTCGGCTAGCTTGGTGAGATTGATCCCCTTTTTAGTGAGACATCCTTTGGCTTCTGAAGGATCTTTCATAATAGATGTCAACAATTGTTGACCGGTGATTCTCTCCTTCATCAAAGCTATCTTCTCTTTATTCTCCTTGGTCTTTGGGAGACCCAAAAGAAGCTCCGCCTCCTCTAAAAGAATCGTGCACTCGAAATCTTGGAAGAAGAACGTATGAGTTTGGGGATGCCACCACTCGATCAAAGCGCCCATAGCCGCCCAATCCGCATTCGCGCTCTTGTAATGCTTGGCAAGCACTACGAGACCTTGAAGATTCCACTTGGATATGAATACTTGCATAGAAAGCTTGATGCTTTTCGCAAGTTTACGGATCCAAGGTAAGGAGGTGAACTTCCTTGGGCCAGGAAACATGGGATAGTTCTGAAAATCAAAAGAAGAGACGAAGAACATGGTGAAGAACTTAATGAAGAACATGAAGAGAATTGAAGAAGAAGTTGATTGAGCTTACTTGGAGATTGGGATTTCTTCCATTAAGATGATTCTCCACATCTGAAAATTGCTCCAAGGACATCTTCATCTTCTTGCTTGAACTCATACTCCCTTTTTCGGAGTTCCTCCTCCTTGAAGCTAGAGAACCTTGAAAACTTTGGAACTTTGAAGAAACCTTGAAGAAAACTCTACTTTTGATCTTTGGATTGTAGTGGGATTGCTTAGGAGCGACCTAAGGGTGTTTATATAGACCACATTGCGATCCTAGGAAGACTTTTCCGGATTGGAAAAGGGGTGTGCATTGATAGAGTTGGAATACGAATAGAGAACAGCCAGAAACCTGTTTCTGTGAGAAAAAGGCGTCGAGGAGCACTGACGCTTTTCAACGTTTAATGGCGTCTGCTCGACACGACGCGTTTCAGATCTTTATGTGCTTTGTCCGAAATTCTATGTTTTCAAATTTTGTTGAATATCTTGTTTGGAATTACTAATAATTTTGATTGCAGAAAATTCAAAGAAATATCAAGAAGATCCCACTGTGGGAGTCATGAAGTCCTAACCGTGGCTAAAAAGACGGTTATTTCTATCCTTGTACTATTTCATGTAATTATTGTGCATTCGCATCATTACTATATGATAAATATTTATTAGAGTATATCAAGGACCTTGTGTTTTTGATGAAACTGGAATTTGAGTTCCCCTACAACAAAAACAGTGATAATTCCAGAGGATTCTTAATCGCACGGATAGGCCGTTTGATTGTTAATTAGTGAGGACGATGGTTCTACTTTTGTGAAACGGTGCGTGGATAAACGAGCTTCGGCTTAGCACTGGATTACAAGAATTGGTGTCTTGACTCATTAATGACAGTTTAACAATATTATCCTTGATTAATTTATATTTTGTTTGACTTTATATTTTTCTTTTAGTCCAGCATGCATCATGTAGGACTTTGAAATCATTGTAATAAGAATTAATTATTGATTAAGTTTCAGACCATTAATCAAATAATTTAAACATGATATGAAATATTCCATTCTGAATTGAGTATCTTGATTATCTTTGAGATTCGCTTGAAGATATCCTTGGAATTCTATCCTTGATCGGATTCTTTATCCAATATTCTTGTTTTCTTTTAAGATCCATCATGGCTGTAGCACGTCCACATTGGCTGGCAAACGCTCCCCATGATGAAACCTACAGTGTCTATGACCTGGGGTACTTCCCACTCCGAGGAGGTTGATCGACTTTATTTTATTTCCTTGTCTACCTCATCCAGACAGGATTGATTCCATTGATTTCCTTGAGTTATCTTCATTGATGATTTTGAGAAAAATTCCAATCATGTGATGTTAAGAGCGTGTCTCATCACACCTTGGCATCACCTTTTCAGTACATTACATTCCATTTCACTTCCTTGCAAAGACGATGCCAAGGTGAGGCAGCTGTAGACACGCTAATTTTGACGTCATTTTGAGTAAATTTCATATCATATAATAATGCCTCATAATGGTCTGATAATTAATCATTAATTAATTTTTATTAATATTTTTGAGTGTCGGGTCAAACAGACATGTTTAAGTTAATCAATCGAATTGATTTTAGCTCAAATTTCAGTTAAAATATGAAGAAGTCTAAAAGGCGTCGGCCCATGTGGACGCCATTTAGAATTTATTCCTATTTTAGCGTTTAAATTTGAATTTTAATTAATTGATTTATTGACTAAAAGGCGTCTGTAAGGCACGACGCTATTTAGGTTTCCTAAGCTGTTTTAACTTCTCTTCCGGATGTTTATCCTTATCTTAATTAGTGTAAAAGACGTCTACACACGTGGACGCGTTTTAGCTAATAAAGATAAAGATAAGTTTTCCCGGATATTTATCCTTATCTTAATTAAATCTGAAAGGTGTCATCCAAGATGGACGCGTTTTAGATAATTACAGATAAAGATGAATTAATCAGTAATTATCTGTCGGTTAAAGTAGATAAATCCGAGATTTTTCTATGTTAATCGCGAACGCAGAAAATGCCTATAAATACCTTGCATCTCAAGGAGTTAAAAAAGAGAGAGAATTATTGAGCCTCAGCGTTATAGCGATTTGAAGATCGGAGCAACCACGTCGGAACGCCGGAGCGCTGCCATCACCAGAAGTCGGCATCCTTCTTCAAGATCTTCATCTCTTCAAAGCTTCAACCAACTGGACTGGGCATAAGTTTTTTCATATTCGAATTTCATTTACATTCATTAGTTTCATTATCTCATATTCACTTCATGCAACACACACCACATCATTAATTTTCCAAAACCCATCTGTTCTAAAGGGGTTTCAAAGCCATTTAAAACAAGTGAGTTGCTGTTTGAACATGTTTATAATCATAGTTAATTTTGATATTTCCATTTAGATTCTCATCACTATTTCTTCTCTATTTTTCTGTCTCTCTGTCTTTGCTGCACTCAACAACAACAACAAGAAATCAAAAGAGGGAAATCAAGCACGAAGCCAGGAGAATCTCTGGACGATCCTCAACATTCAACAACAAGAACGAAAGAACAAGAAGAGGCTCTCTTTCTTCAGCCGGCTGAAGGAGGGGAACCAAGGATTCATTATTCCGCGTTTAAACAGGTAAGCGATCAAACCTCTTTTTGAAGTTTTTTAGTTAAAAAGTTTCTGGCGATCACAAGCACATTAGTTGCATTTTTTTAATAGGTTAATTTACCCTAAACAACATAGTTTTTCACATTAATCACATGAGCAAATTTTCAGCACCTACAGGGCCATACTCAAATCTCTGCCTGATCGCAGCAACATTATATTAGATTCTCTTTTCAAAAAATTAATCAAACAAGTTGTGCAGAGATTAATCAAACAAGTGGATGCTTAACGTGATTTCAGGATTCCTTGTTGAGTTATTTGAATTGGATTAAACCACAATTTCGCTCAGGGAAGGATCCTAGTTTCAGTTCAGTTTCCACCGTTATTCTCTAGGGTCCTCTCTCACAACGCTTTCGGAATCTAGCCGGGACTTCAATTGGTACAACCAGCCCGATGATCAAGGAGGAATACCTTGATTTTGGGGACTTATGGAGGTCTTAACGTCAACTTCTCTAGTCTGATCAAGGGACCAACCCAATCAGAGAGAGTTGCTAACGTCGAGTAATGTGTTCCTAAGAAAAGGAGGGTTTTAGCCTCAATGCGTATGCCCTGCGACCTGGATGGCCTCTAATGCTTAATAGAGTAATGTGTAGCTAGCACTGAACATAGAAATCTGGAAACTGAAAAATAATTAAGAAACTGTCTGAATCGCGTCAATGATAGTCGACGCTATTCAAAACAGAACTTAATTCTTTCGCAGAGAACAGATGCAAACAGCAGAGAAAACCTGGAAAATAACTAAAAACTGTATGAATCGCGTCGAGGATGGTCGACGCTATTCAACACAGAAGTTAATTATTTTGCAGAAACAGATGTAAACGGCAGAGAGAATCTGGAGGCTAAAAGGCGTCCAGGTGTCTTGACGCGTTTTTGAAACGCGTCGCTGTTCCTGGACGCTTTTCAGTTCGCAGAAACAGATTGCCAGAAGAATTTTCTGGGTCGAATCCTCCTTAAACAGGGAAAAATGCAATAAATAATCGACTCATGCAAAGATTTTTAGTTTCAGATTTTAAACAGGATGGTTTACTATCTAAACAACTAAGAAATCACGCAAACACACAGCATTTTATCACCAAAAACAGCTTTTTAAACTAATCAAAGGGGAGGCAAGATCTTGCCACTGGGGTGTGCACGTGGTGCACGAGGGAAATTAAACAAACTAAACACTCACCAATTGGTGAGGACGTGTCGAAAGACACAAGTGGTGCACCGTGGGTGCCCGGTATGATAATAGCAAGAACAAAAGAAATTAAAAGATGGCGAGACCAAGTCCCACCGTGATCGCCAAAAGAGCTGTAGGTGCTGAAAAATTGCTCGTGTGATTAATGTGAAAAACTATGTTGTTTAGGGTAAATTAACCTATTAAAAAAAATGCAACTAAGGTGCTGTGATCGCCAGAAACTTTTAACTAAAAAGCTTCAAAAGAGTTTTGATCGCTTACCTGTTTAAACGCCGAAGAATGAATCCTTGGTTCCCTTCCTTCAGCCGGCTGAAGAAAGAGAGCCTCTTTGTTTTCTTGTTCTTGCTGTTGAATGTTGAGGATCGTCCAGAAGTTCTCCTGGCTTTTGCTTGATTTCCCTCTTTTTAATTTCTTGTTGTTGTTGTTGAGAGCAGCAGAGAAAGAGAGACAGAAAAATAAAGAAGAAATAGTGATGAGAATCTAAATAGAAATAATATCAAAGCTAACCATGATTATAAACATGTATAAACAGCAACTCACTTGTTTTAAATGACTTTGAAACCCCTTTAGAACAGATGGGTTTTGGAAAATTAATGACGTGGTGTGTGTTGCATGCAGTGAGTATGAGAGAATGAAACTAAAAAATGAAAATGAAATTCAAATATGAAAAACTTATGCCCAGTTGGAGAAGCCTTGAAGGATGAAGATCTGGAAGAAGGATGCTGACTTCTGGAAATGGCAGCGCTCCGGCGTTTCGACGTGGTTGCTCCGATCTTCAAATTGCTATAACACTGTGGCTCAATAATTCTCTCTCTCCTCTTTTTTTTTTAACTCCTTGAGAGGCAAGGTATTTATAGGCATTTTCTGCGTTCGCGATTAACATAGAAAAATCTCGGATTTATCTACCTTAATCGACAGATAATTACTGATTAATTCATCTTTATCTGTAATTATCTAAAACGCGTCCACCTTGGCTGACGCCTTTCAGATTAATTAAGATAAGGATAAATATCCGGGAAAACTTATCTTTATCTTTATTAGCTAAAACGCGTCCACGTTAGTAGACGTCTTTTACTCTAATTAAGATAAGGATAAACATCCGGAAGAGAAGTTAAAACAGCTTAGGAAACCTAAATCGCGTCGACCTTAACAGATGCCTTTTAGCTAATAAATCAATTAATTAAAATTCAAATTTAAACGGTAAAATACGAATAAACTCTAAATGACGTCCACATGGGTCGACGCCTTTTAGACTTTTTTCATATTTTAACTGAAATTTGAGCTAAAATCAATTTAATTGATTAACTTAAACATGTCTGTTAAACCCGACACTTAAAAGATCAATAAAAATTAATTAATGATTAATTATCAGACCATTCTGAGGCATTATTATATGATATGAAATTTACTCGAAATGACGTCAAAATTAGCGTGTCTACACCGGGCATCTTTGCGCTTATTATATGAGCAATGGATGAGAACTAAAGATGTATCACTTTATGGGGATGATCGAGATGAGATGCCACCGAGCTCTTTGTACCCGATAAAACAAATGAAGTCAGGGATCGCTCATGCCCTAGTGGGAGAACCCTCTCATGTTCAAGTTAGTATCAGGACAAGAACTACATGATGAGATCAAGGAACTAGTAGAGACCGGGAATCAAAGAGGGCCACCCTGTAACATACATGGTAACCGACTTTATAGTGCGGGAGTTGTATACTTTTTTGAGATATTCGATGTCAGACTATTTATAGGTCATTTGAAAAGTTGCTACATGTCCTAACGAATTGGGTTGACTAGGCCAAGAATAATGAAATGAATGTCACGAATTGAGAATAATGTGCGAACATTAAAGGGCCAATTTTATTGGGCCAAGCAATGTGGGCCGAATCCGAGAACCTCATTTGGGCCATTTTATTAATACTTAGTAGGCAATATCTCGTTTCTGAAAATTATATAAAGAGTAAGAATGCTCTTAGTATTCTCTTCACTTATGAGAAGAAAGTTACATACATTTCCAATTTTCAAACACGATCTAGTTATCATTTGTGTAGTACATGTAATAAATGAATAGAATGTATATGTAACAGGACATCAATAGATCCCTCAGCATATTAGGCTGATTTTAGTGCAAGATGAGTACTTTGAAGCTAATGTAGAGAAAATCCCATATTTTGTCAATCATTAATTTTCCACAAGAGAGGTTCCTCATAGATACTATTTTTAGCAGATAATAGTGTCCCATATAAACAAAGTAATTTTCTTCATCTACTCATTTCTTTTCATCTGATGGCTTAATTAGTTGATAAAATATTACAAGTCTTTATCAAATAGAATACAAATCCAAATATTTTCATTGATTGTTTTTAATTAAAGAGAACATTATCATACAACTGTGATTTTTTTCTACATCTATTTGGATAATATTCCCAAGTTCGGGATTGCCTACTCCGTTGACCCTTGTAGGGAGGATTTGACACAATGTCTAATTTTTTTTTTAAAAAAAAGGCTTCCCTAAGTTTTAGTTTAGTTAAGAGGCTGATTCCAATCTTGCAAGTTATTTAGTGCTTTTAATTATTTTATATATTTTTAAACAAAGTAGAACATTAGGCATGAAAAATATGTCAGTTTCTAATGTTATAAAAAATGCCACCTGTTATCCTCTATCGTAGTATACTTGAATGCCCTCCTCACCTATAAGGAATTCACAGGGGATCTTGCTCCTCTATCCTGTCTAAAATATGGAGGAATCTTCACTTTCAGGTGAGATGCTTTCCTGCTATGCTTATGCTCTCTTAAAAATGGAGTACTATTCATTTTTAGGTTGACTCTTTCCCACCTCTCTGGACCAAGGCCCATCTTGCCCAGTCAATTGAGCAACCTTGATTAAAAAAAAGAATTTTATGTACTCTTTTGATTATTTCAATCAAATGTTAGAAATTAGAGTATTTTTACTTCATGAAATTTTTTTTGGTACAACATATTTTACTTGTATAACTACTCAAAATCAATTATAGTTATCCTCACTCTACATTTTTTTCATATAAAATATGAAAGTCAAAAGTGACTAATTTTAAGGAGTGATTATTTGTTGAGAATTTTATAGCTAGTCTAAAGATTTTAACAAAATTTTGCCTTTTTCTTAACTTTTAAAGGGTTCATTGGCCTTTTTGCTGATTTATGGCAGGTCAAATTTTCAATTAATGGAATATGAATGTCTACCTTTTAGAATATCACTTCTCTCTCTATCACTCTCTCTCTGTCCCCATTAGAGACTTTTGAATAGTTGAAAGCTCAATAAAAGTTGTTTCATTTGGAAAGTGTTCTTTGTTGGGACATTGCAGTGATAAAAAATGTCTCAAAAGTATTTCCAAGCGATGTCCATGCATTAGTAATCAGATTATCCTTCGAGTCTATTGTCATGTTTGAATAGTTGAGTTTATGATAATAATGTCATTGATATGAATAAATCTTGTCAAATAGTATAGATGAGATGGTACCAACAACCTAATGGTTTAGTGGTATGGTATTAGGGGTTTCCCTATTTATGAAAGGCTTTGACTTTTATTCTCATCTCTCACGATGGTACAACACTGTGCAGTTTAGCCTTTAGTGAGCCAAAATTATTGCCCAATGAATGGATTTCATTCTTTGATATGGTTATAATCTTTTCCTGACGAACTTTGAGTATGAGCTCTACAAACGACGTACTTGGGTAACCTATATTGTTGTCATAGAGAAACATTGGGATTGAGAGGTGGGAGATTACACGTGTAGGACGAGTAGTTCGTATAAGTACCTTTTATGAATATATTATGTTGATAATTAAACTTTGACAGTAGTGAGCTTTGGTTGAGAGTCTCATGGGCAGTTTAAATATCTTAACAAACTTATGCTTTTTAATTTTTAAAAGGTTCATGAGCGTTTCTCCTTATTTATGGCAAGTAACACTTCTGAACAATAGAATATGAATGCCTACCTTCCAGAAAGGCTATCCTCATGTTTGAGTTTATGACGAACCAACGGTGTTGATATGGATGAAATCTTGCTCAAAATGGTATAGACAAGATAGTTTTGTCACTGCATTATATCAGGGGCCATGATTAGATTTGACAAATTGGCCTATGTGTTTCACTTATTTTCGCAGACCTAAAGTGCATATTTTAATACATAAAAGTAGCTGACAAGGTTAAAGCACTCCTAAATGCACATTTGAATCTCGACTTTTGTGTTTGGGTGAATTAATAGTGGGAGGAGAGAGATGTGAAAACATTAGATGTGAAAAAGATGTTAGTTTTTGAGTGTTATAAAAAACACCACTTGTTATACTCTACCGTAGTATAGTTGGGCTCCATCATCACCCATGCAAGGAGTTCATAGGGGATATTGCTCCTCTATCCTGTCTAAAATATGGAGGAATCTTGTCCTCCTCTATGGACCAAGGCCCATCTTGCCCAATCAGTTGGGCAACCTTGATTAAAAATAAACAATTTTATGTACTCTTTTGATTATTTCAATTAAAGGTTACAAATTAGAGTATTTTTACTTCAGGAAAAAAAAATTGGTACAACATATTTTGCTTGTATAACTACTCAAAATCAATTATAGTTATTCTCACTCTATATTTTTTTCATATAAAAAATGAAAGTCAAAAGTGACTAATTTTAAGGAGTGATTCTTTGTTAAGAATTTAATGACTAGTCTAAAGATTTTAACAAATTTTTGCCTTTTTCTTAACTTTTAAAGGGTTCATTGGCCTTTTTATTGATTTATGGCAGATCCGATTTTCAATTAATGGAATATGAATGTCTACCTTTTGGAATATTACTTCTCTCTCTTTATCCCTCTCTCTCTCTCTCCCCATTAGAGATTTTTGAATAGTTGAAAGCTAAATAAAAGTTGTTTCATTTGGAAAGTGTTATTTTTTGGGACATTGTAGTGATAAAAATTGTCTCAAAAGTATTTTCAAGCGATGTCCATGCATTAGTAATCAGATTATCCTTTTGAGTCTATTGTCATGTTTGAGTAGTTGAGTTTATGATAACAATGTCATTGATATGAATAAATCTTGTCAAATAGTATAGATGAGATAGTACCAACAACCTAGTGGTTTAGTGGTATGGTATCAGGGGTTCCTATTTATGAAAGGCTTTGAGTTTTATTCTCATCTCTTACGATTGTACAACATTGTGCAGTTCAGCCTTTAGTGAGTCAAAATTATTGCCCAATGAATGGATTCATTCTTTAATAAAGTTATAATCTTTCCTGGCCAACTTTGAGTATAAGCTTTGCAAGCGATGTATTTGGGTGACCTATATTGTTGTCATAGAGAAACATTGGGGTTGGGAGGTGAGGGATTTTACGTATAGGACGAGTAGTTTGTAGAAGTACCTTTTATGAATAGATTATGTTGATAATTAAACTTTGACAGTAGTGAGCTTTGATTGAGAGTCTCACGGGCAATTTAAATATCTTAACAAACTTCCGCTCTTTAATTTTTAAAAGGTTCATGAGCGTTTCTCCTTATTTGTGGCAAGTAACACTTATGAACAATGGAATATGAATGCCTACCTTCCAGAAAGGCTATCCTCATGCTTGAGTTTATGACGAACCAACATTGTTGATATGGATGAAATCTTGCTCAAAATGGTACAGAGGAGATAGTTTTGTCACTGCATTATATCAGGGGCCATGATTAGATTTGACAAATTGGCCTATGTGTTTCACTTATTTTCGCAGACCTAAAGTGCAGATTTTAATACCTAAAAGTAGCTGACAAGGTTAAAGCGCTCCCAAATGCACATCTGAATCTTGACTTTTGTGTCTGGGTGAATTAATAGTGGGAGGAGAGAGATGTGAAAAAGATGTTAGTTTTTTAGTGTTATAAAAAACACCATTTGTTGTACTCTATCGTAGTGTAGTTGGGCTTTATCATCACCCATGCAAAGAGGTCACAAGGGGATCTTACTCCTCTATCCTCTCTAAAAAATGGAAGTATCTTCACTTTTAGGTGGCCTGTCTCTTTTTGTGATTATCCTCTCTTAAAAATAGAGTACTATTAACTTTTAAGTGGATTCTTACCCTCCTCTCTAGAGCAAGGCCATCTTAAGTAGTCAATTGGGCTACGTTGATTAAAAATAAAGTTATTTTATGTATTCTTTTGATTGTTTCAATCAAAGGCTATATATTAGAGTTTTTTTACATTTAGCAAAAAATAAAATTGGTACAACATATTTTGCTTGTATAACTACTCAAAATAAATTATAGTTATCCTCACTCAATATTTTTTTATATAAAAATGAAAGTCAAAAGTGACTAATTTTAAGGAGTGAGTCTTTGTTGAGAATCTTATGGGTAGTTTAAAGATTGTAACAAAAATTTACCCTTTTCTTGACTTTTAAAGGGTTCATTGGCGTTTCTATTGATTTATGGCAAGTCACATTTTCAATTAATGGAATATGAATGCCTACCTTTGGGAATATCACCTCTCTCTCTCTCTCTCCCTCCCAATTAGAGACTTTTGAATAGTTGAAAGATGAATAAAAGTTGTTTTATTTGGAAACTATTATTTGTTAGGACATTGCAGTGATAAAAATTGTCTCAAGAGCATTTCCAAGCGATGTCCATGCATTAGCGATCGGATTATCCTTTGAGATTATTGTCATGCTTGAATAGTTGAGTTTGAACCAATGCTATTGATATGAGTAAATCTTGTCAAATAGTATAAATGAGATGGTACCAATAGGCCAATGGTTTAATGGTATGATATCAAGGGTTTTCCTATTTATGAAAGGCTTTGAGTTTTATTCTCATATGTCACGGTGGTACAAAATTGTGCAATTTAGACTTCGCTGTGCCAAAATTATTGTCCAATGAATATATATCATTCTTTGATAAGATTATAATCCTTCCAGACCAACTTCGAATATGAGTTTTGTAAGCGGCGTATTAGGTGACCTATATTGTTGTCATAGAGAAGCACCGGGGTTGGAAGGTGAGGCATTATACGTGTAGGAAGAGTAGTTCTTAGAAGTACCTTCTATGAATAGATTATGTTGATAATTAAACTTTAAAAAATGTCAAAGTTTGAGCAGTGAGTCTTGGTTGAGTCTCAAGGGTAGATTAAATATTTTAACAGACTTTTACGTTTAATTTTTAAAAGGTTCATGAGCATTTCTACTAATTTGTGGCAGGTAACACTTTTGATCAATAGAATATGGATGTCTACCTTCGAAAATGGCTATTGTCATGTTTGAGTTTATGACGAACCAACATTGTTGATATGGATGAAATCTTACTCAAAATGGTACAAACGAGATAGTTCTACTTTTGCATTATATCAGGGGCCGTGATTTAATTTGACAAACTAGCCTATGTGTTTCACTTATGGCACATTTGGCAGTTAAAAGTAGCCGAAAAGGTTAAAGTGTTCTCAAACGCACATTTGAATCTCGATTTTTGTGTCTGGGTGAATTAACAGTGGGAGGAGAGAGATAGACTAATGCTTCAAAAGTCCCGTATGATGTCCAAAAGCCCACTGGAGGCTACTTCTGAATGGCCAAGATGAGTTATATAGGGAATTTCCCTATTTACCTCAGACAAATGCTCCGGTGGCCCCTTTGTCTTCCTATTAAATTGCAAGAGGAACGAGGTTAATTTTGATAATTATAATGGGTCATGTGTTCGTGCGCTGTTGGGAGGCAAATCTGAATAGGGTACGTTGTATGGTCGTGTGTAAAAGTTACACGTCCTCCAATGTGTCAGAAACCCAACTTCTCACCATCCATAGCCATTCTTTAAGTGTTGCCAAATGGGCTGTCACTCGCACTGTCTATTGAGAGACGATATCATTTAAACTTCATTTTCTGTACTTTAGTGTTAAAGGTGCAACCTCATTGTTATGAACATCTAGAGAGCAAGGTCCAAAAAATCACATCTCTAGTGTACCTATAGGCCTAATTGTTAAGCCGCCTACAAACTTAAGAAAGGCCAATTTAGGTTCCCTTCAAAATGACTCTAGAGTAATGGTTGCTGCATCACCCCCCACAGTGCAATTCATATGGATTCCACCGTATGGGATGCTTTGATCAGATGCTAGTGCAGCTATAATTTTCTGTCAATTTTTTTTTCCAATTTGGGGATCATCTCAGCTTAAAAAATAAAAAGAGATCACATACTCACGTGATCCAATCGATACTGCATTGCACACGGTGCAACATGTTGCTACACCATGCGCGAAGCAGTAAGCATTATTCTCAACGTTACACCGACCAACTTTGAGTATGAGCTCCGCAAACGGCATGTTTGGTTTAGCTACGTTGAGGAACACATCAACCCCATGTGGTTCAACTGCATTCGCTTTTCATAGTCCGGCCCAAATTTGTAACCCGAACGGCAGGCTATAAGGCTGTTCTATGTTGAGTGTTATAGTCCGGCCCAAATTTGTAACCCAAAAGGCAGGTGAAAAGTCTCTGTGTTTGTGGGTTGGATGGCCTGTTGACAGTGGGCCCTTTTTGAAAAGGTTTCTTAAAAGCTGTCCCAATAAACTGCTAGTAGTAGCAAAAAATCCTATAAGGGTTCCTAAAAATCAGATTGCACAAGTATCCACCTACTTGGGACATTTGGCATTCATATAGTAGTGATGAATCTTCCCCAAGAAAATTTACTTTATGGTAAGGTAATAGTGCTATAGAAGAAACAATAAATACTTGCTGCAACCTATGATATGTTACAATACAGCTACCATATGATTAAAGGGTGCAGCAAAAGCTAAACCCAATGTTAAACCCCAAATGTCATTTGATTTGCAATCAAATGGCAGTCACACTAGGAAGCATTGCAGCAAGTATTTCTAAGTAGGAAATGAACTACCTTACCATAAGTGCTCTCTCTCCTGTGTATATCGCTGCTCATTTTATCTTGTGACGATTTCATGCTAATCATTCTTGTATGTTAAATTTCAAAAATATCATGTTTGTGTGCATATTAACCTACATACCGTACTAATATAAAAATGTACATTTCGAAGTTTCCATAGTGATGGTATATTTGATATATATAAATATTTTTTATATGTCCACCAAAAAGTAGTCCCAGATAATTCACTGAAGCCCAAGCGTGGAGCAGCCCATCTAGTCCAACAAAAAACTGGACTGACTGTCCAAAGCCAAAATCCATTATTCCATGCCCAACTGGGACTAAGCAACTTTCTTTTCAAGGAAGAAACTACTGTCTACAGATACCCTTTAATCTAACCGTTGGTTTGTCTCTTAATTTGAAGTCCAACCAAATTCAAAGCCGTGTGAGATTAAGGGCATATTTGGCATACCTTTAATTAGAAGTCACTTTTGTATTCCTCTTACAACATAAAAAATAATAGATAAAAGTAGTTTTAATTAATTTTAGATTGTTATAGAAGTCAAACTTCCCTAAATCCCACACTCTCTCTAATTTAAAAAGCTTCAATTGAAGCTTTTGGTAGGAAGTAAAAAAATTGCCTAGAAATTGTGACTTTCAACACCTACCTCTTTTTCTTATAAAACAACCAAATAAAAGATTAAAAGTGCTTCCAATTAAAAACTGTGCCAAATATGCCCCCAAAACAATCTGACAGCCTCTCATAAAAATCTGCAGCAGCGCACCCCTCCATCGACATATCTGAAACCGCCAACTCCTGTCGTGATCCTCAGCCCACATTGCATGGATCCCATGACTTGCAATTCGGACTATAAACAAATCAATACGCTCGATGAATAGCTTATAAGACTGTTTGACAATAGTTTAACTTGGCTCGTTTGGTAAGCTAAATAAACAAGTTTTAACAAAAATTTGAACTCGGTTCATTAAACAAGTCAAGTTTGAAAACATGTCAACTTGACTCGATTATGTTCATGA
This sequence comes from Zantedeschia hybrid cultivar, assembly GCA_030544215.1. Lineage (NCBI taxonomy): Eukaryota > Viridiplantae > Streptophyta > Magnoliopsida > Alismatales > Araceae > Zantedeschia > Zantedeschia hybrid cultivar. Next base: position 10,205,299 of record JARZZO010000001.1, on the reverse strand, counting down.
GCAAGCTCATTTAAACACTCGTTTTAATACTTGTTAAAAACTCATTTAAGTACTCATTAAGACCTCTTTTAAGTACTTGTAAGATTATTCTAGTCATGAATAAACTTAATTAATAAGATGTTCAATATCCTATAGTGTTTCCTATCAAATAACTAGGGGTGCAAACAACTTGGTACTAGCCATATGACTTGAGTTCATAAATTTAAATTCAAAGGATTTTGAACTAAATCTATGATGGATTCATTAGGCTCGTGAGTTACTCGATACTTGGCTCGAGATTATTTAATATTTAAACGAGTCAAACTTGAACAACCATCATAAATACTCAGTTCGAACTCGAACTCGATTAAAATGAATTGAACTAAGTTTGGACAAGGTAAAACTACTCGTTTACAGCCCTACTTGCCATCGGAGGATATTTATTTATCTTGAGTTAAAAAGAACCTCATTTACAGCTCCATTTACTAGGATAAACAGTACAAAGAAAAGGCATCTAAACCGGTGCATTAAGGCTTTATTTTCTTTAAGTCAATTATTGTAGTAATAGGCATGTAGCATGTTTTATTCTCTCATCTTTTCACGTCTGTTCTACAGAAGCAGGTAACTTCAATTGGTTTCAAGACAACAAAATTTTGTATGCAGCCAAGAAGTCAGTATGAGAGAGGCAAGGAAACAATGTTGGGTCAAGGGTGGAGGAAGTTAAGCGTTGGAAGCAGCTCAGAAGGGACTGGAATCAGACTAAGACAGCAGGAGCGAAGCACTACTTGAGGTCCATCCAACAATACTAGAACCAGCTGGTAAAGGTATGCAAGCAAGTGTCCTTGGAGGCAATGACGGACGTAAAAATTTATCTAGTGGGGTCACTCGGACACTAAGTTATAAGCATGGCTGGATCAGTGAGGTAATAGGTCTGGAAACTCCAGCACCAAACCCTCTTCTTGGAAGGTGGTGCTGCAGTAAAGCGACAGTTTTGCTAGAATGCAAGAACAAAATGCATGTCATCCATTTTGGTAGAACCAATCGGCTGTATTCAATACAAAACATCTCAGATTTCACTAAAAACAAGTGATTTATGATCCAAACTATAAAGTCGAGTTGCCCAATCACTTAGTTTAGAAAGGTCTTAAAACAACAAAAAAATAACATTTATAAGGTAATCATGCTAAGTTTATAATATGCCTACCTCTTATGCAAGAAATGCTAGCTAACTCTCAAGTTCTCTTCCTAGAATTAGAGTCTCCCCCTCACAGGTCAATATGTAAAGCAAAGAGTTTCTGGACGAATTCTCATATCTGTTTATAGTGAATTCTTAACCCTAATAAGACTCCCAATCCATTCCCAACCACAAAAGTGGCTGGTTTTCACCCATTGAACTTTCCCACCATGGATCAGGTTCAAAATCCAACTAAAACTCAAACAGTTTCCTGCAAAAACTCGTACCGTACAAAGATCCAAAAATTAGACCCTCTATATGGTTAAATTAATAAAATTATAAACTTTAAGTCAGCTTTCTAATCAGACAAATTTCATCCAAATCTGACTTCTCTTGGCGAAGCTATGACAAAAATACTATGACTGTGTCTAATGCATCCACGAACAGTTCACTAGTAGATTTAATGGGCTGACTCTAATGGACTTAATGGACCTAGTGGTTTAACTAAATATGTGAAAGGCATTAGTAACTAGGGATGCAAATGGGTCTGATTCCGTATGGATCTAAAGTAGATCTATGACCGTATCTATTAAGCTATTGATTTAGAAATACTATCCGTTAACTGTCCTATAAGTTACCAATCGATCAGACAATTGGATCTTAGTGTACCATATGTATTCGTCAGAAAAAGTTTATATCTGTTATTTTATCTGCTATGCATATCAGTTTAAAAAGACAATATGTTAATTGACCTATAAACTAATGAGCGGTCAGACAATTGGGTTATCGGCTACCATTTACATCCCTATTAGTAAGTTCAGGGCATAGCATTTCTATGGGTGCATTGTCAATTGACAAAGCAATAGTTGAAATAAATTAGAGTTTGGTGTATGATTTTTTACAATTTTTTGAATCGTCCAATTGGAGATTGAGTTGTAAGCCATGTAAGACATGATTGGACAACTTTAGATTCTTTTAATTTTTTTCTGATTTTGTGTGCTCCACCCCATGCGATGCAGTAAGCTTCCTCCACAACATGCACGGCAACAAGTATTACTCATTATATTTTTCTTTTTTTTAAAATATTTTTGAGTTATTTAATTGAGAATATGATATTAATCAAGATCAGAAAAGGTTATCCTGAACAAGACTTAAACAGTTTGAGATTGGGATGCTCGGTCTATACTTTTATGCCATGTGTTACCGCCATTGCGGTGTGGGCTTACCTGCGGGTGTGACTGGCCTTGGCCAATGTCATGGTCTATAATTAGAAATGCAAATGGGTTGGAGCCACATGTGACTTGTTGCATATTGGGAGATGAACTTTTGGTTTAAATCCTTTTGTGTATTTGAGCGGATCAAGTTATATTTACTCTTTTTCACATCCCGAATGACACGGATTGAATCGTGGGCCATCATAATCCACACGCAAACCTACTTTGCATAGGTTGCATCGGGTGCGATTTGAATCGGGTTCTATAACAGATCATAAAATATTAAATATTAATACTTTGATGACTAAAGTTTATATGTAATAACATATGTATATTATATCTAATTTATCTATATTTTTTTAGACAAAAGACTTTCTTACATATACATATTAAAAGCTTAGATTTTTAGTTAACCCATACTAAAATAACTTTTCTTATCAAGATTATAAAGTAACTAAAAAATTACAACTAGTCTAAATTCATTTCAAATTTATAACCAATTCACAGTCATCCGAAAAAAGCTATTTGGTACATCATAGGAACACAGATCAAGTAGCTCTCATGATATTGAATGTAATGTTAAATAAGTTAAATTTAAACTTTTTATAATATGCTGATCGGAGCGAATACCCATGGATATCTGCGGGTCTCTAATTGGAAGATCCAATCCAATCTATAAGGATTTGCATATAGGATCGGGGTAGATTAGTTTGAACTCAATCCATAACTTGATCTATGGAAGATGCGGGTGAAGAATTTTAACCTACACATTAATTCAATTCATAATTTTGTGAATTAGATCGGATTTTATAGATTGGAGATGGATTGGATTGTGGATTAATCCGATCCACTTGTAGATCTAGCCGTAAACCACGTTCCAACTTTTTTGATAGAGCAATTTTTGTTGCACTGAAATTAAAAAAAATTAAAGTTAGCTCCATCACATCCCACATGTTTATACAACTCGATATTTGATTAGAGGGTTAAAAAAAAATCTAAAAAATATAAAACCGAGTCTTTAAATCAAAAGTTGTTATCGGACTTGGCCCGTATAAGACATTTTTACTGTTCTTTGGGTCTCGATTTCTGATTTTTCAGATTTTTTTGAATTATTCCATTGGGGATCGGGTTTTAAGGATACGTAGGACATGGTAAAGCCGACGTCAGAACATTGTATTCTTTTTTTTTTTTTAATGTTTTGCATACATCATTGTACAGACAATAAGTGCAGCGAGTATTATTCTTCCTGATAAGTGTTTCTGTATTTCCTATTGCCAGGCCCAGTTAGGGTCGTTTCGTTTTCATTCATTTGTTTGCCCGTAAAATCTTTTCTTGAAAATAATTTTATACATTTGTTTACTTATAAAAGAATTTTAGTACTACACAATTTTTACCATAGATATGACATAGTCAAAGGACTCTTTTTATATTTTTCTGAATTAAGACAATACCCCAACTCAACATTTGATTGGACAATTCAAATAAAAAATGTCATATATTCGCGTAATCAAAATTAGAACCTCAACATTAAAGGATACTTTTTCTTTATTTTTATTCTTCAGTTTGGGATAAGTTTGGTCTGATTCTAAATAAAATTATAATATCTTAAGTTTTAAGGGTATAATATAAGTAATTTCAAAAGGAGAATAATTTACTGCACCCTTAGGAGTTATTACGTCGCCTGATGGAATAGTCAAACTAAAAAAAAACTTTTTTGAATTTTTTTTGAAGCTCCCAACATGCCCTATATGTCCACATAATTGAATTTTAGATCGGACATCTTAAAAAATAATAAAAATTTAAAAATCAAGGCTCAAGGAACAGTAATGTACTATTTATTGGGGATCATTTTTTTAATTTTCATAATTTTTTTTTGAAGGCTTCTAAAATGACCAATATGTTCATATAATTCGATTTTCGATCGGACATCTAAGAAAAAGATGAAAATTCAAAAGCTGAGCTCCAATGAACAGCAATATGCTATTCATTGAGGCTCGATTTTTTTTTTCTTCATATTTTTTGATCTTTTTTTTTGTGAATGCCTCTTACATGTCTTACATGCCTATCTAATTTGATTTAGATCGAACATCCGTAAAAAATATGAAAATTTAAAAACCTAGCCCCGGTGAACAGTAATATACTATTCATTGAGCTAAGGTTTTTGAATTTTCATATTTTTTTTGATTTGTCCTGTAAAAAATCTAATTATATGAAGATGCAGGTAATGTTGGGGACCTTCAAAAAAAATTTAATTTTTTTTTTCTTATACCTGCAAAAATAAAAGAGTCACAATGTTGCCCTTTCTTGCTTCCAGGAGGATCCATGTTGTGCTGAAAATGGCATCAGGGCTCACCTTCCGTCGAGAAATCATTTTCATGCAACACATTTTACGTACCACCAAATGGACCCTTAGTCGGAAATCAATTCTCGTTTAACACAGAAAACGATTCCATCAGTTTCCAAGCGAGAATTTCTTTCTTTCTTTCTTTCATGTGTGAGGAGTTAGCTAGGGCCATCAGCTATTAGAGGTGCTAATTACTGGGCTGTTGAGCTGCTTATGTCACACATGATGCTTCCTGTCTTAGAGTTATGCTTGTTGCACTGAGCTGGCATGTTTGAACCCCTGCCACTACAGCAAGTTATTTCTTTTCACCTTTTTTTTTTAAAACTCAGTTCATACATGTCTCACTTGTGGTTGGATCTCTGATCAGATAATTTAAAATTTTTTAAAAAATAAAAATTATTACTAAATTTTGCCCACTAAAAGTGTTTTTTGTTATTCATTGGGATTTGATTTTTAATGTTTTAGAGTTTCTAGGTCATCCAATCGAAAACCGAATCGCAAGCATGTAAGTCGACTGGAGCCAACCTAAAAAAAAATTCAATATTTTTTTATCTGACTATACTGGTTGGCAGTGTAGCAATCCTGGTCAGTCCAGCAAGTATGAGAAGAGGTTAGATGAGCTTGTTTGGGCTAGATGGGCTTCTTGGGGATCGATGGGAAGTAGGGCTGTCAATGGATATCCGAATTCCGTTTATCCGACCCGTTTCCGATTCTGTTAACGGATACGGAACCCGTTAAAATCCACCCGTTAAGTTATCGGAAACGGAAACGGGTTTCCGATAATTATCGGAGTCGGAAACGGAAGTAGGTGTTTCCGCATCCGTTAACCCGTTTCCGTTTCCGATAATTTATATATGTTATATATATTATTTTATCAGATATAATATGTACCGTTAGATAAACTTTTTCTCGTATCTAACGGTCGGAAAACATATCAGAAGGAAAACTCTTAACCAGGCAACCAGCTAACCTAACCCAACCCCCCTTTCCCCCCCTTTCCCCTACCGTGCGGCGGCTGTTTTCAATCTCTGCCGAGGTCTCCATCCTCCGCTCCAACTCCACGCCCCATAGTCCACACGCCGGCCACAGGGAAGACCGGAAGAGTGAGCAGTGAGGCCGGCCACGGCGACCTCCCCGTTGTGCCGGAATCCCCTCACCGTCGCCGACGCAGCCGTCCTCCCCCACCACGCCGCCGACGCAGCCGTCCGGGTTCGCCACCTGTCCTCGCCCACCCCGCCGCCAGAGTCGCCGCCGTCCTCCCCCACCACGCCGCCGACGCAGCCGTCCGGGTTCGCCACCACCTGTCCTCGCCCACCCCGCCGCCAGAGTCGCCGCCGTCCTCCCCCACCACGCCGCCGACGCAGCCGTCCGGGTTCGCCACCTGTCCTCGCCCACCCCGCAGCCAGAGTCGCCGCCGTCCACCCCCACCACGCCGCCGACGCAGCCGTCCGGGTTTGACTTTAAACCTTCTTCCTCCCTGCGACCAGCCCCTCCTCCTCCCCTCCCCCTTCTGCCCACCTCCCCCAACCCCCCTCCGGCATTTCCCTCCCCCCTCCGGCATTCCCCTCCCCCAGCGTCCTCCTCTCTGCCGGCCACCGGGCCACGCCCTTCCCCTCCTCCTCCTCTCTGCTTGCAACTGGCACGACTGAAGCCCCTCCTCCTCCCCTCCCCCTTCTGCCCACCTCCCCCAACCCCCCTCCGGCATTTCCCTCCCCCCTCCGGCATTCCCCTCCCCCAGCGTCCTCCTCTCTGCCGGCCACCGGGCCACGCCCTTCCCCTCCTCCTCCTCTCTGCTTGCAACTGGCACGACTGAAGCCCCTCCTCCTCCCCTCCCCCTTCTGCCCACCTCCCCCAACCCCCCTCCGGCATTTCCCTCCCCCCTCCGGCATTCCCCTCCCCTAGCGTCCTCCTCTCTGCCGGCCACCGGGCCACGCCCTTCCCCTCCTCCTCCTCTATGCTTGCAACTGGCACGACTGAAGCCCCTCCTCCTCCCCTCCCCCTTCTGCCCACCTCCCCCAACCCCCCTCCGGCATTTCCCTCCCCCCTCCGGCATTCCCCTCCCCTGCAATCCTGCATTCCCAATTCTAGCTAACCTGCTTAGTTTGCTTATTTTCCACCTTGATAATGACTTATTATCATACACACAGATTTTTTTTCTAATCATTTCCTTGTTCAGCTGAGATGCATTTTTTCCTCCTGAAAGCAGGGTGAGGTATGCTTCGTAAGTCATTGGGAGTGGTGAGTTCATATGGTTGTATTTGATCTTAAAACTCCTTGTCAAGTAACATTTTGAAAATACATTGAAAACTTGGACTCTCCTTTTTGGATAGGGTAGTGGAATAGGCTTTTTCTTGAGCTATGTGGACAGTTAATGCCCCATTGTTGGACAATTTGTTTAGATGGGTAACCCACATGTAGCTCCAATGGGAGAGTCTTCGGTTTAATGTGAGTGGGGAACATGGATCAATACGTACATCCCCCACATTTCATCTCTAATGTTCTACAATATGTCCCATGGCTTGGTCGGTTTCAATGTTTGACTCAGGAAATGAAGATTGTGCATTCACAGTAGTCTTCAATGGTGAGAGTTGGCCACATGTAGCTCCAATGGTAGAGTCTTTGGTTTAACGTGAGGCATAGGGATTAATACCCACATATCCCACATTCCATCTCTAGTTTTCTAGAATACATCCCATGGGTTGGTCGGTTGCAAATGCTTGCCTCACGAAATGGAGATTGTGCATTCACATCAGAGTCTTGATGGTGAGGGTTGTCCATTCTAGACTGGATTGATTTTGTGCATTATCTGCTTAGGATATTGAAGTAGATAGATAATACATGTTATTGAAGTGTTAACTTGATTAGTTACTGTAGTGTAGGTCCTCCCGTAAATTTCTTTTTTCTAATAACTCTTGTAATTTGTAAAAGATGGTGTTAACTGTTAACTGTTAACTGTTAAGTGCTAACAAATTATTCTTGCATTGCAGATTGCTGCGGTCATACTCTAGTGTTTGAAAAGCAGCATCATGGCTTCAACAGGAGAAAATTCCACACCGATGTATATTTTCATACATATAACATAATAAAGAATACAAACATATACTTGTGAGTTGTTTCTTGGTTCATTACAAGACTAGCCTAACTGATAGCCTCTCTAGAAGTTTATAACTTGTTTCATATTTTTTACTATCAGAATGGCTGAAAGTGTTGAAGTAGAGGCTGAAAGTAATGCACAATCCTCATCTCTTGCATCACCTCCTCTTCCTAAACAAAGGAAGTTAAGGTCAGCAGTATGGAAAGATTTTGATAAGATTGCAAAAGCTGATGGAAGTCGGATTGCTAAGTGTCATCATTGTAAGAAGGAATTAACAGGAGATAGTAGAATGGGAACAACACATCTGAAAACACATTTGCTTTATTGTGCCAAATATAAGAGAACAAAAAGACAAGAAGAACCTAATGTGGGGCAAATGCTTCTTGGTTCAAGAGGGATAAACAGTGATGGGAGTTCTAATCTAGAGTGTGTTCAATTTAAGAATGAAGATTGTCGAGAGGTTTTGGCTAAGATGGTCATTGTTCATGAAGTGCCATTTGTATTTGTGGATCATTATTTCTTCAAATTATTTTGCATGAAAATGCAACCACAGTTCAAAACAATGACCCGTAACACAATTCGATCAGATTGCATGAAATTGTATGAAAAAGAGAAGCAAAAGCTATATTGCATACTTAAGGAGACATCTTCTCGTGTTAGTATTACTGCCGATCTTTGGACTTCTATTGGTTCTGACTCATATTTAGCATTGACTTGCCACTTTGTTGATAAGGAGTGGAAACTTCAAAAGCGGATTCTTAATTTTCTGAATGTGAAATCTCATAGTGGTGCAAAAATTGCTAAGGTGATCAAAGATAAATTGTTTGATTGGAACATAGATGGCAAGATTTGCAGCATAGTCTTGGACAATGCTTTTTCAAATGATGTGCTCACAAGAGAGCTTTGTGAGATTCTTCGCCCTCGTGGTTGTCTTCTTTTGGATGGTGCTTTATTTCGTATTCGTTGTTGTTGTCATGTGCTTAACTTGATTGTTCAAGTTGGTCTGAGTTCATTATCACAAACAATTAAAAGAATTCGTGAAACTGTAAGACATGTGAGAAGTTCAGGTATGCGATTGGAATACTTCAGAAAAGCTGCAGAACAAGCAAATGCACCTAAGAAAAAGTTCATTTTAGATGTTCCAACTAGATGGAATTCGACATATGAAATGCTTGAAGTTGCATATGAATTTCGTGGTGCATTTGATCGTTTGTCTTATTTTGATGATGATTACAGAGGTCCTCCATCTTCTGAAGAGTGGGAGCATGTGAAACTTGCAAAAGATTGTTTACAAATATTTTATGAAATAACAGAAAGATTTTCAGGAACAAAATATCCCACTGCCAATCTTTATTTTAATGATGTGTGTCTCATTCATTTTACATTAAAGAAGTGGCTGCATTCTTCACATCTATTTATTCAGTCTATGGCTACTTGCATGCTTGAGAAGTTCAACAAGTATTGGAGTACATTGAGCTTAGTGTTGTCTTGTGGTTGTATTTTAGACCCTCGATATAAGACGAAGACAATTGAGTTTTTCTTTGAAAAGATTTACCATGATGATTGTGGAATAGAAGCTGCAAGGAAAATTCAAGATATTCGCAACTCCTTTGTGAAACTTTATAATGTCTATGTGGATCAAGTGTCAAAAGGATCTAATGCATCATCTCTCTCCAATGTTGCGAGTAGTAGTGGAAGTACTTCAGTTAATAGCCAAGGTGTTGGATTAAGGGGTCTTCCTCATTGTCCTATACTAGCTAGTCAATTGTTGGAGCTCGATCATTTTCTCAAACAAAATTCTTCAAATGAACCATTGAAATCAGATTTGGACTTGTACTTAGATACTCCAGTTTTAAGCAATGAAAAGATCCTTGAAAAGTATGGTGAACCTTTTGATATCTTAGCTTGGTGGAAAGATGAAGAAGGAAAATATCCAATACTTGCTACAATGGCTCGTGATATCTTGGGCATTCCAATATCAACTGTTGCATCTGAGTCGGCTTTTAGCACTGGAGGAAGGATTCTAGATTCTTATAGAAGTTCTTTAAAGCCCGACACTGTTGAATGCTTGATTTGTTGTCAAGATTGGATAAGACAGACATTACAAGGTACTAAAATTATGTTTGTATTTAGATTGGATAAGACAGACTGTATTTAAGTTTAACTTTGATTGAATTTGTTTGAATTTATTTAGTGACATCATATAATGCAATGGCCGAGATCTTTTCTACTATACCAATGGCTTCAAGTATAGATGTTGAGCGCACCCAAGATGAGGAGGAAGAAAGTATGGTGATAGTGGAGGGACCTCCCTACAATGATAATGATGATGATCTTGACACATTTAGGTAAAAAATAATATTATATTTTTTTATTTCATTTGTTATTTTTTCACTAATATCTTTGATAATAACTTTTTCTTTATTTTATTTGTAGAGCTCATAATGATATGGAAGATTGATCGTGTGATTATTGACAACAAGTATTCATTGAATGAGGTAAAATATAAAGAAGTTTACTTACATTCTATTCATGTTCTATGCTTACAAATTATTCTATTATGTTAATTTAATATTGAAATATTTATGTGTGCACTATGCAGGGATAATTATGTCTAGAAGATTGTGAAGTTGAAAATGAAGCTATGATTGAAGATTATTTTAGAATTATGTCATTTGAAAACTTTATGAGTTTGAGTTTATTGTATTTGATGTTATGTTATGGATCATATGGACTTATGTAATTTATAAGTTTATGGATTTACTTATAACTTGTGTGGATTATGTGGTCATAGATTGTATGGTTTTGAAGATTTTGAAATTTAGTGTGCTTATGGTGAATGGTTTATATGAATTCACAATATACTAATTTAATTTTTAGAAATTTCAAAACAATAGATAAAATAGACTTTGAATTTGTATATTATAAAGATTTACATAAATTGAAATCTTGTGAATTTAGAATTTTAAATTACTAGAAGAAAGTTCAAAAAATTATATATTGGAGGTGATTTAATATAATGACGAAGATTCGATAACTTCCGATTTATTTCCGTTTCCGTTTCCGTTTTTCCGATAAAAAACGGAAATGGATGCGGAAGCGGAAACACTCACTTCCGTTTCCGTTTCCGTCTCCGATAAATCTTATAGGAAACGGAAGCGGAAGGTGTCACTTCCGTTTCCGTCTCCGACCCGTTGACAGCCCTACTGAGTCACCTTTTCGGCCTCTTCAAGTTGAGCAATGCTTAATGCCCCCGTGGGCAATGGAGGATTGCAGTAAGTTTAATTTTTTTATATTTTTTTTATTTTTTACGTTGGGTCTGATATATTCTATCCGTCTGTACAGCCTAATCTCTCATCGGACAATTTAGAATGAACCTAAAAAATTGAAGTTAAAAAATACTTTAATGAGTCGAATTCAATAACAGTTTTTGATTTCTTAGATTGTTCGGTCGAAGATCGGACTATATGGACAAATAAGGCACGTAGGCTCAACCTAAAAAACATTTCATTTTTTTTTTGACTTGCTGCAATGCCACCCATTGCAGCACGGGAGGCACTGCAACAACCATTACTCCTTCAAGTTTATAATAAGTTTCTACATCAAAAAATGATATATTCTTATTTTAAGAATACCATCACCATGCTTACTTGTATATCATCTGACAAATTTTACAAAATAACAACACATTTACCAAGAGCAATACTTTCTGCAAATAGGGCTGCATTGCCGGTCATTGCACCGTCCGACAAGTTCAATTGGTCGGCTGCACAAAGGTGTGCAATTTTTTTAACTAAAGATAATACTTGCTGCATCACATGCGGTGCAACGAAAAAAATGTTTTTATTTTTAAATTGTAATCGATTCTACTATGTCCCACATGTCCATACAACCTAAATCTATAATCAGACGATACAAAAATTTCTTACAAAAATAAAAACATTTTATTGAGCTCAAGTCATGGTCGGCCCATTAAAAATATTTTTTACTATTCATTGGAGCTCAACTTTTTTTAGATCATCTAGTCAGAGATTAGATAATGTGAGCATATAAGGCATGATGTGGTCGACATTAATAAAGTTTTAATTTTTTTTTTCCTTTTCAAGAGTGCACGGTTATTGGTGTAGCAACTCGCAGCACCACATGACCAAAATGGGAAGGGGAGAAGACGATTAAAAAAGGTACATCCCAACAACTCTTCCATCTTTGGTAGAATGACTAAAAAATAAAAAAAAGAGAAATGACATAGTTACGCATCTATCAAATATGTCACTTGAGTAACATACATGGAATACTTATATATATCAAATATATGCCATTGCTCGTCCTTGACAAATTTAAAACATTGTTATCTATATATTAAGAGAGTACGTAAGATAACATGCAAATAACAGTTATATTTTTTAAATTAAACATAGAAGAGTGGCTAATATGGCATCATCTCCTACATTTTTAAAGTAGTGGTTGGAAGAGAGTTGGAACTTGGAAGGGGAGGGGGGCGCGGCCTGGAGTTTTTTCTTGGAAGCTGACATGGACTTTCCGACTCCCACGCACCAAACGCACGATAACATGACTTGGCTTCGTTATGAAGAAAACTAAAAGCTTTAGAAAGAGAAAGAGTTGTAGAGAGAGAGAGAGAGAAACCGGAGACCCACATCTCCGACATGTAGAGAGAGCCCACACCACATGCCGGTGCGGCGCCCACTGGCGGAACCCACCTCCATGGCTCCCCGCCACCATCGCAGCCTGCTCTCACCAATCGAAGTCCCCAACTCCGGGGACTGCTACGATCACCCCTGCTCCCTCCCGCCTCCCCCGCTCTCCCCAGCCCCCGCCTCGGCCCCCTACCCCGCCCTCAGTGCCGCCGCCTCCCCCACCTTCCCCCCCAACGCCTCCTACTCCAGCAGCAAGCACGAGGCCGTGCGCACCATATCCATCGCCGTCTCCGCCGCCGTCGCGACATGCTTCCTTGTCCTCACCTACTACGCCGTCTTCCGCCGCTACCGCTCCCTCCGCCGCCGACGCCGCCGCGGCGGCGCCGGCGGGGCCGCGCCACCCCCTCCTCACCACCCCCAGCCCCACTCCGACGCCGACGACGAGCTCCACCGGGACCTGCTGCTCCCGGAGGAGCCGCCCTACCACGTGTGGCACATCCGGACGGCGGGGCTGGATGAGAGCACCATCGGGGCGATACCGGTGGCGGCGTACTGGAGGGGGGAGGGGCTGGTGGAGGGCACCGACTGCGCCGTGTGCCTGGGGGAGTTCTGGGAGGGGGAGATGCTGCGGTTGCTGCCCAAGTGCAGCCATGCCTTCCACACCCCCTGCATTGACACCTGGCTGCGCTCCCACCTCAACTGCCCCCTCTGCCGCGCCCCCATCCTCGCACCCCCGTCCCCGCCGCCGCCTCCCCCGGCCGCCGCCGATCTCCCTTCTTCCTCTTCCTCTGCGGTAGGCGATCTGCCGGGGAGCTCTTCTTTGGAGGAACCGGAGGTCTGGGCGCGGATCGACCTGGGAGACGGCGGATCGGACGACGGCGGAGGCCACCACGGTGGATCGGGTGGCCCCCCGGCGGGGTACGGGGAGGAAGGGCGAGCGGCGCTGTGGCCGGTGCGGCGGTCGGTGTCGATGGACCCCTCCGCGCTGGGCGGGTTGCTGCGCAGGATGGGGCTGGTGGGCGCCGCCAGTCAGGACGGCCAAGGGAGGAAGCCTACCTCGGAGGAGCACTCGTCCGGGGCCAAGGAGGCAGGGGAGGCCGCGGCGGGCGCCGCGGGGACTCCGGAGATGGGGAGGTCCGTGTCGATCGGCGGCGTTGGCGGCGGGGGGTTCTTCCTGTCGAGGCTTTCCGGGAGAGCCCGAGGCGGGATCCTCCCGATGTGAGGAGATCGGCGTCCGTCGGAGCAACCAAACAAGATCTGGAAGAGTTGATCTCGACAAATACTGGGAGCTGCTCTGTTCTTGTTCATATCAACTGTTCATAGAGTGGAGAGGTAACAAAACTTAATAAATGCATAAATAAATAAATATTGTAGCTTTCCTCTGTAAAAATATAGGAGAGGAGAGGAGATCTCTCGTTACACATTTGGACCGAAGTCCAGCAATAATGAGAGGGGGAGGGAGGGCAAACATTATAAAAAACTTTTCATATGATCCTCAAAATTGGCAAATATCTGAATCTTCTTCCTTCTCAATACTGTTCGACTTCGATCCAAACATATACTGAGATGATATCTTCTCAAAATTAAGATATAAGCTTTGTCTAATCAAGTTTTCCTCCTTTTTTGTTTTAAAGATCCATGCCATGTCTCTTGCCTGTTCTTGCTTAGGGCATTTTTTGAGGGGGCTTTTCTTGAGGTGTGTTTGGCTACAACATGTCCTATTTGGGATGCACTTTTTGTCTCCAAGTCTAGTATGAGAAATATTCGGTGGGAGTGGATTTAACTAATATTTGATCATCATATTGGTCATGTTTTTACTTATACTTTGTTTTTTTAATATAGGAAATCCTAATTTAGATTTTTTTGGTTGAAAGCCAAAATACTTGATAGATGGCATCTAACGTCTTTCCCTCAAAATAAGTATGCTAATAGAGCGTTTAGCAAGCTTTGGACTTAAAAAAGGTTCAAGCTCATTTATTTTGTGGGAAGTACATTATGCCTTAGTGGTCATTCATATGATCATATGATCTGTTGGCTTCCAATTGAAAGCTTCAAATTAAAGTTGTCTAGATTGGGTAGGAATGGAGTTGTGGAGAAAGAAATGGCTAATGTGTCTGTCTAAATTAGTTATATCCACTCTTATCCATTATTTTTCATATTAGAAATGGAAGCCAAAAGCGACTTCCAGATAAAAGTTTCACCAAATATGTTCCAGCTCAAAGTGCTCTCTCTCAATTGAAAGTTGTACCAGCCTTTTGGGCTTCCAAACCTGGGTTCTTTCATATGACTTTGGATTTTATTTGTGATGCCTCTGTTTAGAACAAATTGTGCTCCTATCTGCTTCTATGCAAGATCAACTGTTGCTGTTAAGAATCAATTTTTTCTCCAAAAGAAAAGCCTGGGCTGGGCATCTCATTTTCATGTGCATTTTGTTCTATCGCAATGTCTCCGTATGCCCATTAGCTTTTCAGTCCTTAATTTGAGGTGCTAAGATCAGAGCTGGACATCTGGATCTCATGTGGTTGGAGTGCTATGTCCTTGTTCCATTCTGGCAACAAAGTTGGCTCCTCCTTAAGTGTCCATTTAGATTTCTTTGGAATGAAGCAAGTGTATGCTTAAGTTTTCCTGATCCTCTACTATGGTGTTGTTTGGTTTGATACTTTGATGTAAGCACTGTGAAATCAACACTGCATTTCTGTGAGACAGGACGCAGTGTTTCATGGCATGGTACAGTGTTTTATGTCAAATCAAACAACCTTATTTGACAAGTTCTCTTAGGTATACTTTGTTTGGAGAATTGTTTATATTAGAATAGGACTTCGGAGATTTCTTATATCAGAATAAGAGTAATTTTGATTGGGTTTAGGTTGTTCGTATTCCACTCAGAATAAGGGAAAGTATACTGCGACATTCCAGGTGATTTGGTAGGAATGAATAGAATAAGGGGTAGAAATACCCATGTTGCCCTTACAATTCCAGGCATACCTTATTCTCAGTTAGGATCATTTTCAAATTAGTTATTATTAATGTGTTTTGAATATGGGGTTCTTGAATTTTTATTATTATTGTTGAAATTAACAAACTAAATTAACCCACACATTAACACTATGAAAATAAATAAATAACTTTTGAGAGCAAAATATTATCTCTTTTTATTAATAAGTTTAAAAATTGAATTCAAAATTTTATTTATTTTGATTTTATGATAATGCATTTCAATTTAAGCATACAAAGTTTCATTTCGATCGAGACTAAACTTATCTTTTTATCTGCATAAAAAAGTACCGTCGTCAATTAAAAGTGCTTAAATAAATATTACGAGACTATTTTGACCATAAATTAACTAATTTCATTGGATTCAATTTTTTTATAATTCTAATTACACAATCACGCTCTCATTAAAAATTTACTTTGACTGTTAAGAACGTAAACACTTTTGATTGAATAACAATACGATTTAAAATGTACAAAGAAAAAGAAATATAGACAAGCTTAGTTACATAAAAATATACCATCTTCATAATTATTGTTACACAATGACGCTTTCACTTTCAATTGGTATGCATACGTCCCATGTTGCAATATTACGACTTTGCATAGGGCATAAAACTAATTAAATACTATCTTGCCGTTATAAATTAATTTTTACGAAAAAAATGTAACACTCTCACTCTTTATTTGGAGTTTACATGAATTCCTTGTGAACGTACTCATTAAAAATTAAAACATGTTGTAATCGTACAATCAATTAGTCACAAAATACAAAAAGTGAAATCACCCTCCATAACACGCACATGCACTTAACAAGCTGTAATTAGAAATGATTGACGTAGCAACGGTTAAGTACAATTCTACTTTACAATGTGCATCAGTAGCTAAAAAAATTATTACAAATGCATCATTCTTTCCCTTCCTTTTTGAGCCAAACCCACAAGCAACGCGGTTGTTGGACGTAAAGATGCATTTCACCTTTGTTATCACATTCTACGTACCAAAAAATTAATACATTGTAGTAATATATATGGAAATAAACTAAAAAACTATAACATTTAACTTACAATACATATCGGTGTTATAAACTCACCATCGGTCAATTACAGTTTGTTCTAACTTTGTCAATTATTAATTGTTTTAAGGCTCATAAAGATTTATGTAATATAGAAAAGATTATTGTCCAGTGGAATTGTTCTATGTAGTAGAATCATCTAATCAATAGACTCATTTTAATTTTTTCATCATTGTCCATAATCACTAAATTACAAGAATGTAGTTCTGCCCTCCTGCTATCTAAAAAGTATACAGAAATGTGGTTGCAGTGATGCCATCCGACCACAGAGCGTACCAATTGATAGGGCTGTAAATTTGTACACTATTAACCGTTCTTAGCTTTTGGCATCATTCGCAGACTTAGAAATAGAAAGTTCATATTGATAAAATCTTTGTCCAATGAATTGTTCTAAACAGTAGAATCATCCAACCAATAAACTCATTTAATTCTTTAAGCATTGCCCTTAATTACCGAATTACAAGGGTGTAGTTCTACCCTTCTGCTATCCAAAATATGCATATTCATTACAAGAAATAAGTCAAAGAAACTGCTTAAAAAAAAGTTAAAAAGATGGACATTGCTCATAAAAATAAAGTAAATAAGTCTAACCGAAACAATTACATGTGTAAATGACGTATCCAACATAACACATAAGAAATATCAAGGAAAAAATAGATGAAATCAAATGTAGTCATCAACAAAGCAAAAGATACTAAACCTAAATCTCAGCAAGCTAAGAAACTAACATGAGGAATGTAACTCATCCCAGAGTGCGTCAGCAATGGAGTCCCTGATCGGCTCTCTTAGCGCAACCTCAGCTTTGCTGAGGGGGATGTCGATGGAAATGTCATCATCATCATCATTATCGTCACCAATTGCTTCTTTGCTGTTCTTGCAGTTGATGTAGTGATCATATCCCCAAGATCGACGTATGAGATTGTGAATGACAGCGCATGTAATGACCATCTTCCTCTGTGTCGCCCAAGAGTACATATTCGCCTCCATCAACGTCTAAAAACTATTCTTCAGGATGCCAAATGCTCTTTCGACCACATTCCTCAACTGAGCGTGACGATGGTTGTACTTCTCCTGTTTGTTGGCATATGTGCAATTTTATGCCTTACGAAATGATGTCAAGTGATATCTTTGGCCATGATATAAAGTCAAGAAACTATTTCAGTTTGCATACTCAGAACCTACAAGATAATATTTCTCACGAGGAACACTGAACCCTCCTTTGTCCAAAATTCATCTAAGCACCCACATGTCGGTAGCCAATCCTTTCCAACCAACTGAAATATATTGGAAGGTTAGTCGATCGACACAACACCCATGACATTTTAGCTAATGAAACTTTTATGGTTGTAGAATTGGCCATACTATACCTGTCGCACATTTGCCAAGACATGCGTGCCGTTGATGGCTCCAATGGCATGCTACAAGGGTGACACAAGGTTGTATGTAAAAACATTTATTAGTTAATGTTAGCACATACATCACGGCTAATAATGTTTTCAGTAGTAGAGTGGTCATCTTGAAGTATGGGTAGAACCTTTCCTTTCTCTAGATATGCGAGTGACAGTCACGAACCTGAGTACGTGTAGGCAGTTGAATAAAGTCATACTTCAAGTCAACTATCTCTTTTATGATGAGGTTGATGTAACGACTAATCTTTTGAGAAGAGTGTTGGAACCACTCGCGCATGGCTCCCCTTGCAATCTTATGGCCGGCAGCATATAAGAACAGATCAAACGAGCTCGGTCGCTGTCACATGGCGCGAGTCCTTCAAAATCCCGTAGCTCACGAGCAAGTCACATATTTCTAAGAACATTGAATGGTGCACTCAAAACATCTGGTAAGACCTTTCGTCATGCCCCTCTAATATTTCGTAGATCCAAGTGTGGCCAAATAGAGCAGAGTTATGCATAGGCCACCGTACCTGCGAAATGTATACCCATTCTCAAGGTGCTGTATAATTATGTCCTCAATCACATTTAACATTTCTTTGTCCTCTTGTAGGAACTCCATCATAAGATCAAGAAATTCTACGAATAACCAAACTCAGAGTTATATAAAATATGCTCATTCATTCAATATATACAAAAGAAAGTACTTAACATATGTACTGCAAACACAACTTAGAAACTTCTGATGGACATAACTAAGGCAATAACTAAGATCATGAGAAGGATGAGTAAACCACACATAAGAGCATTATTAGAACAAATGACTGCCAGTCAAAGGAGATAGTGTGTGTAGATGAGGAAGGTGTGCTTGCAACTACTTGGCCAGATGTGGATGGCAATGCATAATAGTGATGAACTTCTCTTCGCCTCTTTGCACGTTGTGGGACAACACCATACAATGCAGCCTTGACCTCCTCAATTGAGTGGAAGCCCTTGTAACGAGCCCTTAGGTATCTATTAACTTGGGTAAAGCATTCAGGCCAACTGAAATAGACTCCTGACTCACGATCAACCGATACCACATAACAATTATATCTCTCCATACCTACAAAGATGTCAAATGCATGTATTTACTTGGATGAGTACCCATAGGAATAAAGAGAATTCAATGCTAAAAGGGATATAACACATAATAGTTGAAAATGTGTCATAATAGGAGAGACTGAGAGGTAATATATAAGCCACAATTCCAAGGTCCAACCAAATACATAAAGTAGGAATACAAGGTCTAAGATAAGAATAGAAGCCAAATAACAAGAAGCTAGAAAGAGTACACAATCCCACACATTAGCTCACATAGTGGAGCATCCACATTATCGTCTCTTCATTGGCGAAGACCATAAATAATCTCCGATTTACTGGATCTTTGAAGAAATCCAAGGCCTTGATGAATAGGTCTAGATGTATGCCAAGAACCTGCCGCAAAGCGTCCACGCATTCCTTTATTGAAGGAATATGTTGCTGCTCATGGCCTATGGTTTCTAACTGGTTCCCCACAATAAAGGGAGGCATCATAGATGCATGTTCCCTATGCAACTCTTTGACAAGGTCAGTCCACTCGGGAGCACAGTGAATAAAATTACTGATGACAGAGGTGTCCTCAATTGCCTTCTCCTTTGACCTCTTGGATGAGGACCCACACTTCTTGTGTAGGGAGTTCACTTTACTATTAAAAGTCATGGTTTGAGTTTGGGGTGGAGGAAAGGAAGACAAATTCTGGGCAGGGCCACCCATAAGAAACTCATCATTCCATTATGGACCCTGGAGTATGGCAAGAAACTCCATGGAGACTGAAATTAGGGACAGACTAGTAGCCAATCTCCATGCATCAAACAACAGACTAGCAGGCAATGTTCAGGGAGCATCAAATAAAATCCCAAATTTAATTTCCAACAAGAGAAAAAAATGGCAAGGGTTCAGGAAATCCAACAAGGGTAGGGCTATAGTGCCGAGGCTTGTGTTGGAGGAGAAGAGGACGTTGGAGAAGAAGGTTGGTGACAACCAGTTCCACCATGGCCGGATAAGGATGCGAAGCAGACCGGCGGATCCCCAACGTCTCCCTCTTCCATCGTCAGGTGGGATGGGGAGGGCGCCACGTTCTTATCAAAGAAGCACGGGATAGGGAGGGTCAGTTGACGCTGTAGAAAGGGAGGAGCTCTCGTGATGCGTCTAGGAAAGTAGGAGAGGACATGAGCTCAAGGAGGCCCCTCCCCTTTTGACCACCTACAAGAAGGGCCTTGGCAGTTGTTTGGACGGAGGGCATAACGGCGATGACGGACCTCGCGAGGAGGATGTAACGGTGTCGGCCCCTGTAAAGAAGGGGGGTTGATCACGGGCGACAATGGCAGAGCTCGCCAGGAGGGAGAAATGGCGCGGGCCGCTAAGAAGGGGAGTTGATCATAGGCAGCGATGGTAGAGCTTTGCGAGGAGGGCGTAACAGAAGGGAGATCGATCACGGGAGACAATGGCGAAACAAGCGAGGAGGGGGACACGACGTGGGCCACTGGAGAGGGGGATCGATCATGCGTAGGGATGGGGAAGCTCGCGAGGAAGAAAGTTCCTGCAAGGAGGCATGGGAATGGCGAATTCCACCGTAGAACTAGGGATTCCAGGGATGCAGTAAACCAGTTAAACTTGTAGAATAAGGGCAGAATAAGCTTAATTTTGGTTTGACAAGTGAAATGCATACAGAATAGCGTATTCGAAGAATAAGGAGGATAAATTATTCTATCTTAGACCTAAAAATTGTTTATTCTTCTTATTTCGTCAACGAACCCCACAAAATTATCAAATCGAAACACTCCTTATTCTAATATACGTTATTCCGTTAGTGGACTCCATGTAATAACTTATTCTACAAACAAAGCGGGACGTATGGAATGGTCCTATAGTGTTGAACAGGATATCCCCCAGCCAAACACGATTAGTGTAAGGATCGAGACTTTCGGATCCGGTTCTCGGATCAGACCCTGTTGTTCTAATCCTTGTGGGGGGGGCGGAAGTTCTGAGTTGAATCGCGTCAGGACCTGGAGACGCGTTTTAAACGGCGTCCACCTTGGCAGACGCGTTTCAGGTGCTGCCACGTGGGTGCCGCGGGGGTTGGCCTTGGGCCGCGTGGGTACGGCCCTGTCAGGTCGTCTGAACGGCGTCTGTATAGGACGACGCCTTTCAGACTGCGACTCTGGGTGTGTCAGAGTACGGCCCTGACAAGTTGTCTGAATGGCGTCTGTGTAAGACGACGCGTTTCAGAATCTTGTCAGAGCGGCCGTCACATCACCTGATTGGCGTCCGTGGATGTCGACGCGTTTTAGCCAGTTTCTGGTTAACCCCGTGAGCCCTCCTTCTTTCCCTCATTTTCTCCTACTCTTCTTCTCTCCTCCTCCTCCGGCGACCGGCGGCGACCACCTCCTCCTCCCTCTTTTCCTCCCACCATTTCGCCTCTCCCTCCACTCCATCCTCTACCTAACTCATACCACTACCACCTCCACTTCCACTGCGGCGTTCTACTCTCCGGACGGCGGCCGACGTCACGATGGAGCAAGGACGACCACGGCGGTATCGGCGGCGGCGTGGGGCGAGAAGGGTGGACGGCGTGAAGCTTGGAGGAGTTCGAGTGTCCGGTAGGGTGACGTTCCCCGTAGCGTTGTGTTTAAATCATGTTTTCCTCGATATGCATGTGGTAGATCTTCGGTTTTGGGGGTTAGAACGAGCATGTTTAGGTTCTCTATGGGGGTGTTTGCCTATGAATTGTCTTGCTCTTCGTTTCCCCTCCAGTTTGAATGATTTTTGGGGTTATTTGGGGTTGGAAAGGGAGCCCTCGGGTTAGGGCGTTCCTGGTTCCTGGGGCTAAAAGACGTCGTGCATGGACGACGCCTTTTTGAAGGGCGTCGGGCCATCACGACGCCTTTTAGACAGAAATCGACTGACAGGTAGACTGCCAGGTCGGGGATTCTGTAGCTAAATGGCGTCATGGGTAAACGACGCATTTTTGAATGGCGTCAGGCGTCCATGACGCGTTTTAACCACAGAAATCCCCTGAATAAAGCTCTTGGAATTTCCGGATTTTCGTGTTGAATGGCGTCTGGGGATGTCGACGCCTTTTAAAAGGCGACTACTGGTGTCGACGCCTTTTAAGGCCAGAATCTGAAGACTGATTTATATAAACCTGTACTTGGAGCTTGAATGGCGTCGACCTTGGTCGACGCGATTCAAGACAGAATCTCACTAATGCATGCCAGTAAAACGTGTTCATACTGCTAGATAGATGGTTAGCACATGTTTTAGTGCACTCAATAGAGATGGATTCCTCATGATCGGATGGTTCTATGTGTGTTATGCGATCGCGGGCTTTTCACGTGACCGGATCGCACTGTGTTGGGTTTTCAGTTACTGTGGACTTGGAGTGACATTGTAGCACTTTATCACCCTGTGCTGGTGGGGGCGTGAGCACAGCGCCGGTCGGGGCGTGGGCGGGGTGACGCCTAGTGAGAGAGGGTCACCTGGTGAACCCCGGGGTCAGCTAGTACCGGTGTCGGAGTGGTACATTCGGAGAGTCACTCATGCTGGGGGAAGGGGTAGTCACCTGAGCCAGTTGGGCCGGAGTAGCGAGCGTGCTATCCGAGGGGCTACTCCTTGGTCTCAGCGGGTCGAGGTTTTCCCCACCGTTGTTTGCACGGTCGGCGAGTTCTATCGAGATGACGGTTGTAGATTTTCTAACGGCTGGTTTAGAATGTGCATGATTATTATAACTGCGATTGCATGTATTCTCACGTAGAGAATTAGGAATTGTACCTGCCACTACACTTGTTACTTCACCGTTAGCTGTACTTTACACTTGTGGGTGTGTGCGTGGGCAGTGGGGATCGAAGGATCCCTACTGAGTCTTGTTCTTGAGACTTACCCCTGCGGTTTTCAGGTGAGGACTCCCAGCAGACTTAGAGCGGCGTGTGCGGCCGTGTGTTGTGCGTCTTCGGCAGTTGTTCCGGGGTATGCCCCGATGTAGTTGTTATTTATTTCTGGCCTGTATGTTTAATTATTTCCTTTCAGCTGGAGTATGTAATTATTTGCTGTAATCGAGTCGCATTGTAATAATTTTAATTTCCTGCACTTTCATTTCAATTCAATGCGATGTGAATGTTTAGCTTAGTTTACTATTTATTTCCCAGACTTACTAGATCCTGGTTTGGTCCCAAATTAATGATTCGGTACCCATTTAGTAATCGGATCCCCGATTATAGGGTGGCGGGTCGTTACACGGGTCGTTACAGTTGGTATCAGAGCATACGGTCTGGCAAATAAATAAATAACTAGGTTAAATGTTGTAAATTCGGCAAATAAATACATTATCCCGTACAGGCACGTCGGTAGCATAGGCTTTAGGATTCTAATTAGAACTTTTTGATTTTGTAATTGTAGGCGAGTATCAAACGGTAGTATGAGATAAATTCATATCCTATTAGCAAGAAAAAATGATGGGTTTTAGGTAAATTCATATCCTATTAGCAAGAAAAAGTGTTGGATTTATATAAAAGCAAAAGAAATTAAAACCAAAATGTTCATAGTAGATGAAGTTTCTCACCTATTGTACATTTGTGATGAAGAGTCAATGGGCTAATGAGAAAGCTTACTCTCCTCCTTTGTATTATATACATATATATATGAGTACAAGAGCCCAAAATAGGGAAAGAGGCTAGTAGGCCAATAAGCTGTACATACTAAATTTAGGCTTATAGTTGTATATACATTAACACCCCTCCTCACACTTACGGTGGATCATAGACCACGAGTTTACCAACAAATTCACGAAAATGCAGAGTAGTCGGTGGCTTCATGCATATAATAGATCAACAAGTTGTTCGACTGAAGAGACATGAGGGAGAGATAGATTGCTATAAAGATAGTGTTGACGAACAAAGTGACAATGAACTTCAATGTGCTTCGTCCGCTCATAGAAGACAGGGTTGTTCGCAATCTAAGGGGCACTATGATTATCACAATAGAGAGGAGTTGGAGTGCTAAGATCGACCCCAAATGCGCGAAGAAGATGTCGTAGCCAAATGACCTTTGTAGAAGTGTCAGCCATAGTATACTCTGCCTCACTACTGGAGCGAGAAACGATAAGTTGTTTCTTACTGTGCTAGGAGATAAGTGAGGAACCTAAGAAGATGTAGAATCTAGTGGTAGAACAATGATCTTTGGGGTCCCTAGCCCAGTTAGCATCAGTGTAGGCACGTAGCTCCAGAGAAGAAGTGGAAGACAAAAAAAAGGGAGCAACGAAGAGTGCCATACAGATATCGGAGTACGCACAGAAGAGCAACATAGTGAACAGAGGTAGGCGCACTGACAGACTAGCTTAGGACATGAACAACATCTGCGATGTCAGGGAGTGAAATAGTGAGATAAACTAGTTCGCCAACCAGCTAATGATAGCGTGTGGGATTGTCTAAAGGAACATAATCAGTCGGACGGAGCTTAACATGTAGTTCCATGGGAGTGTCCACCGAGCGAGTGTCAGAGAGAGAGAGGCCCGTGTAGGGTTCTCTGCGTTTCTCTAGATCGCAAACGCAACGAAAATTAAAATTAAAACAGCGATCCATTTCCCATTTTGAAAATACTAAAATCGGATTATCGAATAATCGGTTTTTACAGTGTGCGAATTTGAATCTGTAACTGATCGGTGTGACACCGCAAGCAGCACAAGCGCCCGGCCTCTAGCAGAGTGCACGCGATCTTCTTCGCGACGGATATCCTCACGTTCCTCGTTCTTCGCAGCCCACAAAGCCTCCGCCGTTCGCCGCAACGATCGCCGCATCGTGCGGACGATTTTCCATTGAACGGGAGTCGGAGAAGGGCAGAGCAGATCCGTGGATCCTGACTCGTCTGGGGCGCCAGAGAGAGAGAGGAAGAGAGGAGGGGGCGGCTAGGGTTAGCAGCAGCCTGGCCTGCTCAGCTTGTTCGCTACATTTTATATTAACCGCATGATTTTTCATAAAAACCCCCGGTTTATATAAAACTCACTTATTTATCTATCGCCTTGAGAATCATTTGCGTGTGACCCTCTAGGCCCAATAACCAGTCCGGTTAATGGCCCAATAAGCCCAGTGACTCCTTACTGGCCTGATTAATCAATTAATAACTCAGATTAATTAATTAATCAATTGAATCAATGTCGCACATCGAATTCGATCGGGCCTCCAATCACGTTGGGTGCCAAGCAACACCGCGTGAACCCGGAAGGTATCGGGGTTAAGTAACCCACTTTTTGAACCTTTCTGCCGACAGTTACCGCGTGGATATAGTCCTATTCGTACAATGCTCTCGAGTCAACTCAAGGTATGGTGTACTGTCAAACCCTAACAGGTCGACTTACTTGGATCGGATGCTGCCGTATAATATCGGAAATTTTTTTTCCCGATATTATCGTCTGTCCTGCCTAGAGACTTATGCACATACTTCCTAGAGCATTCTCTCTTTAAATACCGAGAGCGAATGATTCCTTATTGACACTCAATTCCCTTTGACGGTATTCTGTTGTACCCGATCCTTGGCTGTTTAGAATCCCGTGGTTAGAGATTCATAAACTAAGGTCAAAGCACATAAGTCCACCGACAAGGTGTCCTTGGTGTCTCAGATTCGAGAACCATCCACACAACTGCAACAATAGAATCAAGTTGGTTGACAGTGAGGTACAATATCATCCAGCGATTCAGTCGGATCAGTTCAGTGAACTTATTTTCTAATGAGCACCTACAGATTCGCCTTAGTGTCTCCACACAAGTGAATATGAGATCAATTACCCTCATCTTATGAGCGGGAGTAATCTATACTAGTCTAACCGGATATCCGATGTCCTTCTCGGATATCTTCCGACTAGGAACTATTAAGAATATGTGTATTTAAGTGATCAGTCTCACTAGTATGATCTCATCACAATTTGATCACTATCGCACATATTCATGGACTTCATTATGAAACGATAATAATACGAATTTACACATAATGAATAATGCCATCATATTAATAAATGAGTGAGATTACAAAGTCATATTTGCTTGTAGGCCACCTAAGACTAACAACCCGCTGAAGAATATCTACAATATACTTCTGCTGCGACAACAAGTATCCCTGAGAGTAGGTAACCTTAATGCCAAGGAAGTAATGAAGGAATCCCAGATCCTTCATATCAAATTGTTGTTGAAGATGGACCTTGAGGGAGGCAATGGTAGCCGAGTCATCGCCAGTAATGACCATGTCATTTATATAGAGGAGGAGGATGGTATGACCATAAGAAAGAATAGAGAATAAAGAGTGCATAGTCCTCGACGTTCTCTTGAAAACCTACTTCAAGAACGACACGTTGAAAATGCTCAAACCATGCACGGGCTGCCTACTTGAGTCCATAAATGGCTTTACGGAGACGACATGCATGTTTGGGTAGAGTAGGAAGAATAGGAGGCGGCTACATGTAAACCTCTTATGTGAGATCTGTTGGTTTTTCTCGGTTTCTCCGGATCGCTCACGCAGCGGAAAAATAAAAATATTTACAGCGATCCGTTCCCGTTTCGGAATCTAAAATACGATAACCGGATTATCGAAGTTCTCACCGTGTGCGGATTCGAATCCGCAGCCGTTCGGTTCCGTCGGTGTGACACCGCAAGCCGCGCAAGCGCCCGACCTCTAGCGAAGTCCACGCGATCCTCCCCGCGACGGATATCCTCGAGTTCGTCGTTCTTCGTAGCCCGCGAAGCCTCCGCTGGTCGCCGCAATGATCGCCGCAGTGCGCGGACGATTTCTCGTCGAACGGGATTCGGAGAAGCGGCGGAGCAGATCTGGATTTGCCTGGACTCCAGAGGAAGACAGAAACTGAGGAGGGGCGGCTAGGGTTAGCAGCAGCTTGGCCTGCTCAGCCCGTTCGCTATGTTTTATACTAACCGCGCGGTTTTTCACAAAAACCCCCGGTTTATATAAAACCCACTTATTTATCCATCGCCTTGAGAATCATTTGCGTGTGACCCTCTAGGCCCAAGTACCAGTCCAGTTAATGGCCCAGTAAGCCCAGTGACTCCTCACTGGCTTTATTAATTAATTAATAACCCTTTATTAATCAATTAATCAATCGAATTGATGTCGCAGATCGAATTCGACCGGGCCTCCGATCACGTTGGGTGCCAAGCAACACCGCGTGAACCCGGAAGGTATTTGGGGTTAAGTAACCCACTCTTGGAACCTTTCCGTCGACAGTTACCCCGTGTATATAATCCTTCATTCGTACAATGCTCTCGAGTCAACTCAGGGTATGGCGAGTTGTCAAACCCTAACCGGTCGACTCACTTGGATTGGATGCCGCTGATGAATATCGGAAAACTCCTTTCCCGATATTATCGTCCGCCCTGGCCAGGAACTTCTGCGCATCCTTCCTAGAGAATTCTCTCTCTAAGTACCGAGAGCGAATGATTCCTTATTAACACAATTCCCTTCGACGGTATTCCGCTGCACCCAATCCTTGGCGTATTAGAATCCCATGGCTAGAGATTCGTAGACCAAGGTCAAAGTACAGAAGTCCACCGCCAAGGTGTCCTTGGTGTCTCAGGTCCGAGGACCATCCACGCAACTGCGACAATAGAATCAAGCTGGTTGACAGTGAGGTACAATACCATCCAGCGATTCAGTCGGATCAGTTCAGTGAACTCATTCTCCAATGAGCACCTACAGATTCGCCTTAGTGTCTCCACACAAATGACTTATGAGACCAGTCATCCTCATCGTATGAGCAGGAGTAATCTGTACTAGTCTAACCGGATATCCGATGTCCTTCTCGGATATCCTCCGACTAGGAACGATTAAGAATATGTGTGTTTAAGTGATCAGTCTCAGTAGTATGATCTCATCATAATCTGATCACCATAGCACATATTCACGGACTTCATTATGAAACGATAATTAACGCGATTTACACATAATGAATATTATGCCATTTTATGAATAATGAACGAGATTTACATTGTTAGATTGGCTTGTAGACCACCTAAACTAACAAGATCCCCATAAAGAAGAGCATTTTTCACGTCAAGCTGATAGAGGGGCCCAACTGCAAGCATGGTGCGAACAATGATCATCTTTGCCACAGGGGCAAAAGTCTCCTCATAGTCAATGTCGTACTTCTGAGTGAAGCCATGGGCCATAAGCCGCACCTTGTGACGCTCAATCGAGTCATCAACCTTAGTCTTGATCTTGTTTATCCACTTATAACTGACAGGGAAGACGCCAGAGGGAAGTGCCACAAGGTCCCAAGTGTGTCTCTGCTAAAAGGCTTGAAGCTCCTCCTGCATAGTCTGATGTCATTCTGGTAGCTGAACTGCCTGTTTGTAATTCTGGGGTTCCTAATGAGTGTGAATGGCTGTAAGAAAAGCATAAAATCGGGGATAGTAGAAGTCAGTCGCATCATAACCAAGCCTATCAAGAGGGCGATGGTCACGTTGAGGATATCATCGAGGAGGATCCATGGGCGGTAGAGCAAGATCAGGAGTAGGAGTGAGAGGAGTTGGAACTGCAAGAGCATTATCAATCAAAGTCCTAAGAACATCACCCAAACTCAGGATACGTCGATGGTAGACCTAGGTAATAGGTGGGTAAGGAACAAGAGCTGGTGATAAAGAAGGAGATGGGACCTTCGAGGTCAAAGAGGCCACAAATTAGGGGGAGAAGGGTAATCGACAGAGGGAAGAAGACCTGGGAGACCAGGGGTAACAAAGGAAGGTGGTCCAGAGTGATGAAGAAAGGAGATATCCTGATTGGTGGAAGAAAACTAGGGAACATCTTCAAGAAATGTGACATGA
Source organism: Zantedeschia hybrid cultivar (assembly GCA_030544215.1). Classification (NCBI taxonomy): domain Eukaryota; kingdom Viridiplantae; phylum Streptophyta; class Magnoliopsida; order Alismatales; family Araceae; genus Zantedeschia; species Zantedeschia hybrid cultivar. The sequence continues at coordinate 10,176,490 of JARZZO010000001.1, read as the reverse complement.
CGAGAGATGCAAAGACAGCGAGTAACCGGATTATAACATCAATAACAAAGTTGCACTATGATATAGCCTAGAAGAACACACTTAGTAGCGCGAGGTGATAATTTTGTGCATTCATGAGAAGGCAGCAACACACAGCATGTACACCCAATAGTGTGAAGAGGCTAGTAGTTGGGAGGAGAAGAATGGAGGCACTCATAAGGGGTGCAACCAGATAAGACAGATGAAGGAGTGATATTGATGAGATGGACATACGTAAGAATGGCCTTGGCCCAAAATACTCGAGGAACAAAGGTAGAGAAGAGAAGGGCCCGAGTAATATCAAGAATGTGGCGATGTTTACGTTCAGCAATCCCGTTTTGCTAAAGTGTATATGGACACGAGAGCTGATGCAACGTACCATGAGAGGCCAGAAGACTACGAAAGTTTGAGGAAAGATACTCATGAGCACCATCTGTATGAAGGACTTTGATATGGCAATAAAAATGTGTGTAAACCATCTCAGAAAATGTGCGATAAATAGAGAAAAGATCTGATTGCTTTTGCATCAGATATACCCAAGTAAAACGAGTGCAATCTTCAATAAAACTGACATAGTATAAGAAATCTACCATAAATGGAAGAGGGGAAAGACTCCAAACATCAGAATGTACTAAGTCAAATGGATTTGCTGAAATAGACTCTCGAGAAGAAAAAGGGAGGGTTGTGTATTTGGCTAACTTGCAACCTTCATAATGAGAAAAATGAAAAGATAAACGAGACCTTAAGACTCCAGACTAGAATAAAGAGCGAAGGCGAGCTTCAGATGGATGACCCAAATGGCGATGCCACAAGTCAGCGGTAGAAGAAAGGTACTCATGGACAGCGGATGCAGCGAGAGCAATCGAAGGAAGATGCAGCTTGTCCAAACAGTATAATCCTCTCTGTCTATGACTTGTCTCAATCCTCTGGCCGGTACGTAGATCTTGCAGAACACAAGAAGGGGTAGTGAATGAGATTTTGTAACCTACATCAGCAAGTTGACTAATGGAAATCAAGTTCATAGAAAGTTTGGGAAATGAAGCATGGAGGAAAGGGTGAGACGGCCGGAAGAATCAGAACTGGGAGTGATGGAACCACACTAAGAGACAGGAAGATGAGTGCCATCAGCAGTGTGGATTTAAGGTGTGGAGGAATATGAGAACATTTTTTAAGAATATAGCCATTGGAGGTCATGTGGTGGGAAGCCCCAGAGTCTAGAATCTAAGTAGAAGCATTATCAGTGGCAGTAGACATAGCAAAAGGGTCAGAGAGAAAACCAGTGTTCTGAAGAAGTTGTTGAATCGGTTGTATTTGATCAACAAGCTACATCATATCAAGAGAACCACCAGAAGAATTTGATGCGGATGAGGCTGTAGATGTCAGGGCAGGAGAGGGCGCCTTCACCACAATAGTAGTGAGATGAGGCTGACACTGACGACGTCGCATTTTCTGACATTGATCAATAGTGTGGCTACGAGAGTGACAATACTTGCAATAAAGATTCACCGGTGAGCCACCAAAGTCCCCAAAGTGTGACAAAGAATCCATAGCACGTGGGTTCGTCGAGATGTCCAATAGAGGAGGAAATCTATAGGACTTCGAAGAACAGGAGTGCAGCGCTGCCGCAAGAACAGTCTTAGACAGAATGCCAAGAGTGTCTCCTTTGCAGTAAGCTTAGTAAGAGCATCATCCAGACTCGCAGTGGACCGATGAAGAAGTTGACTACGGAGTGCCTCAAACTCAGGACATAGACGCATCAAAAAGTGGTGTAGATATTTTCGATCCCTCTGAAGGCTGCAAGAGCATGTGAAAACATGACTAAAGATGTTTATAGCATCTAACTATGACCAGACACATCGAAGTTAGGTGAAGAACTCCTAGATCGAGAACTCGCCTTGACGAAGGCTGTCAAGTTCACTGTGAAGCTGATACTCTCGAGCACCATTATAGTGAATGTAGCGTTTAGCAAGACAAGTCTATTGCGCCAGAGACGTAGTAAACTCCAGAAGATCTAGACGGATTCGAAAAATATAACCCATAACTGCTTAGTCATTGTCTTTCCAAATTTGAAGAGAGGAAACTAAACCAATACATTTGTCTGCAGAGGTATTGGTCTTCGTCATAAGAGGAAGAAGGGTGCTGCCATCAACATATTCCCATAACTTAGCAGCACGAAGATTTGAGCAAATTGTGGCAGCCCATACAACATAGTTGCTTGCATCCTTAAGCTGAAGATCCATCTTGGGAATATCAGAGACTGCAATTGCAATCGAACCCATGATGTATAACAGATATGACAAAGGTAACAACTAGGTTATGGAATGAGTGGTGATCGAAACACAGAAAGATCCCTCCCTTGCGCGGGAAGTTGGCTGGAAGAAGCAGAGTGCAATGCGGAATCAAGAAGGAAGCAGTAGGAAGGAAGAACTAACGTGTGTGTATGTGTGTGTGTGTGTGTGGGGGGGGGGGGGGGGGGGGTAGACAGGGCAGGACGTCAAAGCCCCCCCATGCACCAGCGAGCAGAATGGGCAACTCACAGAGGGCATCGAGCGTGCACGCACGGCGTCGAGGGCGTCTCCCGCAACAGGAGAGAGGGGGGGAAAATCCTAAGATTGTGGATCTTATACCATGTGACGAAGAGTCAATGGACGAATGAGAGAACTTACTCTCCTCCTTGAAAAATTAGTTGTGCCATGCTCGATTCCATTATTTTCTGTGTCATTTATATCATTCAGAGCCTCTACCGAGTATGGGCCTCTTGAGCTTGACCTTTTACCTCCGGTTAGGCCTTCACCTTCAACGTAGAGAACTTTGGAATGAGAGCGGATTCAACCAATGTAGTATTAATACACCTGTGAATCCTAGTCTCGCAGCCCCATTTTCTGTCATTTAGGAAGGCCGAGCTCTAGACTATCAAGACAAATTATCGGATAAGTTTGATTCTATGGTCTAATATTTCTTCATCACCATATCTGAGCCGAATGTTATGGAAGTCTTATTGTTTCTGATTGAAGTGATGCCAAATATGTGCATAGATCTATGTGCAGCTTTCGCATTTTAAAGTCTTCTTCTTTGTTAACAAATGGCAAAATTTTTTTCCTAATTCTTATGTTTGGGCTGTGTACAAACGTTCGTGGGTGGTGCCTTGTGGGCTTTCAAAGGGATACTTCTGCAGTGTAATGGTGGGATTTTTTTCCTTTTCTCACCTACTATGTTGCATATTTTAAGGAGGAGATTCGAGTGAACGAAGTGTGTCGTTTCAAGTTACTATTGTATAGTCCTTGTAGGAGATAAAGATATGGAGAAGTTCTCTAAGCGGAAATTTGGCACAAAGCCACCGTAGCACAGAATCCATCTAGCACGAGTAATACTTGAGGGCATTGCATTTTGTTTTAATTTTTTTTAAGTCAGAGTCTACATATGTCACATGTTGGTGTAAGTTAATCTGCGATCTGAGAACTCAAAAAATACTTAAAAATAAAAAAATGAGCCCCAGTGAACAGTAAAATATCTTTAATGAGTTGTCTAAATTGAACTCCAATAAACAGTAAAAGATATTCCTTATGGATCAAATCTAATAATAGTTTAAGATTTTTTTTAGAATTGTTTAAATCATCCGAGGATCCAATCAGAGGTAGACCTATGAAGGTAGATGGGGCATGTGGATTCCAACGTAAAATTTAAACTTTATTATTTCTCTTGCTGCAAAAGTTCTGCAGTACAATTGTGAGAGACATTGCAGCAAATATTACTCATCAAACACTTTATTAATATTTTTCTTGTTTTGTTCAAAGGTAGTAGTCATATATATTTCATTCCAAAAAAGCGAATACATAACAGTGACAGCCACAACCTTCCTACCATACCCCACTATAACCAAGTACATTCTCCATTAAAACAGGCAAAGAAACATACAATAATGACAAACATGCACTGTAGAAATTGTTTCTAGCCTTGGCTAGCAGATGTTCCTGATCAACATTACTTTTTTGATGATAGAGAACTATTTGAAGAACTAAGGTTCTTATCGTCTTCTGGTTTACTCATAATTTACTGTACCGAATCGACTCAAACGACTTATATCGTATCAGGATGAACCCAAGTCAGTACAACTCGACCGACTTTGTACGATTTGGCCATGTGACTCGTACGAGTCAGCATGAGTTGACCCGACTTGTATCAGATCATAAAAAATCCAAATCAGTCTGATTCTTCGAATCGACGAATCTTGAGTTTACCATAAGTTTAAATTTTTTTTCGTTTTCTCTCCACTTTTTCTTGGTACGGTTGGAGTTGGGTGGGTGGGGCTGTTGGTGGTTGGTCGCGCTGGAGACCGTCGATAGATACAAACGTTATTGATTTGTTAATTCTAACGACTGTTTACCACGTTCTTGTCATCCATGCTTTCCTTGGCTTAAAAAAATCTTGTAGGATAGTCTACATGGTTCGAAAAACATCCTCTAAGGTGATTCTAATCAATGAAATCATTGACAAGGAGAGCATAACCAAATGACTGATCAGCACCCCCATTTTCTCACAAATAAATTTTTAAAAAAAAGAGAGAAATAGATAGACACAAGTAAAGTCTCTTTCTAGATTTGTATGAAAAGCAAGTTGATGCTGCTTCTCGAGAAAAAGAAGTAAATTTTGGGTGGAACATATCTTCTTTACTTAGGGTGTTAATGGGCTGGACTCATGTGGGGTTTAGTGAAGTCCAAGTCTAAATCCGTCAAGAAAAGTGAGATTCAAATTTGGCCCAAGTTCAAAATAACTCGGATTTTGGACTCGGACTTCGGACTTAAATATATAATTTTTTTAAAATATAAATATAAGAAGAATTAATTCTTTTATTTAAACATATATAATCTATCATATTAACAAGAATTAGTGTCTATACGTATAACCCTTTATCCATTAAAAAATGAGATTTTCAAGATCATCATATTCAATAATATAGATAAAAAATTAAATTAATTATTCAAATTTTTGGTCTTTTATATTTAGCACAAATATGCATCTTTTATAAAACCAAAACTTACCATTGCACTTTGATCAAATATTGATTAACTCACACTAAAATATTACAATGATTTATCATGCATATGATTATTTTGAAGGTGTCATAGAGTTGTGATCTTTTATAAAAATAAAACTTTTCATAATACTTTGATCAAATATTGATTAGTTCACACTAGAATATTATAATGATTAATAGGACATATGACGATTGAATGTGCCATAAAGATGTAAACTATATAAGATAATTGTCACATGTCGAGTATACTTAGTAAGTACATGTAAAGAGAATTTTCTTGAATTTAAGATAATTGAAGTATTCGTCCAGAATGTCTATACTTGACATAAATTAATTTGTATGATATATGTGTGCACATAAATAATCTTATGAATGTGAACATGTATATATCATACAAAACTTATTACCATTCCTCATATTTAATATTTGTCGAGTTTTTTAGGCTTTCGGACTGGAACTTGACAAAGTCCAAGTCTAACCTATTTTAAGGATCAGGCTTAAAATCAAAGTCCAACCAACCCAAAAATGAGATGGACTCAATTTTAATACTCAAACCCACTTAAGTAGGATCAGGCGCTTTCGGACTTTCTAGACCCATTGACAGCCCTATCCTTACCCTACTCTCTCATGCATACATATTTATTGTTCAATCATCTCTCTACTCTGCCCAAAGACAAATGGACTTTCTAGTAAAATTGAAACCCCCAAATCTGCCGTGTCTTGAAGTTGCCCAAATGAGATTTTGATTTTCATCATGAAAATTTTGTGCTGTCTATGAATCTTGTCCGAATATTAATTTTGAAGAAATCCATCTTTTCTCCAGAGTCTAAAAAATCTCTGCAAGAATCATTTCCAAATGAGAAATAGACGCGTTGGCTTATGTGAGTGGGTTTCGAGAAAAAAGAGAGACGCGCACATAAAAGAGCGAGAGAGATTCTCTCTGCAATATCTGCGTTGAGATAATTTTTCATGCTATTTAAAAAAAAAGTTAAGTTTCATAAATCTTTAGAGAAAGAAGGCGGTTAAAAATTCTGGCAAATAATAACATTAAAATTTGTCCCTTCTACAAAATTTCGGAGGTATTAGGGTGAAATAGTTCTTCAGTTATCAATAATTTAGTAGTCTGCAATCCAATGAAACACTCAAATCCATAACATGTTATGTGCAAAACACATGGTAATGATAAAGCATAGAACTTACCCGAATAATTCATAAAAGGCTGTAAGTTAAATGGGGTATGAGTGAAATATTGAATGTATCACTACGATGTAACATTTATACAAATTTATATTACTCTTTGGTGATGCCAAGTGATTTTTGTATTACCTTTTGTGTGGCCTGTAGAATGACACTAGTATGATATGTATGTCACACCGATTTGACATGAATAATGCTTATGTTGCCTTGATGTGAATTCAGATTTTTACTAAAAACACCAATTTGACCCATTAAGTCCCTTCTTATATAGTCCCCGTATGTTATGATGACAAATATTGAATATAAAATAATTAATTTCCATTTAGATAGTTAATCAAATATATCAATCAATTACCCAATACAAATTCTCTGCATTAATCAATCTCAATTTCATTATTCTAGGACTTAAACGCTTTTCAGGAGTTTATTGGGTTTAGACCTCAGTGAGTCGAATAACTTGTCAAAAGTAATCGATTAACTTGGATGGAGCACCAAATTGAGCCTTAATGCCTTTATCAATTAACTCTCTAGAATGTTGATTAAGTTGTTCCTACTTAGTCGATTAACATGGCGAAATAGGCTTACTTAATTTATATCTTTATCGATCGACTATAGCAGCTATTGATTAACTTATTCGATTATAAGAGCCTTTTCTATAGATTAACTTGCGTTGCTATTGATTATATGAGATCTGATTAATCGATTAACTCGCTTCATTTAATTGATTAACTGGCATGCTACTGATTAACTTGAGCCCTTTTTTATCGATCAACTAAGTTTGCTTTTTTTTTTGAAGCTTAAAATGAGTGAATTGATTAAAGCATAGAACCGGGATAACAACAGTTGTCTACTGCTAAAGCAGAGGTGAGGACATCAGGAAACGGTGGGAAGACCCATAGGTTTTCCTGCAAGGTGGAGCAAGCTAACTTGGCTAAGCAATGAGCAGCACCATTACAAATTCTAAGAATGAAGCTAAGGTTTAAGGAGAAGCGATCTATGATCTCTTGACAATTGTGGATGATAGTTTGCGATCTCCAGGGAGGATCCTTGATTCTGAGAACGGCGTTGATAATGTTGAGGGCATCGCCTTCCACAAGAGCTTTTGCATGAGAGCTGGCAGCAAGCTTCAAGGCTTCGAACAGGGCGAGAGCTTCAACCACACCAGGATCGGAGGAATGCACAGGTTTGGAAATGCAGTGAGTAGGCTTACCTAGGTGATCTCTTATAACAATCCCAATGGCGCCACCTTGACTCGACGTAGCCCCATCAAAGTTAATCTTTAAGAAATTAGCCTAAGGAGGAAGCCATTTAGAAACCTTGGTGGGTTGTTTGGGGGCAGAATTGGGAGCTGGTGATTGATAGGAAAACCAGAAGGCAGCATCGGTGGTGGCAGCTAAACTTGTTGAGAGAGGATTAGGCTTCTTGCCTTCAAAGACCATGCAACATCTAGTCTTTCAGATTTGCCATAGAATTGAGAAGCACATGGAGAAGAGATAGGTGTCTTTCCCATCTTTTGAGAGAGGAGGGGTGCCCCATAGCATAATTCTATCAGCAAGGCTAGCATTAGTTGAGTCTGAGTGATAATTGAGGGGGGAGGCCAGCCATACCCTGCGGGCAAAGTCGCAGTGAAAGAAGATGTGATCTACAGTTTCTAGTTCCGAATGGCACATTGGGCAAAGGTCATCGGCTGCGGGGATTCTCTTTGAGATAATGCTATTGATAGGGATAGCATTTTGGATGCATTTCCAGATAAAGTGGATGATCTTCTTGGGGACCACCTTCCCGATGTTGAGCCAAAAGTGTCCATCATGAGGAACCGATATGCAGATTTGATAGAGAAGATGCCATTAGCATTAAGAGGCCAGATGAGCCTATCTCCAGGACTGAAATGCATGGTAGGGAGTGTAATTGAGGACATGGCCTTAGCAGAATCAGTTGTGAAGACCTTATTGATAAGGTTCAAATTCCATTGGCGGTTAGATATCAACTGAAACACCCAGGTTGGGGGGGGATGTAGATAGTCATCTTTGATTTTTGGTGGACCTAGGTGATCAGGAATCCATTTGTCCTGCCAGATATTTATGGTAAGGCCATCTTGGATAATGTGGAAGTAAACTTGAGAGGGAACCTTCCTGACTTGTAGCATAGCCTTCCAAGAGAAAGAACCAGAGCCAGATTCGAGAACATCCCAGTAGGAATATTTTGTCAGGTATTTTGCTCGGATGAGGGAAACCCACAGAGAATCTTGACTATGCAGGAATTTCCAGACTATTTTGAGCACAGAGGCTTTGTTGAAAGTTTGTAGATCTCTGATCCCAAGACCGCCCGATAGATTGTGTTGCTTCAAGGTTTGCTAGTTGCAGAGATGGAGCCTTTTGTGTTCCTTGGAGTCTCCCCAGAGAAAGGAGCATTGAATTCGATTAACTTCTGAATGGTAGTTTTGGGGAGGATTCCCATACCTATAACATGCACTGGAATGGAAGATAGGACTGAATTTATACGAGTGACTCTCCCGGCAAAGGACAATGAGTTTGCTTTCCATTTTGAGAGTTTGAGCTTCATTTTATCTTCCAGATAGGAGAATTGACTCAGTCTGGTTCTGATTGGCCAGAAGGGGACCCCAAGGTACATTTCTTTGTCTGACATGATGGAGATCCCAGTTGAATAGCTCAATTCTTGTTGGACAGCAGGAGGGGTGTTGGGGCTGAAGAATAAGCCAGATTTTGTTTTGTTTAGATGCTGACCAGACCAGCCATTATAAGTATCAAGGCAGGAGATGAGGCCGTTCAGATCTGCCAGATTTGCTTTGCCGAAGAGAACAATGTCGTCAGCAGACATAAGGTGAGTAATTGCAGGGGCTCGATAGTTTACCTTCAGACCAGCAATGGTGCCATCCTTGACTTTAGAATTTATTAATTGAGTGAGCATTTCAGCACATATAATGTAGACATAGGGGGATAGTGGGTAACCCTGCCTGATTCCTCTGCTGGGGGTAATGTGACCAGTGCACTCTCCATTGATGATGATAGAGTAGGTTGCAGTTGTGATGAAGAGTAGGATTAAGCTGATAGCCTGACCAGAGAAGCCAAACTTCTTCAGGGTATTCATAATAAAACTCCAGTCGAGCTTGTCATAAGCCTTTGAGATGTCCACTTTAAGAGCAAAGGACCCTTCTTTCCCTTTTTTGCTTTTCATGGAGTGAACTAATTCCTAGGTGACTAAAATGTTGTCCAAGATATGCCTGTGAGGAACGTAGGCAGATTGGTTTGGAGATATCAGCTTTGGGAGCAAGGACTTGAGGCGTTTGGCTAGGATTTTGGCAGATATCTTATAGATAACATTAGCCAAGCTGATAGGCCTATAGTCAGCAGGAGTAGTGGCAGGTTTCTTTTTGGGGATCAGAGCAATAAGAGTATGGTTCATTTTTGCTGGCATTTGATTGTCTCTGAAAATACCTAGGGTGCAGTTAATTTGCTTAACAAATTAACTAGTCAGCGATTGATTAACTCTTCAGCTATCTATTTTACGATCTCAGTGACTTAATCGATTAACTTGTCTCATTTAATTGATTAACTATACTTTCTACTAGCGATTAACTGAATGTTTCTAATCGATTAGCTGTGCTCTCTTACATTGATTATCTGGCACTCTCAGCCATCAATTACTTTCTATTTTGTTTCATGTAATAGATTATCTCTTCAGCCGCTCGATTAGTCTATACTTTTTAGTTCACTTAATCGATTGCAGCACTATTATTTGTGTTATATAATTAATTGAGCTAGCAATTAATTGTATCTTTGCTTATTGATTATGTTGCCTATTCTCTGTCACATAGTCGATTGCTCTTGTATCTATCTTACACTAAAGTGATTATATTGCCACATATGTATGAACTTTTGATCTTTATTAGTCCTACTCTGTTCAAATATTTGGCATGTATTATATCATGTTTATTGACTAGATGATATGTTTTTAGAGATTCTCTGCTACTCATCTACCTTGGTTGGAAATCATATGAAATTTCTATTTTGAGTTATGCAATAGGAAAAGTAATAGGATATGTAAGACTCAATTGGAAAAAGCTCGGAGACCAAGAATGGAAGCTTCTATGCACATCAAGACAAATCTCTAACTCCCTACCCTCTTTAGCAAGACTTAAGCAACTTGACATTTGACCCAAGAACTTAACATTAGGCACATGGAGTCAACATTAGATACACTGGTTCTCTTGTTGTCTAAATGGATAGTAGCTATGTTGAACTAATGATTGTTGTGTCTAACGGGGCAATTCAAATGAGGCTATACATAGGAGCCTGTGGCTGAAGAACTAGAACAAGTAGAAGAATTCTAGAACATGACCAAGCTCACATCTCTCTAGAATTTAAATCTCTAGTCTCACTTTCTCTGCACTCTAACTCACTCTAGTCAAGAGAGAAAAGAGAAGAAGCCCAAGAACTTAGCTTCACTAATAAGCACTGCACGTCCATCTTCTTCCTCATTTTCTCTTATGCTACTTCTAGAAGATCTTGGGGCCTTCTTCATCGACAATCAAGACTCTGCATCTTCTACCTCTTTTTTAGTTTTGATTTGGTTGTTGATTTACATTGGACACATTGTAGCCTACTTAGAGGTATTGTTGTGTGACATTGACAGATTTGATCTATTGTGCCACCTTCCTATGGTGAAGGGGAAGACCAGTTGCGATTGGGTGTTGGACTTGTAGTAGGTTAGAATCCTTGTATTGGACCTATAGGAGGTTGGAATCTTATGTGTTCCCTCTGTTGAAGAGGAAGACCAATTGCGGCTGGTGATTGGATTTGCTGGAGGTTGAAATCTTGTGTGTGGAGCTGAAGGAGGTCGGAATCCTGTGTAGCCAGTTGCGCTAGTGGAAATCCTAAGGGGTTCACTTGGAGACTAGACCAAACAAGTATAAATCTATTGTGCCATCTGCTTTGTGTGATTGCTCCTTGTTTTTCTCTTCATTCTACTCTTAATTGTTCATTTACTTATTGCAATTACTTCTGTAATTTTTATTTACCTATTCACCCCTTGGGTAACTATACCTCGAGCAACACATTTTAATGTCTAAAACACATATACCACAAGGTAGAGGTGAGAGGTCTTCCATGTCAAGCTCCTACATGGCACATGCATGCATATGGATCCCCACATCATAACAATGATGATACAAATGAGAAGATGATGGATCTATGGCCTAACTATGGGGGGGGGGGCATCGCCTTATGTTTGGACTTGCACTCCTTCATTATACAAGGGGGAACTCCTTCATCTTACAAGGGGTTTGTGAATGATGTTCATGTGGATGTGCTAATGCCCCTAAGCTTGCATATTGACCTCCCAATGGCATTATTCCACTGACACTGTACTGTGCCACCACGAAATCACCCTCCTCCTCTTGCTACTGTCAACATGCATCGATCGCCTCATCCTATTATTGCTTACCTCTCGATCATGCCCATACCATTGTCATCACATTGGGGACACTGGGGAAGAAGAAGAGGAAGGGAATGTAGATGTGAAGGGGACAAGGTTAGGTGGGTGAGAGAGAGAGAGAGAGAGAGAGATTGGGGTACGTGCACATCTTGAAGTTATTGTGCATAGCCACACATGAAATGAGAAAGGCATAACTTGAATGTGATATGAATATCCAATTTGCGTCATCTAAATGTGTCACAACTATAAGATGTTAGTTAAAAACATATCACTCCCATCGGACATGAAGTTTTCTCCACACAAATGCTCTTATAGTAAAATAGGCAAAACTTTGTGCATGGATGTTAGAACTATGGTTATGATCCCTCTCGGAATTTGACCTTTAGAGCTCCACAATGTTATTGTCATGTTTAGCCACAAATTCTTTTATTTTCCCCTAAAAGGAAATTCACCATATTATAATGGATCTCTAGAACTCATTAACATTCTAGCAAGTAGATCCATACACTTGAAAGCTACACATTCACCTTCATGCACTCCATTAAGTCACAAATCATTCACACTTGACAAATTTACTAGATATATAACATCCAAAATTTGGGCAATGTGATCATAAAAATTAATTATCGGGACAACAATCTCTTCCTTTGATGACAAATCTTTTTAATTTAGGGTCCATTAAGTTCCTTTAAATAGCTAAGACATTTCAAATTAACTTATCATTGCATCACAACAAGAACTCATTTATTAATACATTCGATCTTAGAAATGTATAATTCTCCATTTCAAAGAGCAAAACATTGACACTCATTTGCAACAATAAGAATAATTTTTGTTTAGAAAATGATAAGAATAAAAAAATTCTGACAGGAGGATAGAATACCTAACCTCTTCTCTTTTATTCGAAAGAAACTCCAAATAAAAATGACTAAATCATTCTGCCCTTTGATGTTATATTCGACTCCTCAAATATTCCATCTGCCAAATAATATCTTAATATGAATAATTAGATAAACTCCTATTCCACCCACTCTCTATTACTAAGTTCCCGTTTGGTAATTCGACCATTCCTATCAAAATACCGTTGACAACTAAACTATTCAGTGGTCGAATATTTCGTTAGAGGGTAGGATAATCAAGTGATTTTTATTCGGGACTCTCCCTGAATAAAAGAAAAGGAGTAAAATATCCCATCTCCTGTTAAAAAAAATTATTTATTCTCTCCGTCTTTTGTCAAACAAAAAGTTAGCAAATCAAAGAATAATCCATGTGTGAGAGGAAATTCTTGCCTAGATTTATTCTGCCAAACAGAGGCTAAGAAGGTAAACTAATCCATACACTTCAAGTAGAAATTAAGGGCACTGCACATCCGTTAAGATCTCCCTCCGAATGGGAGGGCGCATCTTCTCCATCTCGCGTGGGCTTTTCTCTCGCCATATTCCATGAATCCTGTCAACGTAGATTGCGTCTCTCTGTGTATAAACGTGTGAAACTTATCATCGGCAAAGTTCCTTTCCACAAGTTAACCTACCCTTCTTCTAACATGCACGAAAGCCTAGCGAAAGTGCTGTGTTTCAAACTTTCCTCCCTTTCAGATCTTCACAGGTCAAAAGAGAGAGAGAGAGAGAGAGTGGTCCACGCACGAGTCTTGCACCTGCCTTTGGCAACCATTTGCTCTTTATTTATGCATCAGATGCAACTCGGCAAGAAGCAACTCCCCGGAGGAAGAACTCCACCCTCGTGTTGTTTAAGATTACTAAGCCGACGTGCTCCACCGCCACGACGAATCAATCCCATGGCCCAATCCCTCCTTTCCCGCACCCATCACCTCCACCACGACCACCTCGCCGCCGCCTTCTCCTCCTCCCCACGCCCGCCTCTCTCTCGTCGCCGCCTGGCTGCGGCTCCCCTCACCCCGGCCAAGATCTCGGTGCCAAGTAGACTCAGCAGCCGTCCGTCCTCCACCGTGGTGCGAGCGATGCCTCCTTCCGGCAGCTCAGGGTATGTAAACTAACCTCCATTTACGGTGGCGGCCTCTGCCATGCATTGTGGGTTGTGTGCTTGACGTTGGGTTTGCTATATATGGGTCTTGCATGCAGTGGCACGAATCCAAGCGTCCCTCCAAACCCTGGGAAAGCACCTGGACCTGGCCTTCCTCTACCCAACATACCCATCTGGTACTATGCTAGCTGCACCCCTCATCATGGAGTGCTCATCACCTTGTTTTCTCTTCTCTCCTTGATCAAGCTTATTTGTCTGTCATATGATTGGCAGGGCCAGGTGCATTCTGGGTTCTATTTTCTGCGTTGCCATACCGCTGTACAGGAGATTGCGGATGATAGAAGGTTCTCTCTCTCTCTCTCTCTCTCTCAAACTTCTTGGCTGCGAGGAAAGACTTTGATTTGTTTACATCCTCTTGCAGAAACGGTAGAGACGACCGTGGAGGTGGTGGAGGAGGTGGCGAAGGTGACGAAGAAGGTGGCGGATGACTTTGTCGAAGCCCTACCGGATGGCGGATTGAAGACGGTGGCTCTGGAGGTGGAGGAGATAGCAAATGAGGTCATAGTCGATGCAGAACAAGTCAAGTCGTTCCTCCACAAGGTCGTACATCAAAAAATTGCAGTCTTTCCCTTTAAAACTAGATCCTATGTTTCGACTTCTATGTGGGTCAATATATCTACCATGAGCCTTTTTTTATTAAAATATCATTTTCACTCCAAAATGGCCTGAGAGTTTTATTTTTGAAAAAAAAAAACTAGAAATTTTATCAAATAACACCCTAAAGAATCTCATAGCAGAAATCCCCCTGAAAATTATATATATGCAAAATACCTCTATATGTAAAGGACCCCTATCATCAGATAAAAAACCTCTTGTAAAATGTGTATATACAAAAAGCCTCTTATATAATCATCATATACATAGACAATTCCCTACCATCAAGTCTGCCATCACTCACATTACTTGATTACCAATTAGGATTTATTATAAAATGAGAAGAAAGTTTGAGGGATTTTTTGCATCTATGTATAATGCCGGAGGTTTTATGCATATATGACATTCTCTAGAGGGTTACTTGTTTAAACCCCAAATGTCTAACTCTCAACTTTTGGGTGTAGTGATACCAACCAATTTCACTAGTACCGATCTAAGTAGGACCAAGTTAATTAAGATCTTAGACGATCGATCAACTTTCTTTTCCTTTATATTGAAATTATCTAGTTATTAATGATATAGCATACATAAGACATTTTTTCTAGCTTGTTGCGCTCTCAACACTGGTTAATTTGGCTAAATCATCCGATCTAGATTGCATCCAAAAGATTCCTAGGTAGATCATCTTATCCATCCGATCATCAAATACATTAAGAAAATTAATTAAATTTTCTATGCACTTGCACTTAACTGTATATATATATGTATAATTAACTCATAAGTTCGATTATCCAGAAAGAGTTAGTGAACCTCTCATGCCAGCCTGTGGTCCATCAGACCTTGGGTTGGATTAGGTTAACAAGAGAATGATGGATCAAAGAAAGTCAAGTTGGCTATTTAATCCTTTTCTCTTGCTTTCCTTGGTAATGAAGTGCACGTGTTAGAATATTTAGATCGGATTTGGAGTAACAAGTGGGTGCTCTAAGATCAGCTGGGATTATAAATAAATTAGAACCCATCTAGGTCGACCCTGCGTGCTCATGACCCATCATTGAGGTATGTATGGATTCCATCCAACCAAGGATCTAGACCCTGAGGACTCTTAGTCCTATCTGAAGAGTCTTGAATGGGTTATCTATTATGCCCTTGGAAGTAGATATATAGGAGGCAACTATATAGGCTATGGTACTCGGTCAACTGAACTACCCTTCCAAAACAAAAACAAAAAGGGAGAGAGAGAGAGAGATAGGCCATGGTACAAGGAAGATGCTTGCCTGGAACTCTACACATTAGGGTTTGAATAATATCTAGTAAAATAAGAGAGAGGAATACTATTATATCACTTTTGTCGCTTCTCTATTTACTTATTGAAAGCAGTTTAATTAGTTATTTGGTCAGATCGATAATTCATAATAAAGTTATTTTTGACATAATTTTTTCTAGAATTTTTTATATATAAGTCTCTATAATCTTATGATATTACAAAAAAGCCTTCTTAATTTGATTGTTTACAAATAAATCTCCACAATTGCAACTTTCTTACACAAGCCCTGTTAAGAGCTTATTTGTAACACTCACGAGCACTTATTTGTAAGTTTTAGGGGTCTTTGACTAATTCACGTTAGATTGTGGGATTTATTTGTAAACAGTCAGATTAAGAAGACTTCTTTAAAATATCACAAGATTATAAAGACTTATATGTAAAAAAAACCTTTTTTATAATTAATTAATGCATTCAATAAGAATCAAGTAGCCCCAATGAATGTGATAAAGAGTGGTATAATAGCTTTCTTTAAAGAGAACAGTACCTAGTTGAATTTATTAAACGTTTCTCCTATAATAGAGAGAGTGCTCGGTTATTATGCATCAATCCTACAAATTAATGTCCTGTATTCTAAACAATCCTGGATAAAACAGAAGTTTTTAAATGGTTGAATTAATGTCTTTGCATCGTGCCCATAGTGATCATCGAAACAAAAAATGGTTCAAAACTAAGATATGCCATGCCAATTAATCATTGCTCCGCACTTATAAGGTCGTCAAACGGGTGATTAATCTTAAGATAGGTTCCCATCGTTAACCATTTTTGCAAAGAAGTCCTTCAACCTGTGCCTTTTCTTTAAGGGTAAAAAAATTAGGTAAGATATCCCGTCATACTAGTACTGCTCATCTTAAAAATTGCCTATCTTTGTAATGCCTCAAATCATCATTGAGCTTCTGAATCTGTTATATTGAGTGAATATATACAACTGCGTACGTACTATAATATATCGAGTATTGCTATAAAGTTAATTTCCAAAAACATTAATACCTCAAAGCTTCATATTTTAAACATTGTTGTTCATCCCCAAATCCTTTTGAAGATGTGGACAAAAGATTTAGGCTTGAATTGTGCTTTGTGTTACATTCTGATAGTTTATCACTGATATATAAAATATTATATATGGAATGAACAGGTGGATGAAATAAAAGAAGAGGTGGAGGAACTAGCAAAGCCAATCACCAAGGAAGTAGAAATGCTTGAGAAAGATGGAAAGTAATACGAAAACACTTTCTGTAAAAGAAAATCTGCATTATCCACTGGAAGATATGTTCAGTTTCAAAATGTAAAGATATGTTGCTGATTTGTAATGTAAAATTATTTTATTGATAAAAAATTGAAATTTTTTATAATGTACTTTGCACTATTGTGTTAAAGACTTAGAAAATTATCCATACGTAGCTCAGTAAATTTTATATCTTTCACCTTCAAAATGATGAATTTTGTGTTGTATATAGATTGGTTACTTAGTGCTAGAAGGCCTTCGTACATAATAGAAAAGGAAATTTGCACTTAGTGGTTAGTGTTATCACACGTACGCTTCACCTACCAAACCGCAAAAAAGTCGTCCTAGATAGATCATCTAACAATTAGAAAACAAGAAGATTGAAGATGGTTCAGTCATTTTTTCCGACCTACGTCAGAGGTAGCTAAGAGGTCAAGGCAAAATTTTCTCCCTGTGACACAACCCATGTGTCTGTGGGGGGACAAACACATACGCAATTCTTCTTTAAAAAAATGTTTGGAATGCATCCAAGCCTTTGTAAATGAGAGATAGTTTAGTATTTTTAAGAAATGCCATGTTAGAGGATTGAATGTGCACCTACGCCGCAGACTCAGCTGGTTTTTACATTTTTCATGCTTAACTCATGGTTTGATGAGTTAGAGACCTTATTGTGAAAGGAATTTTTTATCTTATTAAAGAGTATTTGAGACACTCCGCAATGAGCCTTGTTAAAGTTTATCAAAAAAAAGATTTTTGTTAAATTTTGCTTTATTCTTTCTATTGAGATGACTATGCAAAGGAGGTGGGAATACAATTGTGTTTGTGAGGTGCATTATGACTTCAACTTTTAATGAGAGATTATGGCCTTTTAAGAGTTCATTCATTTTAGTGGATTTGAGTCTACAGTAGGGCGCGGACTCAACCAATATGTTGCTGTTTATTGATTCCATGGAGAGATTATGATACTACTTGATTTTAAGAATGATTTTGGAATATAATTAAGTTATTATGATTTTGGAATATAATTAAGTTATTTCTAAGTCTCGTAGAGTCTCTTTGTCAAGATGATGGATTGTTCAGTACGACAGGACTGAGTTTGCGCCTATAGTGCAGACTCAACTAGTCAAGTTTACCTTTTGACAAATCTACACAATACATGCTGCAAATAACTTCTAAATTAGGCAAATATCAATTAGTGAAGTTAAATCAAGGAAACTATAGTAGGAAAAATTAGTTTGTACCCAATTTCCCTTTGGATCCTAAAAGATATGAAAGCGTAGACTTAAGAACCTGAGTATACTCTAAATTTCATTTCTCATAAAACTTGAGATGATTTAGAAATCATTATAAATTTTAGGAGTATGATACTGAGAGATCTCAGATATCTGAGTATGACTACAACCCTTTTGATGAGGATGTTCGTCATGATAACCCTTTAAGTAACATAACACTTTCATGATTTTTCACCCATTTTGAGCATCCTACTAGATACCAAAGTATCCAATACGATAATTCAAATTGGCTATGCATCCTTTATTAGTGAAACACAAATAAAGAAGATTCATGATAGCTATGTTATGAGAAGGATCATGAGATCATTCTCTCACAAGGCTCATGTAGAACCATTGACCTTAAGGAGTGGCTACCAAGGAGGATTCATCAAGCATAATCTCTCACCCAAAAGGTGTCCTAGATGCCTTTGAGGAGTGTAGCAAATTCAGAAGGAGTAATCACACATGCCTCTACATAGGAGGAGTTCGGGACCCTACTATCTTTTATGAAGGGACATTTGGGACTGTTATATCAAACTTACCCATTCGAAAATGGGGTTTGCTATAACATAGATTTATGTAAGAGGCTTCTTGGCAATCCTAGTATTGGAATTGCTAGATCACTCCTTCCTTGAGCCTCTCTTGAGAAAAACATCGGAGAATTCTTAACTCATTCTTAAAAAACCGTTAACAAGATATGGTTAAGCATTAAAAGCACAGTGAGAAACTGAAGTCACAGCACTTAAAACATCTCGAGGAAGAGATATAATCCTTATCCTATGAAAGGAGAAGGGGGTGGAGCTCAGAACCACACAGTGTCACTTATATAGAGAAATCTAGATTAAAGCTCATAAGTTATTAAAATAGCATGGAGCTAAGGTTAACATTTAAAGAGACTAGAAGTACTATTTAAGCACCACATAGAACTCTCCTATTGACTAAATTCATCCCAAGTTGAGCAATGGGGGTCGGTATAAACTAGAAACACAGTGCATATTTGGTGTGTTCATATGAAACCCTCCTTGAATGGCATTTGTTGGGGGATTTATATCCTTGGAAGCTCACCTCCAATAGGTGGAGGGTCTTCCTTGGGTACTCCCATAGTCGAAACCATTATTTAAGGCAAGAGATGAGCAAAAATAAAAGCAAAATATGAGAAGGGGCTACAGCAGGGTACAAAAAGAGCCACTATTACTTCAAATAAACTCCTAAAGGAGCCTCACAAGGACTTGATATCTTGATAGGATCATCACCCATAGAATGGGCACTCCCCTAGGCAAGCTTGTGAGAGCAAAATGATTCAAGAGAACCTAAACAACATGTATTCAGGCTTAAATCCGAAACCAGTTTTCTGAACATAGGAGGATGTTTGACTTTACAAAGGTGTATGTAGGGATCTTTAAATCATAAGGGGCCTCCCTTCATAATATGAAGGGTCCCCTTAGACTATCCCATCTTTAAAATAGCACCCTCATGAAGGATCAAACCCCCAAAATAAATAAAATTCAGACACAAATGAAAATAAAGACTGAATAAAAATGAGATTTTTTCATTACTTCAAGAATTAAAACTTACATATAATAGGAGATATGTCAAGGGGGAGATAGAACATGCTAAGATCAATTAAATTTCAAAGAAAAATACACGAAGAAACACTCATTCCTCACTCTCTTTCTCCCCTAAACTTTACCAATCTATACGAGACCGATTCTCCACATAGTCCCCCATCTCTTTCTCTCTCTTTTTCTCTCCTTTGGGATGCTGGAGGCGGAGAGGAAAGGGAGGACGTCCGTGCACTTCTTCTTCTTCTTCTTCTTTTCTCTTCTCTTTTTGGGCTTGTGTCTCCAAGGGGATCCAAGGGCTTCCTTGTATCTTCTATATCTTTTTTCACAGCTTTTGGCCACTAAAGGGCATCATAGAGGAAGGATATAAGATATTCTCTTCCTCATTAGACAACCAAGGGGAAAAAGATACATGGGTTTTCTTGATTGGTTGAGAGAAGATATTTTTTTTAGTAATGGAACCTAAGCCAATGAGACTAGAACACTTGTAACCTTTCTATGGGCTATCCTTCTACTTTTTATTTTTCACCTAACCCCTGTTCTAGAAACTTGGGGGAATGGACCTTGGAGCCAACCACCTTTTGGGGATAGAAAACATTGTGGGCCACGTTTTACACAGAAAAGTGGGCCTTCTCTCCTTTTTTCTGCGGCGTACACTTTGAATGGGCTGACTTTCTTATCAATTGGACCTAGGTCCCTTGAAACCTTTCACAAAATAGAAAATGGGCCTAGATGAAGCAAGAACTACTGCAACCCTCTATGCTTCTTTTACATTTGGCCTTTTAAGCTTCAACAACCCAATGTAAGAATCTTTTTGAGTTCGGATTGTTTATGCTTGCTTAAAAATTGGTGACAACAACTATGCTCATAAAAACGTAAGTGATCAAAATTTTTATAACCTGAAATCACTTTATAACAATGATAAAAAATTTTATAACCTGAAATCACTTTGTAATAATTAAAGTTCAAAACTTATTTCACTTGAAGTTTTGGTGGAAAGCATGTTCCTTTGATATGGGTCAAAACCCCCCTTCACTATAGTATACTACATCGATTCTCAACTGGTCCTTTTGTTTAAGCAATTCGTTTTTCCCCTTAGTGACATATAATGAATATTTTAGACATTGGCGGCCTACAGCACACTATGAATGTTTGTTGCTAGATGTTCTATGGTTTTCATACGCTTTTGGCATCAAGGATTCCCTTGGGGTTATAGGATGGCACTCGATCAGCTGGGTCCTCCTCCCAGCCCAGTTCCCTCCTCTTCCATTAATTTTCATCTTGTTACTTGACCTAAAACCTTTGGTGCTACATCAGTGGAAACACTTGGGAGGTGGTGGTGGAATTGGCACATTCTCTCCATGTGATATTCTTGTGAAATGTTGGACATAATCTCTCATTTAAAAAGGCTTGGATGCATTCCAAACATCCCTTTAGGTTCCAACATGGGCTTTCGTTAAAAGTTCCTTTTAAACTCTTGTATGTCTTCTTGAAAATAATTGCCAAATAAAAATTGTCAAATATAAGTTTTTTCGACATAAAAACAAACAAGATATTGCTTTCTAAATCCTAACAGATCTGAGTTTGTGCTTCTGCCGCAGACTCAGCAACAAAAATTATTTTTTCCAACAAAAAGCTTAAAATCTTGAAGTTTGTCTCAATCAAGTTAACTAAAAATTTCAAAAAGATGTTCTTCATACCCTACAATAAAAAAATAAGATAAATTCAATGAATTTCAACTTAATTTAAAAGGGTATTAGAAGAAGAGAAAGATGACAACTGAGTCTACTCCCTAATCGTAGACTCAACCAGTAAAATTATCACTTCAGCATAAAAATAGGGAGTCCTTAGAATTTATCTATCCATGTTAATCCAGAAAACCTCCAAAAAGGTCATGTGAATCCTGCAATCAAGAATTAAAAGAAGTTCAAGCTCTTTTTTCAAACTTCAAAGAATAAATCAACATAAAATGACAGTTGAGTCTGCGCTTCTGCCACATACTCAACTTGTAAACTCTTATTATGACAAAAAAAAACCCTCATGATTTATTCACCCATATCTATCAAAAAAACTTATTAAAACATTCTATGAACACTTTAACCAATAATCTGAGAAAATATTCAAACCCCTCTTTACAACTTTGAAGCGTATTTGTATGATTAACATAAAGGGCAGTTGAGTCTGCGCCCCTGCCGCAGACTCACTCCTGCAGTTTAAAAAATGACTAATCTGAGACCCATCTTTGCAAACTAAAAGGAGATCTTTTTAACTTAAATATGTCATATCTTGATGAATTTTCTTATGGTCCTTCCACTTCATTTATAAGATGTTATGCTAGGTTTTTCTGACAGTTAATCAAAGGTTTTTCTCTTCAGAGAATGTAATTAATGTTATTCATTTATGGATAGTGAGATTGGATCGAACGAACAATTACAATCACTTGATTAAGTCAGGTCAAGCACACAAATAAATTCAAAATCGTCAAAGACAAAAAAAAAAAAAAAAAACAGTAGCACACTAAAGTTGCATTGTACTTTATTCATGTGAGTTGAGATATTAGCTCTAGTCTCATTTGTAGCAATGTAAGCAATATCTAAAGAGTGCACTCAGACATACCCATACGCTATCATATTGGTCTTAAGACTCATGAATAGAGTTTGCCCAATCGATAGGTACTCATATTGATCATGTCCATTAAAACCTCCATACTCTTAGCTATCGAATTTAAATGCGGATTCATGCACACGTATCCTTTGAAGACCCTTAGCTTAAACATGTATACGCCTTTCCATAATAGGTAATACTTACTGCAATGCTGGAGCATTAAGATTGACGAGGATTGCAATTCAAGGGCACTTTGAAGTTGGATCGCCTACAATGGCATAAAAAATGAAATTAGCACCCCACCACAACATTCACACTATCTAACCTAAGATAGTAGACGAAAGAAAGAGACACGCATGCGATCCCATAGTTATATGTTGCAGCATTGTGGCAAGTATTACTCTATATAATAATCTAAAGTGAATATTGTACATGGAGGAATGACCATCAAGCTTCATATCTGTTGCTATATGATAACTCAACTTGAAGTTAGTCATGCTTTGTTTGGTATAGTCTAGGTTTTCGAGCAGTTTAAACTACGTGATCTAATAACCTATTCTTGGAAATCCAAGGAAAGAGTGTGGGCTATGTGAGCACTATTGTTAAGGATGAAAGGGTCCATAAGATCTTTTGTCCCATATAAGTTCAACTAGAAGGCCATGGTCACTCAAGTCCTTGCAAGAAGCTTTGAGCCACATTAGGTCTAAAATTGAGCTCTCTTGTATTGGACATGCTTAGGTCTTGTAATTTATTTAACCTGAGCTAGTCATAACCAAGTAATATTTCTTAAATTGAATGATTTCATATTTGCGGATAATCTATAGAGGTCCCTTAACTATAGAAAATTTTGAAATAATCCCCTAAAATATTTTGACATTTATAGATAACCTCTTGTATGATACGTATTTGCATATAACATTCTTAACTATAAAACTTTTTGCAAATAACTCTTTAAAAGGTTCTATATTTACATATAACCACTCATATGATATATATTTACATGTAACCCCTTAAATATGGTGTTTATTTTGAGTTTAAGTTAAAGCATTGGTACTTTGCATAGAATATGCGAGGATATTAAATAAGAATATCAATAACATACTCATTAAAAGTATAAACACTTTTTTAGTAGCATGTATGTTTTATAGTCAAAAAAATTGTAAACATATATATGCAATAATTGTTGGGTTCACCTATGTCCGGATCCGACCAAAACGTAGCGGATAAAAAAAAAAAATTGGGATCGGATTCGTCCCATTTTGATCTACAAAACCTTTAAACGGTAAATCGGATTTACCTTGCGTTGATTCAAATCCGCATTCGTTCGGTTGCATCGGTGTGATGCCGCAAGCCGTGCAGGTGCTCGGCCTCTAGTGGTATCTACGCGGTCTTCCTCTTGGTGGATCATCCTCACTTCCTCGCTCGCAGCAGCACCTGCGTATCCCGTCTGATTGCGCGTAACTCTCTGCGACATGCGGATTCAGATTCCCGTCGGATGGGAAAATGGAGCAGGCGGGAGTCGGAGCGGAGTCTCTCGGGGCCGGCCAGAGGTAGGGGGAGCCAGAGACAGAGAGGAGAGTGAGGGGGGGGCGATTAGGTCAGGGTTGCTCGCCCCCGACCTAGCAGCGATTCTTTTATAATAAGCGTTTTCGCGATTTTTTAGAAAAACCCACACTTATCTGAAACCCCATCAAAAAGTCCACCAACTTGAAAACCATTTGCGTGTAACCCTCTAGACTTAAATACCAGTCCAGTTAATGGCCCATTAAGTCCAGTAGCTTCTTACGGACCAACTGAATTAATTAATATTCTTATATTAATTAATCAGCCGAATTTAATGTCCCACAATAAATTCGGATGGACTTCCGATCATGCTGGGTGCCAAGTAACACCACGTGATCTCAGAAGGCATTGGAGTTTATGCAACTCACTATGGGAACCTTTTCGTCAACGATTACCGCGTGGATATAATCCTTCATCCGTACAATGTTCCTAAATCGACCTAGGGTATGGTTTATGTTAAACCGTAGCCGGTCGATTCACTTGAATCAGATGCCACTAATCTATATCAGATAACTCTTTATCTGATATAGAGTCCGCCCTGGCCAGAGACTTGAGCACATCATTCCCGGAACATTCTTTCTCCTATTACCGAGAGCGGATGATCTCATATTGAACACACAATTACTTTCGAGGGCATCTCCCTGAACCCAATCACTTGACTTATTGATAACCCATTATTCGGGATTCGTTAGTCAAGGTCAAAGCACAGAGACGTACAATAAGATATCTTTGATGTCTCAGGTCCAAGGATCATCCACGCAACCGTAACAAAAGAATCGAGCTGGTTAACAGTGAGGTATATACCATCCAACAATTCATGGTCGGATCAGTTCAGTGAACTCATTCATCAATGATCACCTATAGGTCCAGCATAGTGTCTCCACACAAGTGATTTATAGGATCAATCACCCTCATCATATGAGCTAAATAATCCTGTACTAGTCGATCCGGATGTTTGATGTCCTTCTCAAACATCCACCGACTAGGAACAATTAAGAACATGAGTTTATAAGTTTTCGGTCCTGTAGTTATGATGTCATCATAATCTGAAGATTATTGCACATGTTTATAGACTTCATCGTGATACGATAAACAAAGATCGATTTAATTACACAATGAATTTATGCCATTATATTAATAAACTAAATTATACACAGTATCGGATTGGCTTTCAGGCCACCTAATACTAACAATAATAATCATAGTCACCTAGACATCTCTCAAAGAACTATTGCATTTAATTTAATCGCAAGTAACTTACAATTAATCATAATCATAATCTTTGGACAAATAGTTTGCAGTATTTTAAGGTAAAATAACTTCCTTTTGACTTATGTTTTATTTGATGGCTAATGATTATTATTCTCATTTTACTTATGTCTTAGATTTTACTTACACTAATCATATCTACTTTAATGATTAGATTATTATCTAAATAAATAAAGCACTACGCAAATAACTTTCAAGGCCTAATTTTTTTCCTTCTCAAAACAATTAGGCAGAAATACAAAAATACTTCACACGGCGAAAGCTCTAAAAAATGATGCTACATTCACAAATCCTACTCATATAGTTCCTTAATAGTGATAAGTAACCTTGTACAGACTTTCTGGTGCTTTATAATTCTATGTTAAGTTAGTGGACAAGTTATAAAATAACTGTATCATCTCTTTATTCCACGTACAATATTTTGTATTAAACGTCATTTGATTTGATATAAAATATTACTGATGGATCGAAATCTCGTTCACCATGATTAGGGTCCTCCACCTATGATCAAAGGGCCGGGATCTAGCTATTCCTATAAAAGAAAGCATCGTTAAGGAACCCCGATGATGATATGGGGGATCCCCCTCTGATGCTTAAGTCAGAAGGGTGGGACAGTAGAAGAAGAACAGAGAGAGATTGGGCTAATTCGAGTATACCTTGGCTTGTTGGACTCGGGGGTCCTTATATAGTAGTACAGAGCCTAGTCGAAAACCGACCCTATCCAGAAAGGCGAGGTTCAGGGAGCGGTTCCGAGTCAAAAAGGACCGTTTTTGAAAGACCAGGCTTGAGTCGGATCCTTAAGTCTATCTTGACCAACTCTGAGTCATAGTCGAAATGGGCTGAGGGAATCGAGGTGCGGTCTGATTACACAGAAGGTGTGGTTCGCACCAGAGCGTGCTTGCGTGCACATGTGCACACACACACACACACACACACAATATATATATATATATATATATATATATATATATATATATATATATATATATATATATATATATATATATATATATATATATACTGCGTAAACCACACAGTGCGTGCGATTTGACCCTTTTCCTATATTACTCCTCTTAGATTTGTTCTCATCTCATAGAGCTTCATTGTCACCGTCGGTATCCAATCTTGAAACTCAATCGTAGCCGTCTATTAAGTACTTGCAAATCTTAATTTTAAAAAATTATGAAGAAATAGTCAAAAAGTGAAAACTTAATCAAATTACCGTAGTATTTTTCTCATTTAGTATTCATCACCAATTTGCTTATATAAGATTAGACGGCTACAATTAATTTGAATACAATCGAACGGTGAAAATTAAACTCCAAGAGATGAAAAATAATTGAATATTTAAAAATTTATGATGATTTTTATTTTTTTCAACATCGAGATGGGGGGACCACACAGGCGGGGTCCGGTTCGCACAATAGCACTCCTATATATATATAGAGCGAGACCTAATCTTGCAAAAAAAAATATTCATGTGGTAAATTATAGTACTCCTACCCTTCTATGTTCATTATCCATGCTTAACATGCGCAACACGTCCCATTGACTAGGATATAATTAAATATGATCATTTCTCCGAAGATTGAAAAGCAAACTCACTTGTCTCTTAATGCTTCAAAAATCTACATGATGTCCACTTTTTGTAACATAGCACCAGCATTTTGTGTTCAATTTATTCAGCTCTACAGCTTACTATCATGTCGTCCAGATTTTGGAGGCACAAGGGCTTAATCGTCAAAAGCTTAATCTCATCCTGGAGATCACTTCTGGTTCTCATCTCCAATAAGAAGTATACAGTGGATGGGAGCCAATCCAATAATTTTGAACACTACATTGAATGAGCATAGACAAAACTAAATTTGAATCATTTGGAGCTCTCGACTAGGAACTCAAAGATTGCTGAAAAGGCCGTGAGACCATAACATAATTGACAGATCCAAGATGTACTCTTGCGGGGAAATGGAGTTTGAATTTATATAATATCCCCTCTTCCTTTCCCTTAAAAGATAATTGAGCTAAAAGCTTCAGAAACCAGAAGTGCTTCCGATTACAAGAGCAACAGAATACTCCCCAAGCTTTTGATGCTAATTTGCATAGAGACAACAGCAGCTACACCTGCAAACAAGCATCCTCTGGATGATTACAGTTAAATGTCTTCCACTGAAGTAGATAACTGGAAGAGAACTAAGATCTGATGCCTAGCATTCACCTCAATTTGATTACCATGTTCAAATTCTTGGGTTGGCAAGCTGTTCCTTCCACCCCAATCCCTTCCACCGAACCAAATTATCTTACTAACTAATAAGCAGTTTCTAAAGGTCAGTGCCCGAAGCCATGTTGATGACCACATGGCATTCCTTACCCACCTTCACTCTGCAGTCGCGTGCCTAAGGTGCGAATATCACGTGACATCATGGATACATCTTTTGCACGATGCCAAACTCAGAATGAGAACTACTCCGTGGACCGACACTGCAGCGGCGCAGCGCACAGGCCTTCCGATAGGCAGATTGGATAACCCGTCATCATTTGATTGATAGAATCAGAAAATAGTAAAGTGACACCATTTTCTAACACAATTTTTAACATAACTTAGATGACGCACACATACTGAAAGGTACAATGTTAAAAAAAGACAAGTACATTGACACAGTTTAACTGACACATACATATTGGAGGAAAAGTGTAAGAGCCCCGCACCTTTAACATTGCACCTTCCACTGTATGTGTGCCAAGTTGTGTTAGAAAATTGTGTCACTGTACCATTTTCTTAGAATCAAATGGTCAGGGTTGCTGAGGTGGAGAAGAACTTAACTTTACATGTCACCCACTCATCTTCCGGTCCACTGACTGGTCAGAGTCCACGCCCGAGTGCGCCGCACCATCACGGAATGCAGTACACAGCAACTGTTAACTGCAATGGCTGAATGCTCCTTAGGATAAACCTTGTTTTGGGCAGATTATGCATGAAGTTCTCTCTATGGTGTTAGAGATCACTTGAATGTTTAAAAGGGGGAAAATGGGTATAAAACACGTTGGTCGAGATCCATTATGAAAAGACCATATTTACACCACATCAATGCTATAGAGAGGCAGGTTTAATTGCCAGAAAAGACTAGATATCTATCTCGTGAGAGTAAAGGCAATTTTGAGATGATTTTCTTGAGGTTTAGTGAGCAATGTAACATAGAATTAACACAGTCGATTTTCTTCTCCTGGGAAAAGAGGCAACTATTGGTTTCCAATTCAACTACAAAAGAAAGAGAAAAGAAAAAAAAAAAGAACCAAGTTTACAATTTCCAATCCAAGATTAGTTTATACAGCATTAACTTCAGGTTTCAAGAACTACATCAGAACTATTCCCTTCAACAGAATGTAACATCCATGTGATTAGACAACACGAGATGAAACATTGGTTGGCTTCCAACTTACAGCACAACTTTGGATGTCATTAAACAACACGAGATGAATCATCGGTTGGCTTCCAACCTACAGCATCAACAGTGATTCATTTATATTTTGCTTTTCATGATCTTAAAAATAATATAAAAAAAATAGCAGCATTGTCATGCCGACGGCACAATCTTTGCCAGAGTGATTGGTAACTGAACGTTCCTCGTGAACACTTGTTTCATTAGCTGCCGTGCAATGCATGAAAATTAGCATGCAATCAACGTTTCTGGAAGTTGAGGACATTAATAGAGACCGCATAGACAGTGAAGAAGAAGAGGCTGAAGGCAACCAACACTGCCACACAAGGGCCCAGCATATCCTGCGTAAAGCCTAGACTCTGTTCCAGATACTCCTTCACTGTACCCTGAAAGGCTACATCAATCAATGGGGTCTCAACATCCCCAAGCTGTGATGTGATGACACCACGTATGGTCCATCCTACTGGACTCACATAATAAAACCATATCCACCATCCAGGAATTTTCTGAAACAAGAAACAATTGAACAGTGAAGATACTTCTTAACTTTCAGATAGAGAAATTTTATATTGGAAGACATGAAATATTCCATCAGTGGGAACATAATCTACCTTCAAAGAAGGGGGGGTGAGATACAAGACAATCAGAGACCACATAATTGATGATGTAAATGAACTTTTTATGATATTATGGTATGCAGAAAGCAAACGAAAATGCTCAAAAGATGTTCAAAGAAAAGAACAAAGAGATGTTTTCCGTATTTATGTTGTCCTGTTTAGAATCATACTCAGATTGGGTGATCTTTTAAGGAATCCTGGGATAGACTGGGACAGTTC
Source organism: Zantedeschia hybrid cultivar (assembly GCA_030544215.1). Lineage (NCBI taxonomy): Eukaryota > Viridiplantae > Streptophyta > Magnoliopsida > Alismatales > Araceae > Zantedeschia > Zantedeschia hybrid cultivar. Next base: position 10,147,043 of record JARZZO010000001.1, on the reverse strand, counting down.
TTTACTTCTTTAAGACCATTAACATTATGTTGCATGTTCTTTCCAATCACTTACATAGGCTCCATTAACTAGAATCATGGAGAAATTGATGTTGATGCAATACTTGATTTGCAATTAGCAAAGCAAACTCTAAAAAAGATTGTGTTATAGTTTTGTGGTCACTGCACATCATTAAGCCATAAAAAACACAGCTATGTCACATGACATGAGAAAATAAGGTATTTGAGGGAGAATCCAATTCTCACTTTGGTACACCTTCACTGCTAATGAATATTTGAGGAAAATCTGGGAGAATATGACAAAATCAGAGTCCTATGCCTATCACAAATGGATAGAATAAGAGTTTCTAAGAGCTTCTGATAATAGTGACGATGATAATGATGATGCCTGTTCTGAAATAGTAACAAGACTACTAGTCCATTCAAGTTGGACAAATCAAGTGAACGAAATCAAAGATAAGCAGTAATTTATGAGAAAGCATTAGTCATTCTAAACCTCAGGGTAATCACATCCAACACCAACAGCAAGAGAAAACATAATCAAGCAGGATTTGTAATGACAACATGCACAAAGCATAAAAATTGCGGATTCACATTGACATAGGCTTCATGAAATTAGAGAACATGTCAAGGCAATTTTGAATATCATATGTACAACTACCTTAGTTGGTCTAAACATGTAGTTGACTTGAAGAAAAACTCAGCTTTTTCTACAAAGTCTTCATAAAGCTTTCTAACTTCCAGGAAAATTATTCCACAAACAAAAATGGATTGATGAAACCTACATTGCTTGACCATTCTGTTCTAATCGTGTTAATTGATCAAACATTAGAAATCCATTGGCTCAAGAAAAAATGATATTACCTTTATCACTAAATTGACTGGTCATCTAAGGTCCCATACAGTATTGGAATAGAAATGGAGAGGAATAAGCAATTAGCATAAGTGAACCTAGTACAATTTATCCCTATCCCTATTCTTTGGTATGTTTGTATGAGAGTACATAAGAGAAAAGTTAATCCTAATCTCCATTTGGTTAAAACGTGGATAGTGATTGGGATAAATTATGAAAAAAGACCCTTCTACCCTCCTTATCTCAGGTTAAGAGGGGTATATTTAAAGATAATTAAGTTCTTTTATGAATATAATGATATACTAAAGATGTATATTAGTAGCAATCCTTTTATTTGTTTATGAATGTAATTATATATTAAAGATGCATAATATATATTAAATGTGATTAAGTTCTTTAAATAAATTTGATGATATATTAAAGAATCTTATTAGTAGTAATGCTATCATTTATTATGGATATAATTATATATTAAAAATATAATATATATTAAGTGTAAATGTTTTTTTTATAATTAAGATGATATATTAAATAATCTTATTAGTAGTAATAATGAGGGGCAAATGGGTCGAATCGTGAGGGCGGGAGATAACTCATTCCACCAAAAAGGTAGAATGATTTATCCCCATGTTTAACCCCCAAAATGGGTTTAAACTGACTTGTGCTTATTCTTCTTAACCCCTCTTATCCCCACCAACTTTTGACATACAAAACGAGGAATGGGAACATGATGGGGATATCCCCACCTTATCCCAATATCAAACAGGGCCTAAGTGTCTAGGTTACTATGGGACAACTAAATTGAATTATGCTAAATCATAGGAATTGAACGTGGCCTTTATGAGGTATGGTAAAGTGACAGCAGAGAAATGAACACATGAATTTATGGAATTCCCCCTTGATTGGTTTAAAGCTCCATCATTGTGCAATATTCATATTTTCAAATGATTCATAAATTGAAGACCTTACAACTGAACTGGGTGCTGGGAGTTGTCCCCTATCTAGACAACTTTCCAATTGTATCAACCCTCCCATAAATTCTTTAGGGAAATGTGTTAATGCAATCTGTAATCCTGAAATAATGTTTGGTCAAATTTGTTGGCATGTATTGCAGAGATGACACCAATAAGATTTTTAAATTGTTAAATTATGGCAGCCAATCATACTTGCAAATGATTTGCAATAAATAAAATGTCAGGTGAAGATAACTATTACATGATTGATGACATCTGTATTTCTCTCTAATAAAAAATTTCCTGCATTAGAAGTTCTGCTAATATGCTGTCTCTATCCAACAAATGCAGAGGACAGCCACTTCTGCTGCTTCATGCTGAATTCTGCCTCAACAGAGGCCCCCCTTGTACATGATATGACATACTCATCAGGTAACAATCTTAATGTAATGAGAGAATTTAAAGGTGTTTTGCACTTGATCTAATGTTTTTGCTCCTACATCCTGCAAGCTAACACAAAGATGGAGCAGTTTTAGGAGTGAAAACACATGCAGAAGTGGTCTGATTTTATGTAGAGTTGCCCAGTGACAGTCTTAGTAGAGACTTCTGTGTGTAAAGAGGAGATTATTCCAAAGTTTCAGTGAATTATTGGGATCCACACTGCATTGGCATTAAAAGCAACTGTTCCCACGATTCAGGAATAGAGAGGGAGCTTGTCAGGTTGAAAGGAAAGATAACTATTTCCAGAGAAAGAATCACAGTGCTAAAATCCTTTTTACTCGTTTATTCTTGATTTTGACATTCCTGAGATGTTCTAAGGGAAAATAAATATACTTCAAAGAATTTTGGTCTTGTAAGCTACTTGCATTTTTAGTGCACAGGATACTACAGGGGATGTTTACATCCAGAATAATTCCAAGTATGTGGTATTCCAATTTGGTTTGATTGAAGGTTATAGTCTAATAATTCCCAACTGGATTCTACTACAACTCTAAACTTCCAGAATATCAATTCTGCATGGAATTAGAGAAACTTATTTTCTTTAATCTTTCAGCCTTCACCAGAATGTGAAAATCTTGTCAGGGTCTCTTCTTTGTCACACGAGTCCTAATGCTTCCCTGCTCCCAGGTGCTCTCCCACCACATCTGACCATCTCAATCCTCTTCCCTTTCTCCCTCAACCAATCTTCTCATGATCTGGCAAATGTCTGAAGGAAGAAGAAAACAGACTATTAATAGGCCATCTGACCAAAGACCATTCAGAGCATGTTTGGTGCCCCTTCTAATGAGAAGCACTTGTGGGCTTCTGCAGGTTTTAGCCCTGTTATTTTGAACAGAAGATTAGACTTTGGAAACTGTTTATTTAGTCTTTTGTCCTGCAAACAAAAGCTCCAAATTAAAGCCTTCTAAATTGGGTAAAAAAATGGGCCTAAGGGGAGGGATTGATCAGTGTTGATGTCCAAAATCATTTAGAACTACTCAGTACTATGTTAGAAGCGGAAGCTAAGTGACTTCTGAATAAAAGCTCTGCCATGCACACTCTCAACATCTATTAGGATCAAAGATGCCAATAATTTGCACCCAATCAGTATTATTATACTTATGAAGGAAATTTTCATCTTAAGTACTGTCTATTCATCCACTTCTTGGTTCCACCTTCCTTGCCTAGAAAGAATATGCATGACCATTCGCACAAATTATATTTCTTAGCCACAATGTATCTCCCTGGGGTCAACATCCAAGTTGGAGCAGTATTTTAGTGCCTTCTTTCTCCATTATATTACCAAATTGCCCCATAGAGAAGCAAATAGGACACTAAATGCTAGAAAAAATGATGTGACTGCCAGTGTCAACTATGTTTTTTGTTTCTGATCAATTCCCCCCCCCCCCTCCAACACACACAGAGGCCTGCGTCTGAGTCACCTTCCTTGTCATTAGATTCATTATGCAGCTTGCATTGTCTATGTGGACGATCCTGTCCTATGTGCTAGGACTGTTTTCTCCCATAAACTGCAAGGAGCTGTTCAAGCTGTGGAGCTCTATGTCAGTGCAAAAAGAACAATACAGTATGTCAGTGTATGTGCCTTAAAAGATATACATAGATAAAGATGATGTTACATACAGTTTTTGGAATAAGAAAGCCTGAATGAAGATTCCACAGTGAGTAGAATGCCGATGAAAGGACCGCCGCCAAATTTTGGTTAGGTGTCAAACCAATTGCCATCATTCCATAGAAGGTGAAATAGTTGAAAGTAAGAAACATAAACAAAAGGTATAAGAAAATTTTCCCTGCAAAATAACTCAATGTATGTTAATTTATCATTAGATTTAAAAACCATACGAAAGTTTGGAAGCATGACTATAAGATATAGAACTGAAGGTAACCATCAAAATGGTAGAGTTGAAATACAAAGATATGATAAGATATTACTTTTGCATTGATTTCCAGATTTCCTTCAGAATTACCAGAATTATCATTAAGTGCATTAGCGATTAATACATATGGCCATGCTAATTTCAATTAAAACATTTTCTTCCTATGACAGTATGGCAGCATTATGTATGAAACTTAAGGATGTCCACTGCGCCTGATGTGAGATGAAAGGCACACATCATTCCCTTATGTTACAAAGGTGCAGGTAAATGTTATGTGTATGAATTTATGCATGCATCTGCGTAAGCAAAGATGCAAAACCTATTTAAAAGGGAAAAAGCATATTAACAAATTAGTTTGTCTGCAGAGACCAGGATGTCAAGATGGATGCATGGAAAGACTAAAAGAGAAGAAATTCAGAATCAGCGTATACGTAGTTATTTAGGTTTAACTCCTGTTGACATTAAGCTTAGCGAAAATGGTCTAAGATTGTTCAGCAATGCACAGGAGGTGTGATTAAATTAGAGTGGAGAGTTGAAGAACCTGGGGAAGACCTAAATGAGGTGATTTGATGCAGTAAGAAAGGACTTGACATTCCTAGCTTTAACTACAAAATATGACATTAGATAGATTAAAATGGTAGGAATAGGATTCACGTACCCAAACCCAATTAAATGGGACAAGCCTATGATGATGATGACGACCCTTGCTCATGTGGTTTTAAGAAGTTGATACCCTCTTCTTATTCTTTCCACTCAAGTTTGTTCCTCTTCTGTGCACACTTCCTTTTTCTACTTTGATTTTATTCTTTTTCTTCGCATACTTCTTTTTTCCAGTTTGTCCACTGCTACCGGTTGGTGTGATTTCAACAAATTGACACCCTCCTATTTTTCTTATGTTACTGCTTTATTTTATTCCTTCCATTATGTGGTGATATGAAATTCAGGATTTGACCAAACATGCAATGATAGAAGTCACAAATGAAAAGTTGCATCAGACTTTCAGGATCTGACTAAACATCCAATTGATAGGAGTCCTGATCAAGCAACAAGGCTAGAGGCTCTCACTATGCCAATGCCTTCAGTTACTGGATATTCTGAGGCTTACTTGGGCTTAAGAACAGAGCATGTAAAGAAGTCAGACAAGTTCTCATAGAATTAATGATGTGAATAAAGAAAGTGTTTTTACTTCCTAGTGTCTTATTGCGTGTTAAGAGAGGGTTTTGTTTGTGTCCTATTTAAAGGTTAATTGTTGACTAGTTGTGAGGGGAAACTAGTTGCAACCTTGAGGTTGCTTCATTGTGACTTGGAGGTCATGGGTTCAGATCCGGAAACAGCCTCTTTTCAACAAAAAAAAAAAACGAGTGTAAGGCTGAATTCAGTTGACCCTCTCCAAACCTTGAAGTGGCGGGAGCCTTGTGGCACTGCCCTTTTTTGTTTTAATTAGTTGCATAAAGATTAGGATCCAATTTGACACCTTAAACAGCATATTCCATGTCTTCAACATGGGCACACTTGCCTGAAATTGTGTGCAGTTAGGAATCTCAAAATCATAGGAAAAGTGCCCAATTTCATAAGTAATGAGAATAAAAGTGGGACTGGTTTACCTGATTTTGGGTGTCAGCCAATAAGCTAACTTGAAACTCTAACTGGTAGGAAATCATGATGGCTGAGGGAACCTCAGTATAATGATGTAAATGATTCCTAATCTGCCAATCAAAGTTATAGTTCACCCTGTTGGCTGATTTTGAGCGTTGGTAATCCACTCCCAATAAAAGTGATATGGGTGAGCTTCCTGGTTTAGAGGAATTATGCACTCAAAGGGAACCAAATACACCACAAATTACATTTGATGTCTAGTTCTGAATCTACTCCAGGATTTGAGATATAGCTTGATTTATTATTTCCGTGTGGTCAAAAGATCTCAAGAGTCCAAACTGTGCAATCATTTAAAATGTATATGGATGGATGATCAATCACTCTACTAGTGCACGCAAGGGGAACCAACCTCTATTAGTTGCAAATTAGCATAACAAAGGAAACAACCAAAATTAAGTTCAAATGAAAATCATCATAAATCAGAGATGCCCGAGGAGACCTGCTGTCTTGCAATTTAAACAATTTGAGTGGCATGTCCACCATGATTTTAAAAAGAAAAGCAATGAAGAGTGGAAAGCTGAGGCAAGCAAAAACAAAAAACTAACCAAGGTTAACTTAAAGGGTACAAGTATTATGTTGTTATGATCATCTCTGAAGAGTGGAGAGCTGAAGCATCAAACAATCAAAGAATAGTGGAGTTGTTGATGACCATCGTTATAGAATCATTGCTATACCATCTTTGGCATCATGTGTTAGAGAGACGCTGCACTTATAACCTTTAGGATTATAACATCCATAGGGTTATTTATGGGGAGTGCCCTAATCCCTTGTATATGTATCGAGTTTCTGCTCTAATAGTGAGTTACGGCCTCAGAACACACACAGAGACATACATACTCTCTCTCTCTTATGCGGTTATTGCCATTGTTTCCACCATCGACTATGCATGCATTGCCCAATGCATCAATGACTGTGCATGAGATGGGTATAGCTTCAGGTTTTGGACAAGCAAAGAAGAGGAGGGGGATAGATCCTCTCAGACCTGAAATCACATCCAAGAACCTAACTTTTTTTTTTTGGTGACATTCTACCCTAGTGGCAGAAGCTTCCAGCCTACCCTTAGCCCACCAGGGTTCGAACTCTGGTGAACTGCCCTTCCACCCCAAATGTCCACCCCCAGCTCACCACTGATCTGGGGAGTACAGACTCCAAGAACCTAACTTAACTGGATCGAAAACTAATAAGCCAGATCTTTGTAACCTAAGTGCAAGCCAGTTTGCACTGAACCAGCCCAACATTTTTTCTCCTTTTCCCAATGAACCAGCTCAGTCCAAGAATCTTCTTTCAGCTGGCTCAGATCATCTCGTCAAGAAACCAGTCCACTGTGTGCCCTTCTTTGCAGCCTGACCAGTACACCAGCTGCCAAAACCCAATCAGCCATGATTTGGCCAAGTCATACAATAATCAGTGAATCCATGTCTTTCGATCCAATTCTACGCAAATCAGACCATCCCAATTGATTTTACTTTTTATAAGCATAAATCGGTATTTAAAGATGTTTTCAAGAATAGAGAATACTTGAAGCATTTCAATTACCTTGCCCTAATGCAAATATGGCTGAAAATTTATCTTCACGAAATTGTTGGGAAGAAGAGTTTTTAAGCCAATTTTGCAAGTATTAAGGATGGTTGATGGTGATCGTATACAAGACATATACGTCCATGTAGCAATGGATAGAGCCAAGGAAAGGATTCAAAAAGGATATCTGAATAGTTATTACCAATTGTGGGAGATGATGAGAGGGCACATCTCACCATGAGCTGCACATAATTGGTTATATCATACTTTTGATTGTACTAGTTTTTATGATTTTTCTATATTTTCTAATTTTTACTGATGTTTATGATTTTTATATTTTTCTTTTATCAATTTGTATGTATTTTAGGGCACCATTTGACTCCAGTCCTCCCAAACTGGAACCAGCCATTTCCCAGTATGAACTGGAACCAGACCCCACTACTTCTAAAAAATGGTTCTAGCTTCGCAAACCTTGCTAGGTTAGTCAAGTGGTAGTAATGTCACTCATAACCTTCGTTTAAACTATCAGAAAATAAAGAAGGGGAAAAATAGACCTGGAAGCCACTTTTATGTCATTTGATTACTTTGTTTTTTCTTTTTTTGAAAGTGAAACTCATTTTGTAGCTATCGTGTACTATGACTACATGGAGAAGAAAGAGCGCATAGAACTTGCCAATGCTCTCCATGACCGCTTTAGTCATGAGTTATGTTTTGAGTTACATTGAATTAGAACATTCATTGTTATATCAACATGACCTCATGAGCAAAAATGATGGAGTGAAGCTCCCCACGTTGCACAATATCATCAAGCACAGGGAACCACTTAGGCAGGAACATCAAAGTTAATTGTATGTTTCAAAAAGTATCTATAGAGGCTTGCATTATAGACATTGGACCGGTGTGACACAGATAAGAATAAACTAAATGTAAGGGTAGAAAGTAAGTGAAATCTCTTGAACTTCTATATATTGATCTAAAGAAAAATGTAAGCAAAAAGATAATGTGAAAACATACCTGCTGTCCTTTCATAATTAATCATGAAGTATGTGATGACACCAAAAAGAATTGTCTGCATGAGAATGTATGGGATTTCTACAAGACCCTGAGAATGTAAACGTAGTAAGGAGCGTAAACTAATTATTCTTATAAATAGCTGGGAACCATGTAATCAGATTATGGTATTAGGTAAGGATCCTACCTGTGCCAATGCATAAGGAAATGGAGCATACATTCCTGTTGCCCTTTCTCTGTAGTACACAGTTCTTTCTACAGATATTACAGGCTGTATGGATGAGGCGTTGTTCACTCCAAGAAAGATACAAGAAGCATAGAGAGACCCCATAACAATAAACAAGCCTTCTGTGGTTTCCCTACAAAATAAGAATGCCAGTGGGTTTTCAAGAATCCTCTGATGATCGAACATCAGAAACATGCACACAACTACAAATTTATGTAAATTTGTTTTAAACAGGCCAGCAAACTGATTCTAAAAGTAATTACATCGTCATTTATCTTGTTTGAAAAGGTGAATAATTACATAGAAATCATACTTAACAGAATACATAGTGCAAAGGAACAAAGTCATTCACATATGAGTTATTAAGCTACAAACAAATCTCAATGTTACCGCTACATGAATTGTACGGCGACCAGAGTTTTGTTGTACAACTTAATTCATTGGTTGTTAAACTTTGTATGTACATAAACATAAGCAGTAGTCTATATGACTGTCAAACATTGATATTCAAATTAACAGAATCATGGATGCAGCAAGAAATAATGTTACATCCACGTTTCTCTTCTCATGATTACACAATAATTTTTTGCTTTGTCTTTGCATTTACCTCAAAAAAAAAAAAGAAACATCAGCACGCCAGGAAGCTCGTTCAATCCAGACCTGATGTACACTATGGAGGCTTTTACTAGTAACAGCAGTTTAAATACTAACATAACGTATATTGGTTGGGCACAGGGAGGGTTATGTGTACATCTCGAATACCCAAACCATGATTTTCTGTCAACCAACTGTTCCACGAAAACATAGACTTTATGCTAAGAACTAGTGGTCAAGTTGATCACCTAACCTACTTGCTTTGATCTTGGAAGAAAAATAAAACTGGTTAAGGAAATCATGTTGAAAAAAATGGAAAGACTCAGCAGACAAGATGCAGACATGCATCCAAGTATGTAATCATACATAATACTTTTAATCTGATATGATGAACATAATTCAATGGAATGGGCTTATATCATTTCACAGATCTCTGGTAGTATACATGCAAATCATGAAAATGTCGATGGGATAACTAGTTATATGTAAGATATTGGATAGCATATAGAATGAACATAAAAGGGATGTGACCTAAGATAATCCTGAATTTGAATTAAAATCTACATCAAATGCAAACATATTAAGGAAACCTACCTTTTTGAGCCGGCATTCCAAAATACCGTACCAAATATTAATGCTGACATTGTAGTGAAGAACAAGCGTACAACATTATATCGAGGGCTTCTCCAGTATACACAATTTTGTTTCCAGTAGCATATCTTAAATTGGGTTAACCTATCTTGAGGAAACTCAGAAGAGAACTTCAGATCCTTCGTGTCCGCGGCAGGTATGCTTAACTGCTGAATCAATGCTTCCACCTCCCTTGGCATGGGAAAGGTAAATCATGCAAAATGTATTCTAACTTCACATTGGTTGAATTAAAGAAATAGCAACTAGAAATACATATTAAACAAAAAGTACCTATACTGATCTGAGTTTCTGTATATGTTTGAAAAGTCTACACCAAGATCTGCTTCTCGTGATTGTGAGGTAACTTCCAACATCCAAGTGGCAGGATTATAACCATTGGGAATAGGAGGAACTCCATGAATTCCCTGTATTGAGATGTTGCATGAGAGTTGTTTAATATAAAAATGTGTATTTATAGCTTATAAAAGCATAAATAGTTCAAAAATTGCAACAATATTGAGTAATGAGAATTAGCTTGTTACAGAGTGCAAATATAAAATGTAAAGATAGATAAGTTGGTTTCACATCAGACATGATTATTCCGTCATTAAAAGGAACATTGTAGGAATAGACTGTTCCACAGCTAGCAGCACATATATCCTCCCTCCTAGATATAGAATGGGGAATGATACCATGGCATTCCATGCCTTTTCTATTGTGTAGAATTCTATTGCAAGTTTAGATTACACATTGATATACAATACATTCGTGGTGATTTCTGAGGTGATGGTGTGGTGGAAACAGAGGAAGGAGGGGGAGGGCAACGATGAGGAGGAGGACGTGAAGGAATCGTATGTGCAGGAAAATATGGCTGACTACAGAAGAATTGCTTGGTATCATGGTTTGCAATTTCATAATATCACTCCAAGCTCTTGTCAAGTTCTCACTGTTGAAATGGTTTCTCTTCTCTTCAAGTTGGCAAGTTGCTTCGGAGACCTACATAATCTTTCTATGATCTCAAGATCTCTTAGATTTTGATATTAGAAGACGCTGTTGAGATGCAAGAAGGCAAATATAGCTTAATAAGCCAGCAACATAAGGTGAAGCATCAAACCAGGCTTGTTGGAGCCCCTACTGGACACATCACATCCTTACTGTGTTCCATGGGTCATATCAATGAGCTTCCCAAGGGCAAAGGATGTATGAGCATTATGGACATGATAGACAGCATCCACACAACGTCTTGAATGATTGAGATTAGAGTCTTAGCTGTTCACGACGAAGATTTACACAACAGTTCAGGTTGCTGGTGTTTGGACCTGGGCCTAGATCTCTCCTATCGGATTATTAATCCAATTTTGTTTTTGTTTTATTTGGAGAAATATAGGTCGGTTTTATTTATTTTATTTTTTGGACTATAAGAGGTTGGGATTAGCCCTTAGGGAGTCCGGGACTTCGGATCAGGCGAAGATCCGAGTATATGACCTCTCTCTACTAACCTCGGTCAGTGTTAATTACGTCGAGCAACCACTCAACAACCCTTGATTAACCGTCCGTTAATGCCCTTGTAATATGCAACACTACTACTTTAGGCAACACATGCATATGAAGATATGTTTTAGGTTAAGCATATGGAGTTTAAGAAGGTTTGGATCCACCACTAGAAAGGTTCTTTTTTGTTCTGAGTAGAAGACCTTCATGCAGGGTGATACTTCCTTTAGGTCTAGCATGCTGTTCAAATAAGTGATCAGTGGTTAGGATCCATGCCCATGTGAAAATCCATGCTGGTACATGGATGCTAGTCATCATGTCTAGATTTTCTGACAATGGTAATGAAATGATAGGAGATGAAGGGGGAAGAAGGGGGTTGGAGAGACTGTCAGCATCAGCACCGGTAGTAGGGAGGCCTTTGGCGTCACACTGGTGGCTTGGGCACTACACCCGGCCCCATCACAGGGTAGATTCGACCATGTCTCAGGGTCATCTTCTCCATCGCAGAGAACAACACCAAAAAATTATCGAAATTCGTACTAAAATTCATCCATTATTAGAAAATAGATCATACATGAGTCAATCATCAGACCTTTCCGACTCAAACTCGACTAACCAACTCTAAGACAGACTCAAATTCCTAACTAGATAATTATTACAAAAAATTGCACTAAAAATCTTTAAAAATAGAAAATGCACCTAAAATTTAGAAAAATAAAACACATGCTAAACGGGCTCCAAATGAGCCAAATGAAGTATCTATAGACTCTCTAAAAATATTCTATGCTTTAGATGGGCTATGAATTGTCTCTAAGCCACAAAAACACTGGTATGTTGGTTTTATATTCTCATTATGAAATCTTCATGAATGCATTAGTAAAATGATATTTATGTTCAACATTTTCTTATGTATAAAGGAAATATGTTTTTAACATTGCATGTCAACTGGATTTCATGAGTTTTAGAGAGGGAATAAAGAAGGTCAAAATGAGCTGCATTCTAGACAAGCCTGGACAGATCAGCCGAAGTCAACATCTTCTTAAGAAGGCATCATTTATTTGTCAACTGACATAAGGTGAAGGCTGAGGCCTACGAGGATGAACAACCTGCAGAGACTTGAAAGACATTAGACCCTAAAGTTGATGCCTTGTTAACAAGAAGATATCAGTTTGAGCTAATTCCTTTAAAGAGTTCCTTCTAGAACCCAACCTAAGGTTCACTAACTCATAGATCCGGATCGGATTGGGTCCAGCCAGATCCAAGTCGGATCCGATCCAGATCGAGCCGACTCGCATGATTCACGCGAGTCGGGCCGGTTTAGGCTGGTTCAAGCCGATTTTTTTTTTGAAACAAATGTCTCATTTATGTGAATAAATATGCACTTTTAAATGTCCGACTTGGTGTTCTTTGTTACCGTAAATGATTACAAGGTGCATTTAAGAGGAAAACATCAATTTTATGTATTTACCTTTGTAAAAACTATATTTTAACATGCTAATTAAGAGGTATTTAGGACAAAAAACATCACTTTGCAAAAGAAAGTGACACACCGCATCTCATACAAACATCAAATGTAAATTTTCAAACCAAAGAGCATTACAACCCATCTCATACACTCAAAACCTATAAGTTTCTCAAATCTAACAACATAGATGACACATCTGTAGTAATATGAGTGATGAGACTCAATCATCCTCATGAAAGTCATCGGAAGATATAAAAGACCAATCATCTTCTCCACCAAAATCTAACTCAATCTGGGTAGGATGTGGGACATGACTATCTCTAAATACATTTAACCATTTGAACAAATGATGGTGTGTGCACAATAGTCGGTGGAACATGAAACTCTAAAAAGAATGCTAGCACAGCATCCAGGATCTCTATGCTAGATCCTCCCATCGACGTAGATGAAGATGGATGAGTCAGCGATGTAGGTGGCCTAGTTGTCAATTATCTATGTGTCGTACTAGATAATCCTTTCTCCTGGCATAGAAACCTCTGGAACTATACACATACATCAGGGGGGAGTGAAGGACATATGATACTATCTCTGCATATCCCCGCAAGATGCTCTATGAAATGACGGATCCCGTTAATAAGGTGTCCATAATAAAGGCAATGCATCTATCGATCTCTTGAGACTGTGTACTCATAGTCGCATGCCAAATGACATCGCTCATGCAACATTTGCAAAAGAACAATTAATGAAATTATTTAAGAATATGATCTCAATTTAAGTATACTAGTAAAAGACTATAATAATAGTAAAGAAACAAATATCAAGAATGGCCCCAATATGGATCCTCAGTAGGTATGCCATATGTACTCGTCAGAGCATTTTCTAGTAACTAAACTTAATAAGTGGACATCACGTACTCTTGGTATTGGCTCCAAGTCATATAGGAACTATATCTTTGTTGATACATTGCCTATCACTGCTGATATACATCTGAACTCAATGTGTATGCCACTGACCATGGTAATGTCATAATATAAGGTACACCTTCACCATAACCATAACTATATGGATATGAACCTAAACTAGAGTATCCATATAGAATGGTTGTGGGTTGTTGGCAGCCTGAAGCTAAATGACCATCACCATAAGAAGATGTACTCTCATATCCTCCTGTCTGCGGCAGACGATAAGAGTTTGATGTATCAAAACTATAGTATCCTTCACATGAGCTTCTATCCTTTATGCTCAGCCCATAAAGCTCTCTTATAATGTGGTATAACCCATACTCATATATTATCGTACCAGGCTCAAGATTGTAAACATAATTCTCATCATCCAATGATGAGTCAGTGTAAAACTGGCCTGGCATGTCTCCCTGCTACCCCCTCCGACGATATGGAACCTTTATCAAAGCCCGAGGTAGTGTCTCCACATTGTTATATACCTGACAAGCTCCATAGTCGTCATCCTGAGTAGCACACGTAAAGTGATGTTCCTTAATAAAAATGATTCCACCTCCCCCTACCAACATGACTACCACCTGATTTGCCGTCAGCGCCGACGCCACTGTTGGCACCACGGCTACTACCACCACCACTATAACCCCCACTATCATCCTCATCAACATCATATGTGCTACCTCCAGCTGATGAATCAAATCCACTACCTAATAATCTAGTATAAGAAGGAAATGACATCTCAGATTGATCGTTACGATCTAGTGTGTTTTAAGTCTACAATGTCAAGTGGTCTTCTAGGACAACAACTTTCTTCTTGCCCTTTTTAGATCCTCTTAACACCTTTGACATATGGGACTTCATACTACTCCATCCCTTATTCCCCTTTGAATTTGCTCTGTTCCCACCAACTTACTTATAAGCTACACTAGTTGGGAGGCATACTAGAGGGTGTGTACTAGAATGACATGAACTCCGAGTAAAACATTGTGCACATACACTCTGTCCAAGCTAAGATCTAGATGGACGAAACTCATACTGAGATGCTAATGAAGGACGTAGAGGTGCAAATGCAACTGGAGGCTGTGCATATGAGATGAACCTGGAGGACCTTATGCTAGTCGATCCCAATCTGCATTATCATCCCAAACCGCTCAGCTCCTACCTCTTAGGTCCAACTGACCCACAATGATATCTTCCTCTAAGTCAACCTCCTGATCATAATCTTGTACTTACTTTGGAGCCTACAATTGTCCAATAATATATTCATCATCATCTCCCCTTGGCCTACTATTGCTAATACTTCTGCTGCTAAGAAGGTGTTAGGACGAGGGCCCTCATTATGATCTACATCTTCATCAAGTTCTAGCTCACCATAATATGTTATTGTTCTGGCAACCCAAGCAACTATAGGATCTTCATCATCTCACAGGTAACTAAGATCAGTTGAATCACAACTACCCTCTCCCTTCTTTAAATCCATATGCAAATGTTTAATCCTCATTCTCATATTGCAGTGGATATACACAAGCTTGTATAATGGATATGTGACAAGCGATTCTTGATCTTTGTATGTATGAGTATAGAGGTAGATCAATTCCACTCACATCTACTAGAGGAGGATGTTTGCGATAAGACCTTGATGGCTATCACTCTTAACCTTGGTGTGGACTTGCCAAAATTCAGCCTCCACTAAGATCAGTTGCAAAATAAATAATAGAAGTGTCTATCAAGATATGAAATAAGAAAGACAAGTATGTGTAGCTGATACTTTAAACAAATGTTTTATACCAACATCAGATTTATCATAGCCAGCTATAGCTGATGGCTCAATAAAAGTCCTTACTACCTCCCAAAAGAGTTTTATCTGTGTAATTAACAACATTATTAGGACCATTACGCAGTAGATGCAAACAAATGAAGTCAGAATAGATTAAATATCATACTTCATAAATTGCCTCAACTGCTACATCCGAATCATCCATGAGTCAATTGACCACTATTGTTACGGCTACGATCAAGTCATTGTTATATGCCAACTCATATGCGTATTGAAATGTCGGATGGAGATAATATACTGCAATAAAGGTGAAGTCGTTATTATTACGCATCAACCATCAAATATCACTAAAAAAATATGAATTAATTGTCATGAAATATAAACTTTTCACCAGCCATATGCAACTCTTGACCCATCTAATAGTCTCAACTTTCTCCTATAATATACAAGAAATCTCTAGAATACTTCTTTAAGATTGTAGCTATCCTCCTCTTTACAGCCTTTAGTTTGGCATACACCAACCCTAAGGTTGGGGATCGATCTCCATCGACGTAGTGCAACACCTCATATAATGGCTCAATAAGTTGTACTATAAGGTTTATCTTCGGCTAAATTTTTTATTTATTCATCAAGCCTTCAATACACTTCCCCTCATCTGTCGCAGTATAAGTGGAGTGCAATCATTTATCATTTCTAAACATCTGTTTCAGGCCTACTTCATGTTTTAATATACTCTGCAAGGCAATGAAGTTGATGGCAAAACGCGTGATGATAGGCCTCAACAACTTACCATACGTATGATCCATCATCAGTTTCAATATATAACAATGATTGTAGATATATCATGTAATCTTTTTGTAGCTTGGCAACATTCTTCTTGACAGCCTCTAGTTGTCCAATGTCTTTCAATATCGAATCTATACAATGGGCTACACATAGGGTCCATAACAAATGAGGTCTATAGAGCATTAACTCCTTTATTGCCTTCTTATATGCAGAGCCATTATCTGTCACCACCTGGACGATGTACTTCTCTCCAATTTTCTGTACAGTACTGTCCATGAGTTCTAGAATGTACTCACGGTTGTGTATCCTATTTGATGCATCTATAGATTTATGATAGAATACTTGTTTGTCACAGTACACAAGAAAATTAATAAGGCTACTTTTGATGGTCCTTAATGAGCTATCACGCATTAAGATAACCCCTCTTGCACTTCTTCTTGAATGAAGTAATATACTACTTGATCTCCTCAACCTCATCATTAAGATATTTTCCTAATAGCTCTTTTGGAGTGGGAGGCTTTACCCTAAGCTTGTGATTCTTAGATCATACTAGAATAGTAAGAGTTGTTTGTTGCATTGAAGGAGATACTTGCATGATACTAAAATTTTGCAATAGCCCTTCTTAATATATACCTCAGACCCTTCTTGTACATATCATTAACCCTTGTTTGTTTCCAATGCTCCTTAAGGAACATGTAAGGGTCAACCTCCTTAACATGTACTTCAAAGGCCAACTTGCAGGTGGTAGGCTAGTAGTGTAATAGGATGATATATTTATAGACCTATGTTGACCCTCCCTAAAGGAGCTCCCACCAGAACCTGATGATCTGCCAACATAATGCTCTGCCCCTTGAAAGTGAACCCTTTGAGCTCTCATATGTTCTCTCTCCCAATACTTACACCTACTTTACTTCATAACTTGCTGAGTACATGGAGAGGGAGGCTTACGGCCATATACCTCCTGAAGATTATTATGATCATCAGTCCAACCTACTTCTTCTTCTTCATCATCTCCTCGGCGACCAACTCCGATAATTATCCATTCTTCCCTCTCCTTATCTGCAGCCTTCTTTAAGCGGATGTTGGACCTCTTTTTTTTTTTAAAAAAAAGCGGGGGGGGGGGGGGGGGGGGGGAAGGGGAGGGGGGGCCCAACCGGTGGGGGTGCCCACTGGGCCTCCCACTCTCTCTCCCTCTCTCCTCTCTTCACTCCTCTCTATCTTCTCCTAAGAAAAGAAAACGGTGGGTACCCCCCCACCTCCAAAACCAAAGGTGGGTACCCCGCACCTCCAAAACCAACGGTGGGTGCCCCCACCTCCAAAACGAAAGATGGGTACCCCCTACCTCCAAAACTAACGGTGGATACCCCCACCGGTTAGGGCCCCCATGGCCTATAAATACCCCCCAAGAGGGAGGATGGAGGCATGCCTCCTTGGCCCAAAAACTCCTAGGGGAAATTCTGCCCTCTTGAAGATCGAGCTTGGTGGTTTTGCACACGTTCAGCGCGCGTAGAGGAGGCTTCATTTCTGAGTCTTTCCTAAGGTTTTCCTAAGGGAAACTCTGCCGAATTCATGTTGTAAATCGTTGTTCTATAAGTCGAGATTATGCCGAACTGATGAATGAAATACCAATATTTTTCTTTGAGCATATGTGTGTATGTGTTCATAAACCTATTACTTAAGTAACATTATGTTAGTATATTTTCGCATATATAATTAATTTATTAATTAATTTAATAACTAATTAAAATGCATAAGTACATGTACTCTAATACCCTTGGCCTCACTCCACACATAACTTAACCTAGACTAATAATCATAACTAAATAATGAAACATTGAGACAGAAAATAATATACTTAAGTTAAAAAATGACTTAAATATCCCTTATGGTTAATTAATTAATAAAATCTGTGGGAATTAATAAAAACCAGTAAATTCAATATAAAAATCAGAAAAGTTTAGTAAAAACCAGTAACACTCAGTAAAAATCAGAAAACAAAATCTGAAAATTACATAAACTCAAAAACATGACTTAAATATCTTTCATATACTCAATTAATTAATAAAAACCAGTAAAATTAATAAAAACTAGTAAATTCAGTAAAAAAACAGAGAACAAAATCTAAAAATATATAAAATTCCCACAATAACCGAAATGCCCCCAGAACTTAATAGAAATTACAAAAATACCCTCACCCATGATAAAAATTTGTAAAAATCACATAAAATTCTTAAAATATATCAAAACCTCTCCTATGCCCAAAATACCCTCCCAACTTAAAAAGACGGGTAAAATTACTAAAATACCCTCAATGTGATAAAAATTCCAGAAAAAATATAAAAATAGAGTTTATGTCTAAAAAATCCGATTTGGGGTAAAATTATCAAAATACCCCTTTAACTTAAATATGTCTAAAATGATCCTAAAATACATCTCCTAAGGGTTTTCAAGTTTCCCTACAATGATCATAATGACCCTAATGCAACATAATCATAAAAATACCTATAAATAAACTTTAAGTCTAGAAACCCAATTCGGAGTAAAATTACCAAAATACCTTTACAATCCAAATACACTTAAAATAAAACCTTCTTAAGTCATTAAAACTCACCTCACACATTAAAGTGACCATAATGCCCCTATACCCTCCAACTTGGCATAATTACAAAAATACCTTTATGGGTCTAAAATACTTGAAATCAATTCAGATAATTCGGAGTCAATCCAGAACCTTTTAAAAGCCTCCCAACCAATCATAAACACATCCTAAACTTGGGCAAGGCCGAAGACTTAGCCTAAAACATACCTTCATATGCATCTGTTGCGTGTAGAAGTAGTGTTGTATGTTATAAGGACAGCAATGACCGGTTAATCAAGGGTTGTTGAGCGGTTGCTCGATGTAATTAACACTGACCGAGGTCAATGGAGAGAGATCATATACTCGCATCTTCGCCTGATCCGAAGTCCAGGACTCCATGAGGGCTAATCCCAAGCTCTCATAGTCCAAGAAATAAAATAAATAAAACTGACCTATATTTCTCCAAATAAGATAAGCCAAATAAAATAAAAAAATACGATAGGAGAGATATAGACTAGGTTCCAAATAACGGACTTCTTTGAGGCTTTTCAAGTGTTGAGCCATTTAGGTCCTTACCTCCCTGGGAACATGTCTACAACTGATAACTTCATTATACCCTACTACTTTTCTTCATGCAAGATGCTTCTTTAACAAAGGAACACCACCTCCATGTCCTACAAACTAACAATAGCTGTATTTAAACTTATGTATGTTGCCATCAACCATGATTCCATAAAGCCATCCAATGTCTCTAGACTTTGGATGAGGCGATAGGGCAGTCATCTACTTCCAAAGAATAAAAGAAAAATAACACAAAAAAATTACATTAAAAAATGAACTAAGAAGAGTATGAGTTGAAGTCTTAATAAAAAATTTCTTACATTGAACTTATTAATATATATATATATATAGAATTTTTTTGTCAATTTTTATTAATTTTTAGTTTTTAGTAAAAATTTAAAAAATAAATTAAGTAAAAATATCAATTAAAAATATTTAATTTCTAATCTCTATAAACACAAACATGATTTAAGGCATGCACAAAGTTTTTATATAAGTATCACAGTCTCTTTTCAAATTTATACCAATAGTTTAACATTCTAAATAAATTATAATATATTATTTTATTTAATTACTAAAATAAAAATATATAAAAATAAACTTTAATATCTTTTTATGTTAAATACAAATTATATCAACATTTAACACTTTTAGAATAGTATATAACCTTTTTAAAGGTCTTTTTGCTTACATATGTAGTTTTAGGCAATTTACAAATTATTTTATATTTTAGATTTATTTAATAATTTAAATAAATTATAATAAATAAATTATTCCTCATGCAACATTTTGAATCAAAATTTCATCAAACAAGTGGAAGTCATAGGTTTATGTCCATCATTACACAAATAGTTCATTTATTTTTTAAAATTTTCTATTTTTTTTTATAAAATTTCACCAAAATTTATAAACCATCCCCAAATTTGATCAAATCCAAGTTTTTTTCATGTTAACACTACAAAAAACTAATAACACAATCTATTCTCCATGTTTTAACACTCTAAGAAACAACAAACACTAAGCAAAGAAGATGGAAAAAGAAAATAGGGTTCAATTGCACACCTTGCTCCCAACCCTTCAAACCGGATGGAAACACTTGGGGAACGCTTCAATAGGTCTGCTCCTTCAACAAAATAGCCTCCAAAGTCCATATTCTTGGATCTACCAAAGCCCTCAAGAAAAATGGAAGAAGAGAGGGGAAGGGCTTGAAGAGGGGGGTAAGGGCACAGTTGTTGTGTTCTGTTCAAACAGAAACACAGCAGATAGGAAAGGGGAGGGGTGTCAAGGCGTATCATATCGGATCGCCTCATATTAGGTCGTATCGGGCCGGATTGCATGACTCAAGCTGAACTGCGACCGGCTCACACTGGTTCGCAACGGCTTAAGCCCGTATCATGTGATTCAACACGAGTTGGCCCAATATGGTTTCAAGTCGCAGAGATTCAAAGGCGGTTCCTACTGAATCAGCTGATCCAAGCGTGCCAATAGATCGGGCCAGCCCAATACAAGTCGGATCGTATGATCCGATACGATACGGCAAACCCTGACCAAACCCAAGAGCTGCCATTTCAACTAGCCTAGCCACTCTATCGCTTCAAATGGCTGTGCTCCACTCGTAAAGGTGCCAGTCATTTGGATGACCCCAGAGCACTTAAGAGGATATATCAAGACATGATAGAATGTTAAGAACCATAGAAAATACGGTTTGATTAGCATGTTGACAGTGAGCATATGTGTTGTAATCCAAATGCTGAACCTGTTCTCCATGAGTTGAATTAATTGAATGGGGATCACTTCCATAATCAGTCTAATGCTTAGGTAAGGTTGAAATACATAAATAATAATGAATTTTCTATAAAAATTTGCATGTACCGAATGCACTAACAATGCCACTTACTATTCTGTCTCTTAGCAAAGAGACACAAGAATAATTGAATGAGTGAAGAAACTAGTGACAGTGGTTTATGATAATGTTTGAATGAGTCAATGTGGTGATAGCACCCTATGTGATCTATTCCATAACAATGTTACAACTGTATAAACACTCATCTCTGATATGTCCTGTCCTAAGTGAGAGTGACACAGGTAATGATCACATGATTTGTCCTCAGAGAGAGGACATGGGTAGTCACCCCTATATGATCAGACCACAGATTTCAATCTTAGGATACATTTGGCAGATGATTGCAAGGATGAAGAGCCAGTGGGACAACCCAACCTAGTGAAACAATGAAAGATGAAGATGAATAAATGATTCTGTGGCTCACACTTCATTATAAATGATTGTATGGCTCTCACTCTCACTTTGTTGTGATGATTTATGGCTCCCTTTCTTTAGAGATGAAAAGATCACAAACATGTGCCCAAGCATGACGTTGATCCATGACTGTGGAATGACTAGCTTAAATGATTAAATAAGACCCAATGGTGTGGACAATAATGTAGACCTTTATGACGAAAAGGCATGGATGGTAATGTTAAAGAGAATTTTATAAAATGGTAGTTCAGATCTAGCAGTCTTCAAGTTTCTTGAAATAGGAGAGAGTGAAGCTATTTCTCTGTGCTGGGATGTAAAGACAACAACAGTTGATGTTTTCTAGAGAAGGCATCAGTTGATGCTGATGCATTTACAGCTTAGCTGGTGTTGAAACCCTTTTTTCTAAAGCAAAAGGGAGAAGGGGGAAGCCCCCCCCACCGGTTCCAAGGGGGAAACCGGTGGGGGGGGGGAGGAGATTCCCTCCCTTCTTTCCCATTTTAAATTCAAAGAAATGGGGGGGGGGGGGGGGGGGGGGTTTAATGGGAGGTTTAAATTGGGGATCTTAACCCCATTCACATGGGTTAAGAATCCCATGTGGAAACCCTCTTAACCCCATCCCAAACCCCTTTCACATGGGGCCAAGACATGGAGTTAATAGGGGTTAAACCCCTTTCACATTGGCCTAAAAACCCAAACCCCCAAAGGCAAATCTGAAAAAAAAGAAGAACCCCATTAAATGGGCCTTGGAAGAGGGAAAAGAAAAGGAGCATGGGGAGGGGAGACCCCCCACCGGTTCCCAACCGGTGGGGGGCCTAACCGGTGGCCACCCCCCCACCGGTTGGAACCGGTGGGGGGGGTGCCCACCGGATCCCCCCCCCTCTCTCTCTCTCTCTTTTTAATGATCTCTCCCCTCTCTCTCTCACCCATGTGATTAAAAAATTAAAAAAGAAGAGGGGAGGAGAGACTCCAACCGGTGGGTACCCCCCACCTCAAGCATTCCGGTGGGTACCCCCACCGGTTAAGGCTTTGAAGCCTATAAATACCCCCCAAGGGGTAAGGAGAAGCCCCATGCCCACTTGGCCCAAAATTTCATAGGGGAAACTCTGCCAGTTTGAAGACCAAATCCGGTGCTCTTGCCCGGGTTTGCTGCGATTTGGGGGAGATATTTTCTTGGAGGGCTCTCTTCCTAAGGTTTATTCCTAAGGGGAAGCTCTGCCAAATTTATGTTGTAAAATCACTGTCCTATAAGACGGGATTATGCCGAAATAATGAATGAATGCCCATATTGTTCTTTGAGCATATGTGTGTGCATGTGTGTTCATGAATCTACTATTTAAGTAACACTATGTTACTATATTTTCATATGCAAAATAATTAGTTTTATAACTAATTAAAATACATAAAACCTATAATTAAATATTCTAAAATATCATTGGCCTCATCCCATACATAACTAATCTTAGACTCATAATTAAAACTTAATAATGAAACTTAGACTCATAAAATAATATACTTAAGTTAAAAATGACTTAAATACCTCCATGCTTAATTAATTAATAAAATCTGCGAAAATTATCTAAAATTAATAAAATTAATATAAAAATCAGAAAAATTCTGTAAAAATCAGTAATACTCAGTAAAAATCAGAAAACAAAATCTGGAAATTACATAAATCCAAAATATAACTTAAATATCCTTCATATACCTAATTAATTAATAAAAATCAGTAAAATTAATAAAAAAATCAGTAAAATTCAGTAAAAACCAGTAAAAAACAGAGAACCAAATCTGAAAATACATAAAATTCTGAAATGACTAAAATGCCCCTAAAGTTTAATACAAATTACAAAAATACCCTCATACATGTTAAAAATCTGTAAAAATCACAGAAAATCCTTAAAAATATCAAAATCTCTCATATGTCCAAAATACCCTCCAAACCTTAATAAGATGGGTAAAATTACCAAAATACCCTTAATATGATAAAAATAAATAAAAATCTCAGAAAAATATAAAAATAGACTTTAAGTCTAAAAATCCAATTTGGGCAAAATTACCAAAATACCCTTACAATCCAAACACACTTGAAATAACCCTAAAATACCTCCTAAGGTTTTGAAACCTTCCTAAATCACTAAAACTCATTTCATACACTTAAATAACCATAATCTCCCTATACCCTCCAACTTGGCATAATTACAAAAATACCCCTATGGGTTTAAAATACTTGGAATCAATCCATAATACTTGGAGTCAATCCAATATACTTGGAGTTAATCCAGATAGCTTGGAATCAATCCAAAATCATATAAACCCATCTTAAACTTGGGTGAGGCCAAGAGTTTAACCTAAAATACATCTTCATATGCATGTGCTGCCTGTAGTAGTAGTAGTGTTGCATGTTATAAGGGCATCAACGGACGGTTAATCAAGGGTTGTCGAGCGGTTGCTTGACGTAATTAACACTGACCGAGGTCAGTGGAGAGAGGTCATATACTCGAATCTTCGCTTGATTCGAAGTCCCGGATTCCCTGAGGGCTAATCCCAAGCTCTCATAGTCCGATAAAATATAAAACCGACCTATAAATCCTCTAGATAAACAAAAAAAAAATGGATTTCCGAATAATCCGACATAGGAGAGACATGCTAGGTCAGGTTCCAAACAGCTGGCTAAGGCCATTATCACCTATATCTATGACACAAACAGTTAACTATGAATATATCAGTCCTTCTGATCAATAAGAACTATGCATGAGGTCTAATTCCAGAAATGGCTATCGATGCACTCAATTAGATAGCTTATTGTTATGTTTTCCATGGAATGATGTGGAAATTCGAAAAGATACGTATTCCTAGATTTTGCTTAAGCAGTAATATAGTATTAGATGATCCCTACCATCTCTGGCAGTGAGAACTCATGTTCTTTTCAATAGGCATTTCAAAGAAGCAGCAGTTGTGGAAGTAACCCATAGCAAGTTTGGTGGTCATCTGGCCCATCGCATGGTACCTGCGGCCATTCGGTTTTCCTAGTTCCTAGCTGCACCCTTATCATAACTGGGATATGTAGTTAATTTCCTAAGTGGCTATATATTTGCATAATTTGGACTTGATATCTTTGTTATTGACTATGGATAATTCACATTTTTTTTATTCACATTATATATTATATTTCAGCTGTTCAGTTTTTGTTATACTTCCTTTCTCAAATCCATGCAGGTTTCCCCTAGCCGATTTGCACTAGAAGCTCAAGATGTTTTGAAAGTTGCCACTTGCTGCCACCTGGTGGCATCATAAAATGTATCTTGATATAAGCCATTAAATGTAAGAATGTGTATCCATTGTTGCTATGGATGTGCAACTGAGCAACCATTTCGTCCCTCCGTGCCCATGTCTTTTGTCCAAACTTTAACCATGCCTCCTATAGACATTTGATGCGCTAATATACCAAGTCTTGATGATTGTCTTTAACCATTGGCATGTAAGCAACTGCTAAGCCCTAGTTAGACTACTCTATCTTAAGCCTTACTTACCTATAAAGAGTTGGCACATACATAGCATGGGTATAAACCCAGAAAAAAGGCTTTATTCATGGCCTGAAGCATCCACCAAGGCAACCAAATGCTTACATTTGGCCATACATATGAACAACACAATCAGTCAAGTTTCTTCCTAGAAGACCAATTACATCATAATTCATACGTTAGACACAAGTTTGTTCCATTCATTGGGTTAATAGCATGATTTATAATTGGGTGGAAATATGTTTTTTCTCAAATACATCTATGCATGTGCCTTGTCATTCATGAATGATTGTGCTATAGAGGGGTTTTTGGTGCAATACATGATGTATACCACTTTAGGTTATATTCTTTGAGAAAGGGGAAAGTATTCATGAATATTTAAGCTAGAAGAAAGAATAAAAAAGAAATAATGAAAAGAAAAATGTTTCATGTTGTCCATCTAGAAAATGACAAGAATATAAATATATTTATTTTTTCTAGGAGGAATTTTGTGGGTCAAAATATGACAAGACAATAATAAGATTTAGATACACAGAAATGTAAAGTATTGCATGTTTTCAAATTCCATGCTCCAGATAACATCTTAAAAGAAAATTCTAAGGAAGCATATACTGACCTGAAAGTAGTCAATCATAACCTGAGAGTTTGTGCCAAGTTGTCCTCCATATATAACACAACCTCCCCGCTTCAGAAGAAGCAACTGTTTAAAGATGAAAGTTAAAGTAAGATGGAGGAGAATAGAATGGCACATCCACAGCTCTTAATATACAATTAATTGCGATTAACCTCATCAAATGCTTCAAATATATCAATGCTTGGCTGATGTATAGTGCAAACTACAGTTCTTCCTGTGTCAACTGTGTTACGGACTGTACGCATAACAATCGCTGCAGCCCGGGCATCCAGCCCAGATGTAGGTTCATCCATAAAAATGATAGAAGGATTTGCAACAAGTTCCACTGCAATTGTAAGGCGTTTTCTTTGCTCTGTAGACAAGCCAGTATCACCAGGCAAACCTACTAATGCATGGCGCAAAGTATCAAGTTCCACTAATGCGATTACTTCATTAACAAATTCCTGTGGTAAATGCATCAAAGGATATTAATTTAAGCACCCCGTTCAACTAATGGCATAACTTTGCAAGAAATGGAGAGAAAAGATGAAAACTGACAACTTGTTTTGCCTTGCTGACTTCCTCAGGGAGGCGGAGAGATGCAGAAAACCAAAGAGATTCTTCCACAGTCACTTGAGGAGAGTGGATATCATTCTGTTCAACATACCCAGAAATCCGAGCAAAGGTGCTTTGCTGCTTAGGGTATCCAGAAATCCTTATATCACCCTCAATGTATCCACCAGTCTTCCTACCAGCAAGCACATCCATTAATGTTGTCTTTCCTGCTCCACTTGAACCAACCAAAGCTGTAAGAGTTCCAGGCCTAAATGCACCACTAACATTTGACAGTAGCTGCAGTCTTTCTTCTGTAACACCCTGCTGCCTCATTTCCTGTGGTTTTCCAAGACAGTTAAATAAGCATCATATAGCTTCAACCAGAAAGCCCCCCAGTGGGAGTGGTATAATGTTACCTTTGGCATGTCGACAAAATAATTGATATTGTGAAATGTCATCGACAACGGTTGAAATGGAAGGATCATCCCTTTCTCCACTGTATCTCGATGTTCTTCTTTCTTGCCAACCAATTCAGAAGCCTGCATTCCTACTGCAGTTGATAAGCAGTCAATGTTTTTGAATAGATGATCACAGTGCATCTGAATCAGCACTGGGGGAACAGAAAAAACAGAGATCACAAAAAGCACCTTCACTACCAGCATTTCCTGCATTTTCTTCAGTGCCATCGGTTGGAACCGTTGCCTGGGCTTTCCGCAATGCTGCAACAAAAGAAGGTGAGACAATATAGGAGTAGAGAAATGAAGGCAGGAAAAATGAAAAACTGAAAAAATAAAAAGGTGACCATGAATGCAAAAACACATAAACGAGCGTAAGAAAACAATAAAAATTATAGCATACGTTTAAGGTATGCCAAGGCAAGAGTAAACAGAATGTTGAGGAGGACCGCATATGCTAGCAGAACACCAAAGCCAAGCCAATACCAGTGAGGCTGGCTAGGTAGGCTGTGCGCATGGAGCACATTGTATCCCACTGTGTTATTTCCATATGCAGATCTCTGAAATGCACAAATTACAAAAGGAAAAAATTCACTGTTATGACATTCAAGGGAGCTCATAGGAACAGATTAGTAGGTTTGCAAGGCACCTTCATCCATCTAGATGCAGTGAACTCATTAACTGAGATTGCACGCTGCCCATAAGATAATGGTGAAATCCAGAAGGCCCAAATCCACCATGGCTTGATTGAATCTGGAAAATCATAAGACAAAAATTAGTATGGCTCAGAAGATTGCAGAATATACATCTGTAATGCAAAAGAATGACCAAATTAGAACTCGAGACATCTAACCTTTTGGAATTAAAAACCCTCCCATCAGAAAGATAGTTAGCAGAGCAGCCGAACCAAATGTGCTTGCAATAATGAGATCCCGTGCAACAGCTGCCATCAGCCGGAAGAGGCCCAGAGCCATTTGGTGGATGCCAAACAGTAACAGCATGAAACGGAAAAACCTGCAACCTAAGGCATTTTAAATGCAGTCCATGGAATTCAACTCTCACTTTGCAAAGGGTAGAAAAAAAAATCAATACCTTCCAGCACCAGGTGCAAATCCAACTGTATAGTATACAACGACTGACCAAACAATAGCTTCAACAGCAGAGTAAGGAATGCGTAGAATCCAGTTGGGAAGTGAAAAGGCCCAGGCTGGATAGAAGAAATTATCCCTTTGCTTGTAGAATACAGGTAGTCGAGTAATTGTGATAGGCAATTCAGCGAATCCATTAAACATTATATGCACCAGTCCAAAAAATAAACAAGAAAGATATAGATTTCCATTTAACTCGTCTGTGGGATGTATCCTTGTACGGATAAACATTGTGCATGTGATAAGTCCAACTGCTGCAACCTGCAGACAGGGTATCAAAGGTCATGGCAGAGGCGGTGAATAACCACAAGTTCAAGATAAAATGACGAAACATATTGAATGAATTGAGAAGAACACTACAAGTTTTAATGCAAAAGGGAGCATGTTGATAGAAGTACATGTCAACTATAGAAATGGTCCTGTGGCGTGAAAGGCTTTTGCAAGACAGCTAAAAATTTCAAGAATCAGGCATCAAATGTGAATGGACAAACATGAAGAAAAGGTTTCTTAATTGACGGGGCAATTTCTTGAGCCAACCACAGGTTTTATAGGTACAAAGTGAGCAGAGAGAAACTCACCAATAGGAATGTAGAAAATGTTTCATGAAGTTAACCCTAGAAGAATCAGCAGATAATGACCGAAATGACAATCAATAGATTGTAGTTATACCACCAGTTGACACTCCTTCTAACTTGTGCCATCTCGGTAAATAATGCATTTAGTGGAAGACTTGAGAAAAAGAGCACCGGTAATATGTGATTGATGGTATTCAAATGCTCTTATGGTAGAACTCACGCAGACAGCATCCATGACTGCAGGCACAAATTTAACTATATTGGAGCCATTGCAACTCCAAAGTTCCCTGTGCTTTTGAACTAACTCATTTATCGAATGTTAAGCAAACAGAAGGAAATATAATGTGGGGAACTATTTTATGTATGAGAATATCTTGCCGCACCGCCAGACAGTATTACGCCGTCTACCGGTGCTTTTATTTGTTTACAAAGAAAATTTTTTGTGACTTCCCATGGTGTCCGACTTGATCACTGTTTTCTACTATTTATTTGAGGTCGATTTTCAATTTTTCATCTTTTTTTGACTCGTCTGATTTGAGATCGGATTGCACGATCAAATCAGACAGGTTGGAGCCTTTCAAAAAAATAAATAAGAACACCGCCAGACGACGTAATACGCTCTAGCGGTGCAGCAAGATATTCTCTTTATTTATATTGTTGCCTTGACTGGATGCGTCAACCAAAGAATACCTTTCATTGAAAATAATTTTATAAAAAAATTGAAGGACACATTTGTCCAAATATTTAATAGTTGAAGAAATATTCGATGAATCGATGGAAGTTAACAGCATAAGCATTTTTGTATTGCGATCCAGTGAGATAATTTATAATAATTTGAAAATAAAATAGATAAATCTTCAATTAAAAGTCTAAGAAGAATATTTTATAAACTTGTAATTTTTCAGTGTACTATGGTGAGAAAACAGATTACAGAGAAAATTGTTCTCCCACGGGAGCCTTTTTCCGCACCCCATGTTCTCTGGTGAGTGTTGTCAACTCTCTTGGATGTGCGCGCGCTCTCTTTTTTTTGACTAGAAGTAAACATGTATTACTAATAAGAAATGTTGGTTACATAAGAGATAACAGCAGATTTAATAGAAGGTGGGATCAAAGAAGGATCCCAAACTGCTTCCATGTTCATTAGCAGAGCATATTTTGCACAAGCGTGAGCAGCCTTGTTGCAGGTTCTAGGAGTGGAGCTAAGGCTGATGCTATCCGTGGAGAGAATGTGCTGAGAATTCTCAATGATGGTCTTCACCTTCCAAGGTGTAGAGCTAATTTTGAGCGTGGCATTGATCAGCCCTTGAGCATCACCTTCCACAAAAACCATCCCATTAATCTGTTGAGCTAGCTGCAGAGCATAAAGTAACGCCAAAGCTTCCACCAAAACAAGGTCGGAGGTGTGCATAATTTTTGTGATGCAGTTGATAGGAGATCCAAGCCAGTCTCTAACGATTATACCCAATGCTCCTCCAGAATTTAAGGTAGCCCAATCAAAATTGATCTTGAGAGCACCATGGCAGGGAGGGGACCAATTAGGAGTTGGAGCATTTGGTTTCAGAGATGCAGTAGACTGGTTGCAGGCTGAGGAATTCCAGAAGTTGACATCTACCAAGACAGATCTGATTACAGAGAGAGTAGGAACAAGAATCCCATCTATAACTTTCTAGCATCTGGCTTTCCAGATATGCCACATAATGAAGAAGCATATAGCTAGGTGCTGCCTATCATTATCGTTAGAAGTAATTGGGGGGCTAGACCAAGTCGAGATTCTATCAGCTAGATCCAAATTATCCAAGGAAGAATGATAATTCAAGGGTGAAACTTTCCAAACTGCTCTGGCAAAATCACAGTCAAATAGCATGTGAGTAACAGTTTCCGGGCATAGAAAGCAAACCTGACAGATATTGTCCACATATGGCAGTCTTCTAGAGATGAGATCAGAGACTGGGATAGCATTGGAAAGACATTTCCACACAAAATACAGAATTTTTGGTGGTATCGATTTCTGAGCTTGGGCATGCCATAGGTGCTTCCATACAATGTCAGGGGTAGATGAGGATGCAGGATTATAAATGTCCAAGAGGTATTTATAAGCAGATTTTGTGGTGAAATTGCCATCAGGGGTGAGCATCCAAATAAACTGATCTCCCAGATTTAGATCATTCTGAGGTAGCTGAATTTGACTAATACTGTCAGCAATATCATCCTCGAACAGCCTATATAAGAGGTCCAGATTCCACTTCCCATGGCTTATGAGCTGAAATACCCAGATAGGGATCAGGGTATCATAATGATGTCTGACAGTAGGGGGGGCAATGCTATTTTCTTAATGTTTCTGAGTTTGAGCATAGCAGACCAGGATATAGAGCAGTTGGCAGGCACATTAGCATCCCAAAAATTAACATTGGTGAGATATTTAGCTTTGATCAATGAGGCCCAGACTGAGTTTTGATTCTGAATGAATTTCCAATTGAGTTTCAACACAGTAATTTTATTCAAGATTTCCAAGTCCCTAATTCCCAAACCTCCTGTAGCTCTGTGTTTTTTGAGGGAAGCCCAGTTACATAGATGAATTCTTTTGTGCTCCAGATTATCACATGTCGTACATTTTTTAGGAAAAATGTACTTGATCTTGATTTTTTTATTTAGATTTAGATTTGTATTTGTGCGCTCTACCTGACTCAATTAGATGATTGCATAGTTCTTCCACCCGATCCCGCTACCTATAAATAGAATAGCGTTAATTACATCCTCCTAAGAGGAAAACCCTTGATTAATCATCGGAAGATTAGAATAACACCCTTTAAAATGATATAAATGAAATATACAAGCTTGCATTCGAAAACTGAATGAATTTCATTTTTTATTTGAGAAAAAGCTCATTTTTTAGTTTAGAGTTGAGTCTGCGCGAGACTTGATTCATTGATTTTTATTGATGGATGATGATGAAAGACATTTTTTAGTTTTTTTGGATTGATTTATGTAAATGCATTGAAGATTTGTTTGAATTTTTATATTTGGGAGTGAACATGAAGTTGAGTCTGAGCAAAGATGCGCAGACTTATTTGTTACCAATGAGAATGCTTGAATTTATTTTGATTTTTGATTTATGAGAGAAATGAAAATCTTTTTTATGGTATTTTGATTGAAGTGGATGACATTTTTTTATCAAAGAAGTTTAATAAACATTTCTTATTGTGTTTTTTTAGATTTGGAGTAAAGAGATTTTAGATTTGATTTGCAAGGTATGGAAAAGTGTATTTTATGTTTTCTTATTTGATTTGAGTGAAAAATGGTTCAAAGACTTATGCTTTTTATGTTTTGAATTTGTAGGTTTTAAAGAATGAGCAAGGTTACCAAGTTAGTTGAAGTGAGGCTTCTTTTATGTATTTTTTATCTTTTGCAAAGAGAAAAAATGAGTTTTAGTTGATTTTTTGATTTTTAGGAAGTGTAAAGTTTTATCTTATAGTTTTTTATTCAATTTTAAAGGAATTGAGGTTAAAAAAAATTCGATTTTATCAATTGAGGGTTGAGTCTACGCAGGGGAGCGCAGACTCATAAGTCACAAGCCTGTTTTTTATATTTTTTGGGTAATTTCAAGAAGAAAGTTAGCATTTTTGTTTGGGTTTTGATTTGTGGAAAATATAGGGTTTATTATTAAGATTTTGATTTGATTTGATGGGAATTTAATGGCCAAAATACCAGATTTTAAGAATTTAGGGTTGAGTCTGCGCTATAGGGTGCAGACTCATTGGTTATCAAAGTGTTTAAGCATTTTTTATATTTTTTGTAAAAAGAGTTTTAAGCTTTTATTTATGGTTTTGACTTATATAAAGTATAAAGCTTTTATGTAAATTTTTGGGTTTAATTTGGAGAGAATTTAAGGTCAAAAAGACCAATTTTGGGGATTCAGGGTTGAGTCTGCGCAGGGTAACACAGACTCATTTGTCACCAATTTGTTTTCAAGGGTTTTTTGCATTTTTTCAAGAACAACTTGGTGTTTTTATTTGATTTATTGATAGATAAGAATAAACTTGATTTTTATAGAGTTTTAGATCATCTTGAAGTGGTCGAGAAGTTGATTTTTTATTTTTTGTGAATTTCAGGGTTGAGTCTGTGCCAGGATGCGCAGACTTAAGTCTGAACTGTGGATTTCATGTTTGTCAGTTGTTTTATTGGACTTTTGGTGGGATAACTTGATTTTATGTTTTGTTTGGTGATGATTTACAGATTTGGAGCTGTGGGCATGATTTAGAGGCCAAGAGATGAGGTTTTGGCCTTGACAGTGATGCGCAGACTCAAGTTTAATGGGGATTTTGAATAAGATTCTTAAAAAGATGGAATCTCCTGAGATTGAGGAGAATTCCAAGACTTTCAAAGTGGTAGGGAACTTCAAAGATCAAGGAGACAAGAAAATGGGTTTGAGTCTGTGCAAGGGGTGCGCAGACTCAACTGAACTTATAAATTTTGATTTATTTTGAAGGGATTTGGATCTTTTTTGTAAATAGATGTTTTATTTAACTGAAATGGAGTGTTTGAGACATGATTGTGAGTGATTTAAGCAATTTGATTTACTGTTTATTTGACTTTTTATTTGAAATGAGTCTATGGAAAAGTGTGTAGACTCAAGAGTTATTTTGAAAGAAGTTTGTTAATCTTGATTTGTGTGCCATGAAGCATGATTGTTATCAAAGATTTGACTTGATATTTGAGTTACTTAAACAACCTTTCTTATGATTAGAGCTCAGGGCAGGTGCGCAGACTCAACTTAAGTTTGGAATTTTGTGTTTATTTAAAATAGAAGATGGCTATCTTAAATCTTTTTTTGAATGAATTAACTTTAATTATTAGAGTTATTTGAACCATAAATGGGGTTATCATTCCATGCAAGGCATCTTTGACAGTTTTGAGTTGAGTCTGCTCAAGGGTGCGCAGACTTAGAACAGTGGCGCAGACTCAAGTCTGAAAATTGATTTTTTGAGTTTCCTGCACAGTTCAAGCTGCAATTAAATCCATCAAGAGATTAGTTTCAACCATTAAAGTTAAAATATGAAATTTGGAATCGAGGAAAACAAGTTGTCTCCCATTCCCAATCGAATTTCCATAATTATAGGTGCGCATACTCAAAATCTGAGTATAATTTCAGGTTTATACCTCTTTCAACTTGAAGTGATCCAAGAATCACCACAAATTTAGAGAGGATAACGCTGAGAAATCTCAAAAGTTGAGTATAGCTATATAAAGCCTTTTCAAGGAGTGGTTCTTATGTAGATTTCTTCAAATGACATGATTTCTTCATGTTTATCCTATTCTTCTTGGATCGCTTTATAAAGCATTGAAAATGCTTAACATAATGATTCCAAGTGGAATTTCAACCTTTCATTAGAACAATCCAATCAAAGGTTTAGGATCTTCATGAAGGATCATGGCATGAAAGGACCCGAAGGACAAACTCTCTTAAAAAGATATGTAATGGCTAATGGACTATAGGAGTGGCTATAAAGGGGGGCGTGCCGAGCATCCAACCACTCATCCAAAGGGTGCCCTTAATGCCTTCAAGATGTAAGAAAAACCCACAAGGGGTAATCCAAAGCATCTCTACATTTGGGGAGCAAGGAACTCCACCAATTTCCTTAGAAGATCACATGTAACCATGAGCCATGGAAGTGGCTATAAAGGGGGGCGTGCCGAGCATCTAACCACTCACCCAAAGGGTGCCGTTAATGCCTTCGAAATGCAAGGGTTATCCACAGGGAATCACCCATTTCATTTCTACATTTGGGGAGCAAGGAACTCCACCAACTCATTAGGACATTGGGACATTGGGACATATCATCTAAATGAACCCATAGAAATTGGAACACAAGAATGATGTTTTTTGTGTGAGGGCCCTTGATGGGTTACCCAACATTGGATTGTTAGCACCCTTAGATCGGGACATCCTTGAGAAACATCAGAAGAAACTTAAAATCTTAAAACATATGACAACATTTCGGATTGAAACATTAAGAGCTTAACAACCCAAAGTCCAAGCCATTTAGGACCTTCATTGGGCCTCAAAGGGATAGCCCTAGGTCCAAGAAACCTTTGGACAACTTGGGAGAGGATCAAAGAATCACTTCAAGCCCAAAAACCCAACTGAAAGAGGCGCAGACTCAAAACTGCACACAGGCGCTAAGTCTGCTCAGGGAGGCGCAGACTCATGAACAGTGCCGCAGACTCAAACACTGTAACTCTGTACAAGCGCAGACTCACCTGAAATCCGGATTTTTTGGGAAAAATGGGTTTAAACCTAACCCAAATGATGGAAAATAAAGTATAAAAAATATAAACCTTAAAATCTTTATTTAAAATATATTTTAGATGTATTTCTTTAGGAAAATATCATGAAAACTTAAATATGAACATATGAGAAATTTGGGTATATTTTTTATCTTTTCTATGGATCTCTCCTTCTTGGCTCCATGTTAGAGGGTTTATACTTAAAGAAACTCATCCCCAACTAGTGAGGGAACCTCCTTAAGAACCTCTAGGGCCTAAACCCTTAGCCATTAAAGGAAAAAATCCAAACAAAACCCATTCGGTTCCAACATGAAAACAGAAACTTAAACTTTAATATATATGAAACTTAGAGGATTTCTCTTAGTGTTTGGCCTTGGGGGAGCATCATCCATGGAGGGGATGTGCTCCTAAGGGTTATGGAAGGCTAAGCCACCTTGAAAAAACCCCAAAATCAAAGGCAAAACCAGAAAAAACAACGTTCAGGAAACCAGGACAGCAAAGCACATTTCGAGTCATATCTCCATATTTAGAAGTTTTCAAGGCTTGAGGAGACCATTTCTATAAACTAGAAATGCCCCTCTACCATCCCCACACAAGAAACATATACCTTATGAAGGAAAAAATTGCATAAAAGCAAGATAACCAGCAGATTCACAAAACAGACACATGGAATTTGAACTTTGCATTTCATTGCTTTCAATCACCATGGATGAACATCAAGGGGGAGATAGAAGTTTCTAATAATATAAATGAAATAAAAAGCTATGAAAAGCAAGAACATCAAGAACAAAAGACCATCCCCCATCCTCACTCTACCTTGAAGAGAGGATGAGGGAGGAAAAATGGCTCTAAAAGCTCACTCTCTTGCTCTCTTCCTTTCTATCTCTATTTCTCTCTTTTCTTCTTCTTCTCTAACTCTCTTTTCTCTCTTGAGATGCAGGAAATTGAGGGGAATGGAGGAGGGAGACATGCTCCTCCAAGGCTTCTCTCTTTTCTTCTTTTTTTTTTTTTTGTGGGCTTTTGTTTCTAACTTTTTCATGGAGAAGATGGGGATTCTTTTATAGATAAAGTTGGATTACTTTTGGGGGGTAGACTAGGCATCCATTAGCCTAGAATTAGGGATAAGAAGCCCTTCTTAAGAGCCCTCTAATGAGGCCATAACACTTGGAGAATCATGATTAGCTTCTCTTTTGCTTTTCATCCACCACCTTCTAGAAGAATCTTGAAGGGGGGACCACTTCCTTTTCTTCTTATCCTCCTTTGGGCAGATTTGAACATGGGCTAAATGGGTAAGAATAGGCTTTGGGAGGACCATTTGAGGCCCTTTAATGGATGCCACGAATTTGGGCCTTGGCTTTTACTTTTTGGTCCCAAATTGGTCCTATTGGGCTTCTTTTGCTTGAAATAATGGGTCCGGACCTGCCTCCTTAGATTTCTTCATCATTTGGACTAAAAGTAACCCCCTTTTGACTTCTTTGGACTTGCAAGAATGGATATGACTGCTGTCCATTAAATCTTCTTCATTTGGGCCTTCTTTGAAAATTGGTGGACCTTTTCTTTGCTTGAGTAAAAGGGCCCGGTTGTGCCATTCGATTTTCTTTGGCTTGAGCCCTTTTTGATTGGTCTTTAGGCTCTTGCTTTGTTCATTTTTTATGTGACAACATCACCCCATAGGAAGGAGCACATAATCTGATTTAGTTTTCTGATTGTGGTCTTAGGGAGAAACCGTATGCCCATCACATGAATTGGTATAAAAGCCAATGTTGAATTTATCAGGGTGACTTTCTCAGCAGTGGATAGGGTTGTTGCCTTCCAATGTGCGCGCTCTCTCTCTCTCGATCAAATTACCCTTGTTAATGTGCTGGCGAGGGGCTAGGAAGGCGACTAAGGAAATGCCTAGATAGCTGACCAGATGATTCAGGCAATGCTCGTGCAAAATCTTTCTTTAAAAAGTCACCTTAAAGGAGTAATGATAGTACAAGGAAAGTAAAGAAAATGTCTACGGCAATAAAATATAAGAAATATTAGGTGCACCGCACCAGGTGCAACAAAGGTGAGCTAGAATCAGTCTTTTATCTTTTTTTGTCATATGAAAAAATCATATGACCCATATCTTCCTATTAAATGCATTCTGACTTCAACCGCGCATTAGTGCACATGGAGAAGGCTGAATTAAAAAAATAATAAACAAAATTACCAGCCAAAATAATTCTTAAGAACATCTTGATACGCTTAAAAATATCTTGGAGCGTTCGAACGCATCCTGGAGCTCCCGAGTGCATGATGCGCTTGAGAACATCATGAGGCACTTGAGAGCATCATACACTTGAGAGCTCCAAGATGCACTTAAACACTCTAGGATATCCTCGAACGCCTCAAGATGCTCTCGCAAGCATTAAAAGATTTGAGAGCATCATGCTCTCGAAAGTAGCTTGAAGCTCTCGGTTAGATATTACAGTTTACTAGATAAAATTTTTAATTATTTTTTTAATATGACACTCCCACGTACGTTGACTTATGGATGACGTCGAAGTGTATTTAATGAGAGAATAGAGACCATGCAATCTTTTTAGATAGCACAAGGAGGAGGACTCGTTCCAACTCAACTAAGGGTGATGCAACCAATATTCTCATGAAATATAAGGCTCTAAAAATATGACTCACGGCCAATACATCGAGTACTTTGTAGAAAGTTGTAATTATGGAATGCAAAAAAAACATTTGATGCCGAAAAAAAAGTCTGTAGAAAGTCATAATTATGAAATGTAAAAATACTAACACCTAGAAAAAAAAACATTATACATAATTAGAGGCAATGTAAGATCCAGTGTACATTCAGTAAGGTTCTATTGACTTCACTGGATTTTATAAAATTTATTAACACTTTCTAATTTTGACTTAATAAAATGATTCACTACTAATTCTGATCCATTAGAATGATCTTAAGGTCTATTGTTTTTGACTCAATAGAGTAATCCCATTGGTCTACTATCCTAATGATCCTACTAAAAAGGGAGAGTTGAGTGGTACGACTTCCGAGACAAGGCCATGCATTTTTGACTCGCCTCACCTCGTCTTGTCGCGTGGGCGAGTGGGACGAGTGAGTGAGGAGGCGTTGTTGATATGATTGCCCTTTGTAGCATCTTTCTCACGTACACACACGGGGGCTGGGCTAAGCGTACCACTTAAGTCGTGCTAGCCTCAAACAGTACTTACAAACCTGGTTATTCACAATCTGAACCTGAAACAATCCCGGCAATTCGTAATGTTTCATAAATCATTAAGCTATAACTTAAAAATAATAATAATAAATAAGCAAACATCTAGTTAGTCGGTAAATTGCTTAGTAGAGTATAAAATATCATTTTGCAACTAATTAATTAGTTAACAAGATCTTAACATGTTTTTACATTATTAAATGATCTAGAGGGAGGATCAATATTTCAATTAAAATAAATCTAATGATCAAAAGTGTAGATGATTGCAATGAAAATCAATATTGTCAAAAGCTAATCAAATTAATCATAAAAGTTTAAATATCAGTGTATGTTATAAAAATAAATTAAGTTTAAGAGTAACATGTATCTAATTAAGTAGCTAGTGGTTTATTATGATCAAGTAATAATTTAAAATAAATTGACAACATAATGTAATGAGTTTGGTTATTATTAAACATTATTAAGAATGAGCTAAGATATGAGTATTTTATATTCTCACTCATAGATATTATAAAAGTAGACTACCAGCAAACCCACAAAAACTTAGGTGAAGGAGGGTTTAAAGCCTAATCAGATATTAAAGCAAAAGTTTGGTAATTGTTTTTAAGTTGATAAATATTAAGTATGCATAAAATTAAACTAATTATTTCACTAATTGCAGGTTGGGCATGTAGCTTAGAGGGGCATTTTGAGAATTCAGACAAGTTTTCTCTAAAGTAGGGTCGCAAGTTTGCATACAAGTGGCACTTAGAACGTTTTCATTTTTTTATTTTAAGAAAACACCTAGACCTTACAGAGCAGGCAAGTTGGAAGGAGATTATATAAGACTTCCCCCAGGTCCCAGGCTTCTAAGTGTCCATCCCTTAATGTTTTTCATTCTTTTTCAAAAATAGGATTATTTTATTAAATATTTATCAAAATATATTTCAGAAATATTTTCAACTCTATACTTCTTCTTATAATTGTGAAACAAAATACACATTTTTAATTCAAAACTATATCCTTTCTGATATATGCTTTAGTTACATAACACACATTTGTAAATCTCATACTCTTAGGTAAAGGGAATTTTTATACAAGTACCCTCATAAAGTATGTATATATATATATATTATGTGAGAAAAGGATTCAATGCACCCTGGGGCGCATCTCGCATCTAAGTTAGATGCCCCCTTCCCCACCCACCTAGGAAAACCAATCCTTGAAATCCCTCCTTGAAATCCACTTCTCCCCATGTTTAAAAAATAATAAAATTTATCAATAATTTTTAAATATTCAAATAAATCTCCTAAGGTCGTTTCCATTTTTGAGACTTTAATTTTTACTGTCTGATCTTAAAAATCAATCAAAACCATCTGATGGGATACACATATAAAGACCATCTAACGTAGATGAAATCCGGAGCTCATTATAGCTAACCCCATAGGTCTCTGCGTGTCTGTGTGTTACTCTTTGTTGTACAGCACATAATATATATATTCTGATGTCCATGTATTAATGCATGTGATGCATCAAACTAGGATAGTATACCTATTATTTAGCATCAAATTAAACAAAAACAACACATGGAACAAAAATAAGAGGGAAGACGTTAGGCCCCTTGATAGAGATACAATTATATATCAACTTGAAGGATTGGTAGTCAAGCCACCAAGTTGAAATTACTCAAGTCCTTGACATTACCAGTTAGTTTCTATGAAGAGGAAAATAAAATATATATGTTACCAAAATAAATATCAAAATATAGATGCAAAAATAAGTATTTCTATTTCAATGAGTTTTGGTTTTGGAAATCATGCTTAATGCCCCATTTGAGTCCCTCTTGTAAAAGAGATGATTCTCCTATATCAGTTTTTCCAACATGGATGTCAAATGGAGCTGATGACAATTATGGTGTTGGATAACCTTCAGAAGCATTTGAAATATAAGCTGCTCAATTAACTTTTTATTTAATATATTACATAGTTGTCCTCATTTGTAAGGGAGACCAATGAAAATCACACAGTCCTTCCTAAAAGTAACCTTTTACCTACATTTTTGGGGAAAAAAAGGAGAGAGAATGGACAAGTATCTATCTTTCCTCATTGTTAAAAAAAAAAAAAATTGTCAAGAAATATTTGGGAACTCTATCGACCCTCTCAGAAAATTTTAATGATTGGAATTGCCAAAAAGAGCACTCCTAATGTGACCTTAGTGGGGAGCACGAGCAAGCAGGAGTCTTCCTGGCGTACATTTCATGACCATTTCTAGCCTATTTTGTTCCACATCCTATTTCATGCGAGTGTAAAGGCGTCCTTTTGTTTTCAGCCATTTGCCTGTGAAACCTGCAAACACCTATTTCTTAATCCTGGTAAACCATTTCCCTGAACTGGGAAGTTTGTTGGTCTTTCCCACACATTTTCACGGCGTCGCATCCCATTCACGTGAGAGTGTGAATACATGTTTTCATTTTCCAGCCATGCAAACACCTACTTCTCAATCCTAGTAAACCATTTACCAGGGTCCTCTACCTCTTAGTTGTTTTGCCTAGCTCCTAGTTTAGCTAGAAGATGGAGTTCTTTTTCAATAGAACAGGGCAAACGGTCGACTGATTTCACAAAAATGGTTGACCTATTACTTTCGTAAATTGAGCTTGAAACAAGTTGTTCAGGAATCCTAAATGGTCGACCGGTCCATCAAATTGGTCAACCGTTTCTAATGAAGTTCTTATCTAAGAGTTTTCTGAGTTATACCCATAAAAAATGATCGTCCGCTTTTACTTTTTCATGTTGCATAAGAACCAAATTTGACTATTGAAATCCCACGTGCCACCAACGGCTTTTGACTTTGAAGGCTCTATCAAAAAAGATATTTCAACCCATTGTACACAGATATTTGCCATCAAAGTAAGAGATGTTTAAGGGCCATTTTTTAGAGAGAAACAATCCTTAAAGAGAGAAGAACAGAGAGAGACAGAGATTCAAGCTCTTCCCAAGTGCTCCATAGAAGCCACACTTGGGGGTGGGTTTTCGGCATCCAGATCTTTGAGCTCCTTCTTCCTCTCTCTTTCTCTTGTGTTTTCTTGCTAGTTGCATTGTACTCTGTATGTGTGGTGGCTTGAAGCCATCGTTGGTGTTCTATACACCGTGTATATTCAACCCCCCCCCCCCCCCCCCCCCACCCCCGGTTTGCTATAGAGATTGGGACCAACACTAGTAAACCAAATTACAAAAGTCCACTTCCACAAAAAGTTTCAAGGATTACACCCTCCCCCATGCCCCAAATTTAAATGTACACCAAAAATAAGCACTATTTCAATCTTTCCACAAGGGTCACTGTTGCTAAGTAGACGACTACAACAAGCGGAAATTTATCCAAAAAAAAAAGAAGAAGCCTTTGGAAAATGGACGGACCCCTATAGTAAAATGCAAGTGCTTATAGGCATACTTGTCAACTACGTTTTCTTTATGTAATAGTGAATAGCATGAGACTTAGACCGAAAAAAGAATAACGTGAGAGATGAACGATTTGTAAATACATCTATACTTTTTTAGACAGTATGAACAAATGCTCAAAAAACTACAAGACGTTGTAAAAACTTCAACCACTGGACTCGTAAAATCTATATTAATATGTTATCAACATCCTTCATAGGAGTGATTTGGGTGATCATGCCAGGCAGGTGCATGCCATGTGTATTTTCCAGGTTTGCTATTAGAAAACACTTTGCTTTTCATTTCTAATTCTTGATGTTCAAATAAACTTTTTACAGGTGTTCCAGTTAGTGTATGGATGCTAATGCTGATTTTTATAAACCAATCATGCATGGTCCGTTTGCAAGTGCTTTTACATATCTGGTACGATGAAATAAATTAAGCTACAACTCAGCTTTTAAGACATCACACAGTTTTTCCACCGTGAGAAATTTAATGTAAGGTATTAAGGAAAAGAAACACGTTGCTAAAATGGCACATACCTGGAATGTTTTGAAAGTATAAAGAAAATGGTGTCTACGTATTAGAAGAACTTCTCTTGAAAAGCATGTTTTAAATAGTTCCCATCTTGATGCAGCATATTTTGTACTAGCAAGTGCTGATGGCAGATTTGTGATCTCGTCGCAAGGTTCTGAAAGAGTGCAGTCTATGGATCTCCCATACTTGGATTCTCTAAATGCTTGGGCAATTTTCGCAACAGGGATAAACACATATGGTTTTGAACGATCAGACCAATACTGAGCCTGATCCTTTCTAGAGGTAACCTAAAAAATACATCTAATTAGTCACAAGAAAATATCATAAAAAAGGCAAAGTGAGGAAGAAAAGAATACCTCTTGGAGGAAGTCTGCTATTCCTTTTCTGGGAGGCAATGTAAAGCCCAACGATTCAAAAAAATCAACAACATGAACTCGCGGACCTTGATAGACGACATGTCCTTCGGATAGCAGTATCAAGTCATCAAACAGATCAAATGTTTCAGGTGCAGGCTGCAGGAGGGACATCAATACTGTTGCCTCCATTTGATGTACGAAATTGCGAGTGCATTTCACAATCTGATATGTTGTAGAGCTATCCAATCCGGTAGATATTTCATCCATAAAAAGTGTTTTCCTTGGGCCAACTATCATTTCTCCTGCATTAGAGCAATTACCAATGAATATAGTCCAGACAAATTGTTTGACTCAACAACTTTATGAGCACCTGGACATGCATGCATGTTTGGGAGCTGTGGGCAGAGGACACTTATTCGAGAAAGGCGTATAAAGTTATTGTAAAAGAACCCTCACTATGAGAGAGCAATAGCATCCTGAACTACCAGCTGAGTAGGGAGAAATCCACCTATTATATCGGGGGCATTAAATAATAGGGCAATCCATTATCCAACACCAGATAACTTTTGCATAAAGCTTTAGCGAGTGTATTATCCATATGCTTTAGGAATTTTTCAAAAAATCATCAACAGATCATAGCAGACGCAAGGAAGCCATAGAGAACTTAGAAAATAACCTGTTGTCACTCGTTTTTTCTGTCCACCAGAAATACCTCTCATCATATCATTGCCAACTAGGGTATCAGCGCATACGTCCAGACCAAGCACTTTCAACACATAATCAGTGATAGGGCTGTGCTTTTTACCCCCTATCGAAGCTGCCTACTCAATTAAACAATCATTATTCTCGACAGAAATCACATATGAAGATAAACAATCGAGCGTAAAACGATTCAGGTTTCCAGATTATGCAGTCTGACATAGACAGATCACTGATGTTACCTTCATATATGCATCAATCTCCGGATTCGGTCGTATGTCATTTTCCTTCTCAAGTATGGCAAGCTCCTTCAGGAGATCTATGTATCCATGTATGACACAATGGAAGTTAAAAGATGTCTTGTTGCAATGATGTATGAGCCAAAATTTAACTACATATATGAAGACTGAAAATCCAGAACAACGTGAAGCACAATTATATGACGAGGAAACTCTTAATTTGAGAAATTACCAATCTGTAATTTTAAACCGGCAAGCAAGCTACTTATGTCATGCTGAAGCGGACTCCCTGCAGAACAACATGTCCTTTCTCTAGCAACATAGTAGAGAATATGGAAGGCCATAAGTAAGGGGTTGAGGTCACTACAGTCACGTGGCACACAAGCACTGGTGATTGGGGAATTCTTTCACCGGACCCATGCACGTGTGACATGCACCGCGCACGCATTGATGATTGGATTTTTTTGACACCAGTGGTTTTATTCGCATATAATACAAAAACATTTAATGCTTCCCATTTAAAACACTACATTACTGATTTAAAATAAGGTTTTTACTACTTAAATATCATACAATATGATGCTATATAATAAAAAAAAAACTCACTTTTCATTGACAAAAACTGATTATCTGATTAATAACCATTTATTATATGATTATAGTTTTTATTTTAACTTTTATTAAATCTAAAAAATTTTTATAAATGTCTTGCCAAATCTTTTTTCTAATCTTCTAATTATTTGACCGAATATTTGATCATCTAAATAGATGGCCTTGAGCGCTACAGGAAGGGGTGGTCGTAAATCCTT
The DNA here is from genome assembly GCA_030544215.1 of Zantedeschia hybrid cultivar. Taxonomy (NCBI): domain Eukaryota; kingdom Viridiplantae; phylum Streptophyta; class Magnoliopsida; order Alismatales; family Araceae; genus Zantedeschia; species Zantedeschia hybrid cultivar. The sequence goes on along the minus strand of JARZZO010000001.1, from coordinate 10,102,934 downwards.
CGTGCTGCTTTATGGTCTGTGTAACTTTTTGGTTGGAGAGGAAGAAAAGGTTGGCCTCCAGTGTTGATAGGAACATAATTAGTTAAATATAGTATAATACATGTACAATTCTGTACTTTTGAAGTTGTTACGAATTAAACTCTCATTAGCTGCACCTAACAGAAAGATAGGGAATAATACTCATTTTTTGATACCAACGGTTTTATTCACATATAATACAAAAATATTTAATACTTCCCATTTAATACACTACATTACTAATTTAAAATAAGGCTTTTACTACTTAAATATCATACAATATGATGTTATATAAAAAAAAAAACTTACTTTTCATCGACAAAAACCTCATTATCTGATTAATAACCATGTATTATAAGATTATAGTTTTTATTTTAACTTTTATTAAAACTTAGAAAAACTTATAGGTGTCTTGCCAAATATTTTTCTAATCTTTTAATTATTTGACCGAATCTTTGACCATCTAATTCAAATTTTAAACCAAATTATATCCGAACATATTTTTACTGTATAACATCATGCACCATATTTAACTATGGATATATAGGAATGGGCAGTCTTTAATCCTCCATGCTGCTTTATGGGCTGTGTAACTATGGTTGGAGAGCAATAACAAAATTTAGGTTTCTAAAGATGCAAGAGTACTGGTGAAACAAATTGCGGATTGAGCGAGAAGTCACCTTAGCTGACATTTCAGGGGGATTTTGTCTATCTTGGTGTCCATATACATCCCGGTATACTACCATACGCCTTACACTGTTGTGTATATCTTTATAATAAACCATATTCCATCATTAATTTGTACCCCGACCATCCTCTGCCATATGCTTATCCAGTTGGCACGGAGAAAATTCAGGTGACACCCCTTCCGCTTTATCTGAATCCGGACAAGGGAAAGATAGGTCAAGACGGCAGTGACAGAGTCATTTATGTGCACATACAGATGGGGGGCAAGAACCCCATGGCTTAAAAATCATGAACCCTAGATAGTCCTTAATCCGCCTCACCTAGAAGGAGTCCCGAGTTAGGCAGTGTCTGGAGGGGAGACTCAGGTGAAGCCCTTGGCTAGCATTGTCCTTCAAGAAGTCCTCTCAGTTCTGGCGCTAGTATAAAGTTGTTTCCCATCGCTTGGCAGAAGAGAGGGATGGATCGAGGAGGACGGATGAGCTACAGAGCTACATAGTTGACCCAACACCGACATACCAAAAAACTAGTTCAGGTTGACTAGTGATGGACCTTTCCTAAAATCTGATAAAGATACGCTTGGCGCTTTAGCAACTTTATAATTCATCCATTTTCGAATTTTTAATGGCTTTTGTCTTACAATCATTAGAAGATTTAAATTTAGATGATAATAATGATTAGATAGAAATAGATGCGTCTACACATTTATTTAAGATGTATGCGTCAAACATGCTACTTATGTGTGGTGGTTCTTGTACTCTTAGTTTGACGTACAAACCAACTTATGAAAAATCTTCTGCATGAGTAAATTTCTGATATGGTCTTTATAATTTTCCTTCACACTACTTTTCCTAGTATTTGGCATGGTCTCATTATAATTGAACTGGTGGGTTACGACTTATGATTGAGTAGATAAAACATCACTGGATCTCGTGAGTCAGTCTCTTTCCTTTCTTTTGGACGGTGGATTGGTTTTGGCATCGCAAAACATCACCGGATCTCGTGATTGAGTAGATAAACATCAATGGGTCTCGTGATTCAGCTTCTTTCCTTTCTTTTGGATAGTGGATGGGACATCGGCAGAATGGAGTGACAGTTGGTCAACCTATTCCTGCAGTAGTAAACTAGACAGAAGGCCGAACCATATTCGGGTCACCTATTCCAAAGAGAAGACCAGATTGGACGAGGAGGGGGATCAGCTTGGAAAGCTCCTGGAACTCAGGCCGATAAGGATGCTAACAGCGAGCTCCACAAACCCATGAAGCACGAGAAACCAACGAAGATGGCTGGTGAGCAAGCTTCGGTGATTGAGGTTCTCAAGAAGAAGGGGAGAGAGAGAGAGAGAAGAAAGGTTAAAAAGTTCTTTTCAGAATAAGGGTCAAGAGTTAACATGATTATCAATGAGTGGCATATAAGATAATATGAGTCGGGGAATATAGCATCGAATATAAAAAATTTTGGGGGTGTATGTAAGTATCCTACAACCACCTAGACTTGTCTGAACAAGGATAAATATTAGCGTTACCATATTTCAAGTGTAGCTTCCAGACATAGGATAGGCATGACCGTTTTGAAATTAAAGCATTTTGCAAAAGAAAAAATTCGACCCCTCAAGTGCTCCTATAGAGACCTATATACATATCAAGATTCGATGTGGAATATGTCACACATCGTGTGACACTGCTTTTACTACGCACACTTCCCTGACTGAAGATTCATTATGCAAGTGTTTTTACTCATCTGACAGTACTCCCCGGTCTAAATATTTACTACCCAAGTGTTTTACTCATCTGACACTCCCCCATCTGAAGATTTACTATACTATGCAAGCCTAGAACAAGTGAGCTTGGATGCAAATGTTTCACCTTGAAATAACGAACTCAATCTATTGGCTTGATCCCGTAATGGCATCTGACACCCAAATAATCAAGCTACATCATAAAATGAAAGAGAGGAGGCCTAACTTTTTGAAGATGGATGGCAAAAAAAGGGAGCTAGATAGACTGATAGTGCAAGTCTTAGCAGTTTCTGACTTAAATTACACGGAAACTAAATCCTGGCAAAGCAGAGCAAAGGAGACAGCGCAGAGAACTCGTATTTCAAATTTAATGATCTTTCACTTAGAATGATTGAAGTGAATACTCTTCCACAAAATAGTTGACTAAGAGCAAGTCCAAGAGACAATTTTAAATTGAAACATCAATTCGGTGCACACTATGAAATGAAGGGTGAGCTACTTAGTAAACATGGATTACACGATGCAACATACCTGCAAAGACATTGCTTGCAGCCTGACATCTTGCAGCAAAATCCAGATTTTCCCGAACAGTCATCTCCCCCATATGGTTGTCTGTCTGGCTGATGTAAGCCGATGTTCGTTGCACATAAAACTCGTTGAGAGCATGTCCATTATATGTGACACTCCCGGTTTTCTAGGGACAAAAGAATTGACAGTTCCCCAGCATTAGTGGTGGATGTTGATCCTTCAAACTTGCATATTTACCTCATGATCTTTGAGAACGGACAGATAGTTATATATACCTGTAAGCTGGAATCAAGTTTACCAGCAAGGGCCAGAAGTAAAGTTGATTTCCCTGAACCTGGAGGTCCTAAAAGCAGTGTCATCCTACCAAAGCAAAGGGTCAGCTAATCAGCAAATAGACAAGTTAGACTTTTTTTGCAAATGCATGGGTTAGTGTACATAAAAAATAGGATCGTTCAAAGCTTGGAATCTGTTGATAGCTGCCTCAATGACTGAAAGAGAAGAACAGGCCCCCAGGGGGGAAGTGGAAGATGAATCTACCTTCCCGGCTTAATGGCACCACTGACGTCATTCAAAATGGTTAGCTTATGCTTTTTAGGTCGCCATATCCTCAGCACAGTGAGACATTGCTGCACACAAAATTTCCAAGCTAAGAAAGATGATCACAAACATGCATTGAGTGAAATACATGGATGTTAGAACGCAACATATGGAAATTAAGTGCGGGTAGACTCATTAAACAATGGTTGTTTTGCATAAACATAATCGAGTTTATGGCGATCGTGTTTCGTCGAAAGATGATAATCATGAACAAGTGATCTATAATGAACCTGATAAACCCATGTGAGCTTATGGAAAACTCATCCAGGTTTACGAAAGCCAGCCTTACAAATCCACAAGAAGTGACTTTACTGAGAACTCATTTTTGGAGAGCTCCTACAATAAACTTAAACGTGTTTAGGAGTTGCATCCAAATAGATCTTAAATTTACACCAAACTTGGGTGAGTTTATATATAGTGAATTCATTTTTGACCACTCAAATTAAAGCCATCGTTAAAAAAAAAGAGTTTACAATGAACCTAAACATGTTTAGGCTATCACACATTTGGTGCCATAAGCGTACCTCCATAATGTCTAGAACAAAGTGGGGGAGAGTAGGCAAAGCTCTCCCACCAATGTACACATCAGCATTCACATTCAGGTTCTGGAATCTGACCTCCACCTTTGGAACATCCAACCCCACCCTGTCCAAGCATCATTCATATACATAATAGCATTTAGAAACCGATCCAAATGTATCCTCAATTATCGTTTGGTTTGGTTTGGTTTGGTTTGAGGTAAAATATCATAAAACACTATATATGGTATTTTATAGCATTTTACAGCATTTTATGCCAAACCAAACGGCACCTTAGACACTACACCGCATAATTTTGCAGAATCCAAATCCAAATCGAAGATCAACAAATTGACTCCGAACAAAAATGAAGGTGAAAAACCAGATGAAGCCAGCAATTATCAAGAAAAATAAAGAAAAAGTTGGTCATTCATCCATGGCTATGTAAGCTAAAAGAAGAGGAGAAAAAGCGGGGAAAAACAGAGTAAGATCAGATCCCGCCATTGTCGGCAAACGAATCAGCTCAAGAGCATGGATCGTTGCGGATCCTTTCGATCTAAGTTGCGGGAATCCGTCGCTTGCAAGAAATCTCAATAACTCCGGCCCAGGAGGGCGGGGGCTGGCACCTAGTAAGGCGCTCCTTGATGCCGGCGACGACGTTGTAGTTGTCCTGCTCGGTGGTGGCGAGGGCCTTCGCGACGACGAGCTCCCGGTTGTGGCGGTCGAGCTTCCTGACGTCCACGGCCTCGGTGGCTCCGCCGCCCCCGGAGGAGCTCTCCCGGCGGAGGATCGCGTAGTTGGCGCGCTTCCGCGAGGGCAGCCGCTCGATGGCCGCCCAGACCAGCTCGTTCTCGTCCTCGGCCGCGGTCGCGCTGGAGGTGCGTGCGAAGGGATCCACTGTGGGACCGAGCTCCCCGACGTCCATCTCGAAGTAATCGCTGCCTCTTCCCCCCACCGCGGCCGCCATCCCTTCCTCCCCTCCCCCACACCAAAGACCTTGAGAGAAAGAGAGAGGGGTAAGTGTAGAGAGAGAGATATATAGAGAGAGAGAAGGAGGGAGGCAGGGAGAGGAAAAGGCGGAGTGGAGCTGGACACCTGAAGGGCGGAGGGGAGCGAGAGTCGCGCGAAGTTTTGAAGGCGGGAAATTATGATATTCTCCCAACAAAGTCCAGGCTATTACGGGCTTCCCTCCCCTCTGCTCCCCCGTGTCGACGTGTAACGGAAAACTGGTATTCTGGCCCCGTCCTAGGAAATAGGAATAAGCTCGAGTTTTTTGCATGGATGACCCTGACTTGTTCTTATTTATGTATGACTACTTATTCGAATTATGTTACCGTGAGTAGTTTCGTCGTAGGAGAAAAATGTCACTGTTATCTTTTTATTGTTGTCCGATGGGTATACCTGTATAAACTATGCCACTATAAGTCGAATATTCTTTACATTAGATCACATTCAATTGTCTGGTCTGAACGAAGAAAGTTAACAACTTAGCAGGCGCAAAAACGATGCTGAAAATAATGCTCAATCCACATCTGGAAAACAAGCAAAAAGTAATAGTGAAAATTTTTAACCAATAATTTTGTGATTAAGATACTATTAGAATCAGCAAAATTTTGAAATTCATGTATGTAATCTTGATAATTGTTTATTTATGTAGAAATATCTCATAAAATCATGATGACATGAACAACTTTCTAGATAAAAAAAAAACTGCCCTGATCACTGGTTTGGATGTTGTCCAAGGGGCATATATGTGAATCTATACTATACTAATAAAGCATAGTTTCTAACATTGTTGATGTGACAACCGGAGATGTTTTTCCTCCAAAAAAATTATTAAACAATTCTTATGAAGTCATTAATACTCAAAATGATTATGATTATTCTTTTCCTTTATCACTCCAACTCATTTCAAAATAACTCATTAACGAGCATAACTCTAATCCCACCTATTTTAAAACTACTCATTAATGATCATAATTCTCTCTCTCTCTCTCTCAAGATAGACTCTCTCTCTCAAGAGCAGACGCAGGGTAGTGGGGGCATAAATTAAGAAACTTCTATGATAATAAAAATATTATTTTTAATTTATTTATATTATAATAAAAATATTATAAAATAAATTGAAATTTATATTAGTATTAAATACAAAATAATATTATTCTTAAATATTTTTCTTACTCTATTTTATTAAACTTATCTTATAAATTTATTTAACTCATATGCTACATACTTTTTTTGTCATATATTGTTTGTATTTATTATTTATAATGTTAATTTTTATATGTTAATAACTGTCATATTATATAACATTTAATATTTATAGGCACATATAATATTTTTTAGTTATAATATATAACATATTAATATTTTCAAGTATTTATACTATAGTAATAAAATAGAATTTTAACCCAGCTGATGTGATACTCTCATATTCTTTTTCGCCAAAAAAATTATTAAATAATTCTTAGGAGACTCAGTAATGCTCATAACCATTATGATTATTTCTTCCCTTTCACCTCGATTCATTTAAAAAAAGATTATTAATGACTATAACTCTCACCTCCCTCATTTCAAAACTTCTCAGTAATGTCATAACTCTCTCTCTCTCCCATATAATAAAATTAGCATCTATCTATCTATACTATATAATAAAACACAGTTTTTAACCGTGCTTACGTGGCGCTCTATTATTTTTTCCCTCCAAAAAATATTATTAAAAAATTCTTAATATGAGAGATTAATTGTTTCCCTCTTTTCTAGTCTCACTTATATTAGGAAAGAAGGTCAAAATTAATGTAACTTTTCTTATTCCCGAAAGGTCCCTCTCTCATATTTAATTACACCTCATTTTTTCTGTCTCTCTTTCTTCTCAAAATCGCATCTCCTCTCTCTCTCTCTCTCCAATAAAAATCTATCCATTCTTTTCACACACGTACGCACACACTAGGTGGCCTCCCTAACTCCCATTAATGCTCTCTCTCTTCTCTCTCTCCTTCTCTCTCTCTCTCTTTCTCTTTCTCTCTCTCTCTTAGAATAATGTTAAAAATACGCGAAAGCACCCCAAATTCTCTTAAAAGACTGTGGCACGTCAATAACTGCATGCCCATGACGTGGAAGAGCAAGCAAGGGTAAAATGGGGAAGAGAAAAATATAAGAAAAGCAAAAAAAATAGGATTCTTTGGCTCTCCGCTGAAACCGCCCTTCTAGACCTCATCCTTCCATCTTCTTCTTATAAATCTCCTTCATTTAATATTTGACTGTGAAAAAATAAAAAGAATCACCTCCTCATATAGAACACAGTTTCTAGCCCTGCTTACATGACACTCTATTATTCTTTTCCTCCAAAAATATTATTAAAGAATTCTTAATAGGAGAGATTAATTGTTTCCCTCTTTTCCAATCTCACTTTTATTAGGAGAGAAGGTCAAAATTAATGTAACTTTTCTTATTCCCCAAAGGTCCCTCTCTCATATTTAATTACACCTCACTTTTTTTCTCTCTCTCTCTTTCTTCTCAAAATCACATCTCTCCTCTCTCTCTCTCTCTCTCTCTCCCCAATAAAAATCTGTCCATTCTTTTCACACATGTACGCACACACTACGTGCCTCCCTAACTCCCATTAAAGCTCTCTCTCTTTTCTCTCTCCCTCCCTCTCTCTCTCTCTCTTAAAATAATGTTAAGAATACGGGAGAGCGCCCTAAATTCTCCTAAAAGACTGCAGCACGTCAATAACTACAAACCCACGACGTGGAAGAGCAAGCAAGGGTAAAATGGGAAAGAGAAAAACATAATAAAAGCAAAAAAAGTAGGACTCTTTCGCGCTCTCTGCTGAAACCACCCCTCTAGACCTTATCCTTCCATCTTCTTCTTATAAATCTCCTTCATTTAATATTTGACTATGAAAAAATAAAAAGAATCACCTCACTAGATAGATTAAAAAAAGAATAAAAGGAATTAGTTTATTAAATTGATTAAAAAAAAGTCTATACAGATGTATCATGGTCGACTTTGGTTCTGTTCAGCGCATTATAAAATATTATAAAATGTCATAAATATTTATAAAATGATTTTTAATTTATATTTTGGATTGTTATAAATTATTTTACAGAACCTTTTTGTATGTTTGAGGCATCGTAAATTATCGTATTTTGAAACCGATTGACCCCTAAATTCTCTTTTTAGATGATTTAGATTTTCATTCTAAAATCACCGTAAATCGAAATCAATTTCAAAATGGATGATATGTTCGGATATAATTTAGTGTAAATTTTAAAGTAGATGGCGAAAATTCAGTCAGGCAATTAACATGCGATTAAAAAAGCATAGTAAGAAGTATGTAAAATTGTTTAATAATATTTAAAAAATTTGAAACAAAAATTAATTGTATAATAAATAAACATTAAATTATAATTTTATCTCATTGAATAGACGACTTTTATAAGCATACAATGTCTTGGTTATCTATTAATTCAATACAGTTATAATCATGCATTAAATAACCATATGTAGTTTACGGTGGTCTCCTCAGATAATATGCTGTAGCCTAGCAAAATAGTTTGGCCATGGTGGTTGACCCCCACAAATGGAGCAAATGAATACTATATCTATTTGTCAAATATGTTGTATCAAAATGATATGACATCATCAAAAATATTGATACGCTGCCTTAGAAGAAGCATCAACCCAAAATGCATTGATCAAGCAACCATTATCATCTAGATCCACCAAATAAAAAAAGTTTGAATTTTTATTTTGCATGTGAGCAAAGTATTGATAAATTGCTCATGCATCTCCTTTTCCAAATTTTAATTTTTGATATTTTTTAACATGATTTCAATCTCTTTCATTATGCCGACAATTCTTATCACCAGTCCGTAAAATACATGTCCTAAATGAAAAGGGCGACTGATGTATCTGGTTTCAGTCTTATTGAAAGAGTTACCCCTCCTCCCATCACGTAAGCCCTCTCCCTATCCATGAAAGGGAAAAGATCGTCGGTTCATTATCCATCCCCCCTTTCTCACCAACTTTTAAATGGTGCCTATTGGTGGATAAGGCTATTGAAGATTTTACTTTCTCTCACCCTCTTGGAGTTATGAATGTTCCCTCAAAGGTTTTGAACATTCGATTATTAGTGAATAGGCCTATTCAAGTTTTTATTCCCGTCCTCTATCTCTTTCAACAGTAGATTTAGAACATATTTGACCTTCTCAACCCTCTGAAACTTTTCATATTGCAAATAACTCATCTTGATCTAAATATTTACAAATAAGTCTCCACAATCTCAACTTTCTTTTAAAGAACTCTTTTGAGGGATTTTTTTGTAACACTCTCAGAGACTTTTTTGTAATATTTTGGGGCCTTGCACCAATTCACGGAAGATTATGAGAGTATATAAATAAATAGTTGGATAAGAGATTTTTTTTATAATACGTTATATTTTCAAAGGTTAAAATATCATTATATCTTCTTTTTTTAATCTTCACTAATCAATTAGGGGAACGAAAGTAAATATCATAAGCTATGCATATAAATTTGCTAAATGCATGAGACCACCCAATCACACATTCTTGAAATCTTTGCTTTAAATTATTTGTCAGTCCATTATGGTGTTCACATAGATTAACCAAGTTATTTTCATTTCAAGGATGTGTGAGTTCCTCGGGCCAACATGTTTGA